>MU624246.1:701531-977094 GCA_025201745.1 Xylariaceae sp. FL1651
GCCCCCCCCCCCCCCACCCCCCCCCCCCCCCCCCCCCCCCCCCCCCCCCCCCCCCCCCCCCCCCCCCCCCCCCGCCGCCCCCCCTTGGTGCTTGGTCTGTCAACAACACTATTCCCCTTCCCCACGATGATGGCCCATCGGTAATATATATGGTAACCCGAGGCGAGATGTGAAAACGAATAATGTGATGTCCCGTATCTGACATTTAATTTAATTTTTATTATTTTTTTTTAGTGATGTGCCCAACTTGAACTTCCACAGGTCTAAAATACAGGATACAGCCGATATCCTATGAGAGTGCGGGCTTGCGTGTCCTGTCAAATAGATCATTGTACTTTGCATTGGCGATTCAACTAGCTGTTGCATCATGCGAGAAATATGGACCTACTGCGTAGATAGGTATCTAAACCAGCCAAGCTAGTAGTTCTGCTTAACTTCTGCTCAATTGTTTGCTGGCCCTGGGAAACATAGCATAGTGGCGCTACTATTATCGTCGTCGTTCTCTACCAATCAACAAGCTATAGGAGTGGCCATCATATAAGGGGGCTGGTGATAGTGCCTCTGCGGTGCTCTAGAATAAGATGCGGATTTGTATATAAAACCCAAGACTGCTCTATTGTTAAGCTTCGACTAAATGCTTAACAACACCCCCATATTGTTCACCAGCGCCGGCTACAATTGAACATTAAAGCTAAAAATTATGGGGGCTAAAGCATTTAGAGCATTGCGGAAATAATTAATACTTGCTTGGCCGCGACGTTATCCCAAAAGATGGTAGTAGCTGGGAAGACGCAATAGTAGTCTTAGCTACTTACAATATAGAGTCGAGGCATTTGATCTGTTGCTTGAGATAGCTAATGTCTCTAGCAAGTGGCATTGCCATCGCTCAGATCACTAGTCAGGTCGGCGCAGTTGTGGTGAAGCTTAAGCGACTCTGGGACGAGGTCAACAACATTGTTAAGGACATTAGCTATCTCAAGCAATAAATTGAATGCCTCGACTCTATAGTATAGGTGGCTAAGACTACTTTTACGCCTTATTAGCTACCAATTACTTATTTTTTGGGATGACGTCGCAGCCAAGCGAAGTATTGATTATTGCCGCAATGCTCTAAATGATTTAACCACCATTGCCGATGATTTGATTGCGCAGCTTAGCTGGTCTAACAGTACCTGGAGAACTTTCGCTGCGGTGAAGGCTGTTCTCAATAAAGATATACTTGTCAAGCTCGAAAAACGGCTAGACGGTGCTCTGCTTATGTTGATATTAGCTCAGGAAACTTACTACATGTAAACAAGGGATGATCCACTCGCGCATTCTTCACAACACTGGCTGTGCTCTAGAGCTTCTACCCGAATCCAGTCTCAGGAAATTGTTCAAAAGTTTGCTGCCTTAATCTCCACGCCGGTTCAGGGAAATGGGATAGTAGGATCACCAATAACACTCGGAACAATCAAGCATGATGATATGTTTACCGCGCCGAGCTTACCTAATACATCGATAGGTATGTACAACATTGGATCTATGCAACGCGCCCATCAACCACGAAGGAAACTTGCAACTAGATTTGGTCCTATCTGCGTTGAGCTTGACTCTTTTTATCAACTACTTTCTTTCCAAATACCGAAATAGTTATCTCGGAGAGCATGGGATGTGCGAGAGTTCAGTGTCCATGGTGCTTGGCAGTTCGTCATGCGTTCATATAATGCCATCCCTAGGGATAGCGAGGTGTTTCTAGTTGCTGCGTAGGGCAAGCCCAGTAATCTTCAACATTTGTTGATAAGCGTTTGGCATCAGTATATGACGTGCAAGAAGATGGCAGAACTTTGCTTCATGTAAGTGACCGACCAAGAAACTGCTGTCTTTAATGGGCATAGAAATGCTAATCCAGGTATTTACACAGGAAGCGGCACGGGCAGCAAATTTCGATATAATCTGTTATCTAATAACCATAGGACTAGATCGTTCTGCTGCCTCACAGAATATATTGTAAAGGAATATTAGCGTATAGTATAATCATACAGGACTTTATTGGAGATAATTACCAACTAGGACTGTGGCAGGTGAACTTCAATGCCAATATTTGTGCTTCCATCACTAAGCCGTTCTATGGACAACGATTCTCCGATAAAGCGATGGCCAATAATTTATTGATTTTACACGACTATAATGGCCCACCAACCAACGCTCAATGCGGCTGTCAGAACGGTCTTTCTGGCCTTGACTCGTACTAGTGCCCCTCCCATAACCAGATCCATATTACTCCGCGTTTATTAGGGGCGTTCGCTGCAGCAATGTGCGGATGCTCGTCACCTGCAGTTATTGTAGCAATTCTACAACCAGACTGGTCAAACAGTTTTGGACCCATTAGCAACCAAAGTTTGGCGACTCCGCCACTAGTTACCATAATCGCATTGGGCTTCGCAAAACCGCACTCCTGGGAATTCAGATCAAGCACAGAAAAAGTAGAATGGTCCTCACTAGCTGTTAAAGTTATTCGCTATACATACGATGTTTACGCTACATAATCTCGAGCGCGTCGACCACAGACAGCTCTTATGGTATTTATATCTTTATTTCTATTTTATTCTGCTTATGACCGATGACTGTTGTTATAGGAAGAGCGAGTAGAGCAGCTGCACAATGGCCTTGGAGTGTGGCTTGCAGAAGCCAGTATTAATTTCGGGTAATACGGGAAAGAAAATACTCAGCGACAACAACTTAAATAATCATCAGCTTATACCCGTAGTGTGCGGGAGGTTACCGGAAGGTGATTGGTATGTATCAGTTTTTAACACACTCATCAGCATTATGTATGGACCGGATCTGCATGACTGGAAACTGTATGAAATCAACCAAGAGATATAATCGCTGGCGAGTTTGGGCAGCTATTGATAGCCCAGCTCCCCGAATTTCAGGTGTGTGGGTTAAGAAAGACACTGACCGTGAGCCTCTACATATGCCACACGAGCGTCCGTAGGAGTTGAATGATATGGTTGGTTGTTGGTGAGGGGTATTAGTGATTGTGGTTGCATTGCAGTACTCCGTACAAACCTATCATGATGTATGCCCTGAGTTGTATTTATTCATTCGATTCACATTCAGATTCTTCCAAAAATTAGTCTTTATATATACGCAACTGATAACTCTACTAAGGGCCTTTTCCTCACAATTATTACAATGAAGGCTTCTTCCGGCTATCACAAATAACCTCATCGAATATGTGCTACTGTTAGGAGCAAGAAGTACATGACGAATGCGTTCAACGGTAATGAATTTTAAGTGGATTTCAAAGAGTCTATAGTCAAATTTACGGTCTGCTTGCTGGTGCTACTTCAATTAGAAGGTCTCAACTTCCGACCTTTTTCTGTTTTGTCTCTTGCGAACCCGCGCTGATTTCACTTGTCGCCGGCTAGATTCTGACTGAAGACGCCTTCTTAGCTTCGCACTATATTCAAGTCCCACAAGTCAGCGCAGTCATAGTATAGAAAGTAGGTTGAAGACTGACATCTTGTGCAAGCATTTGGCTTGTTCTTCTTGCGGTACGGCATGCCACTCGGGTGAATTCTTGAGGCAGAGGAGGTCATCAAGTCCAATAGTGGGGGCATCCTCGGATCCCCCCTCCCAGCTTGAGCTTAAAGGTGAACTGGGTGATGCTGGTGCTTTAGTATGAGAGCCGGCGAGCAGCTTTACTGTAACACTGCCCAGCACATCACGCCGCCAGCCAGGGTCTCGAAGCCATTGGCGGCTAGGAATTTGTCCCACTGCGAGCTGTTCGTGCGTTTGAGTATCGCTACAGTATCGATCAAGAGGAGTCAAACTCGCCCCTGAGCACTCTTTGGCGAACGCGACAGGTTGGTTCTCGCGTACAGTTGGTAATGGGGGAAGGCAGGATTTGGTCGCCGTCTCGATTCTTAGGTGGTGCTCTGTCGCTGATGTATAAAGATGGCATTCGTAGCAAGAGTCTGGGTGTGAGTGCCTATTGCCAGTCAGTAATACGCACCGGATCGAGAGAGTGAGGCCGTCGCACAGAACTTACCCGTCGTCACTTAAGCTGAACCTCGTGTCACAGGGCGATAGTCCTTGAAGAGCGGTGATAGGTAGTCCCTCTCCAATACCTCTGTAGTTAATATTAGTGGGCTTATCCATATTCTCAGCAAGTTCAATGATCTCCGAAGAATTTGGAGATGGTTGAGTTGAGTTGAGAAGCCTCGAGAATAAGGGGGCAGCCATCCGTTGGCCTTCCTGTGGGTATGGTAGCCATGAAATATTAGCATCTTAGACCCGCCTACATCTAATTCGCGGACAAGCTACCTTGAAGACACTGCTGGCGCTAATATCTACGACCCGAAGGCTTGGGACATTTGCGGGCTCGGCATCCTACTACACAAGGCCGTATTTGGGGGCCATGAGTTTATGCCAAGAATGCAAAAGAGAGGGAAGCCACCTGAGTGGCACTCCACGTTATCGGACTTTCTGTAGTATGCGGGGACGTCTGTTTGGAACCAGATGAGATATCTCTACTGACCCAGCGCTTTGGTAACCCCTACTAGTAAAGGACACTGCCGCTTCACTGCAAGCTTAAGGGGCTCATGAGACCAATGATAATTGTGCTACTGTGCTTACCCCTACCGGTCAGCATGCAAGTAGCCCGATTGGGTCAAACCGAACCACTTCCTTGGAAATAGGCCCGAGGGATCGGGTCATATCACCCCTGGTCGATGTCGACTGCTACGTGTGTCCACATATTCTGGCATGATAGATGCAGCGGAATAGGAGCCGGTGACTAAAGAGCTGGCGGTGTATCAATTTATTGTGGGATAAGGATAGGTTTGCAACGAAAAGGGTAAAACCCAAAGGGTCAGATTGCGAGCAAAAGAAAACGGTCAGCATGATGTGACCCCGAAGCTTGTTATTTGATGATGATTGTTTCTAGAGGAGCAATCGCGCAGAAATTTGAATAAGTTAGGCAAACAAAGGCAGCCAAGATTTAACTTGTCGTATGGTATCCTATATCTAAGGTGAGTGAGTGCATGAGCCGGCCACATGTGCAAATCTATGCGAGTCCTTATGCCTTTTTTTTTTTTGGCGCTCGGATGCGCCTGTCCTCCTCTCCATGCCTTCATCCTGCTTTATGCGCTCCCCTTCCTGTTTTACGCCTTTCTCCTCTTTTATCTCTTCATCCTTCCATACATTCTTCTTTTTTTATACCCTATTCCTCCTCTATGCCTTCGTACTCTTCCATATCTACTCTCCGCAGAGCAGACAACTCAGCTTTTCCGAGCATACACACACAAGACGAGTTGGCTTGGCCTTTGATAAGCTCAAAAGAGGAGCGGGGGGATTGGGAACGAAATTGGTTCACATATGTGATCCATAAGACGACTATGTAAATAGAAAGACAATTCTTCCGTACAAACAAACGGATTTCTACTCCTTCAATTGTTTCATAAATACTAGCCGATACAACTAGCTATCTTGCTGCCACAATGAATAATTAGTGGAGGGGAGTGGTTTTTATCTGTTCAAACAAAGACAGTAAAACTCTCGGTTGCGCTAGCAATTATCTTTCTTGATCATCTAATATTCTTCATGTCTAACTAAGCTATGGGGCTACCACCTATCCCCAAGATACAATATGAGTTACTTGTATGGGGGACTTCATACTAGATACTCAGAACGTGTAGTCGAAGCAATTCCCACATGTGA
Organism: Xylariaceae sp. FL1651; assembly: GCA_025201745.1. Lineage (NCBI taxonomy): Eukaryota > Fungi > Ascomycota > Sordariomycetes > Xylariales > Xylariaceae > Xylariaceae sp. FL1651. The sequence continues at coordinate 707,241 of MU624246.1, forward strand.
CTGCATAAATGTGACTCGTTTTTCACCAACACTAAATACGGCTTACTCACATTGAACATTATGGCGCTAATAACACTAATTATTTTACTTGGGTACTCATTTAGATAAGTAAGTTTCAGAATTATAACCGACTTTTATATGCCTATTAAGTTCACCGTACATAGTGATAATAGGCCACGTCTTAAGTTAATGAGAGAGACTTGCGATCTTCAATTCTGCAGGACGAAGTTTGGTTTGAAGTAGCAAGTACTTATGGTTTTCTGCAAAAGATACTGCCCATACGTATAAAACTCACTTGCGCAATGAACTAAGCTGCAGAGCCTTTCTGCTTAGTAGTGTTGAGTATAGCGTTGATTTTGCCAAATCGTCTTTCGATTCCCCGGTGAGGCTCCGATTTAACTGGAAATACGAGCTACCCAGTCCATTATCAAAACTAAGTTCTCAACCATACTAGAGTTGTGGTTATCGGATACCTGCCCCATGGTGTCTTCTAACTAATTTTAGTACAGCGGAATATACGTGATTCCCAAAAAGTATGTGGGAGATTAGGTAAGAATTGACCTTTCTACTTTCTAGTTGACTTATACATGGAACCCACACTCTAGAGAGTTGGCCCCAAAGGTCCTTACCGAACTGCTTTAAAGTTTCAGTTTCTACTGATTCACAGTTGAGTTCCACAATAACAGGAATTCTCCCAGGCAAAACACACTCGCAGCTTTTTCCAGTGTTAATTCAACCCCATAAAAGAGCCCCTAATTTCGAGCCCTGACCACGAAGTCTAAAGCTTCTGACCAAATTCCTCAGCCCTATAAATTGAGGGGCGCCGTCCCCCAGATTTCTGTCCCTTGCTTCCCACACTTATAACCTCAGCCTCGAGCTTCATCAAATCTTCGAACAATCATACAATAACAATATTTAAATCTTTGGTCGGAGTTTCCAACACAATTATCGGCTGCATCTCTTTTCCGTTGAATCAACTCGATAGGGTTTTCATATTTTGTATACTATTTACCGTTATCTTTTCTATACACAATTACGAAACCTGTCGTCCCGAGTCTGAGCAGCCAAGATTAGCTTAAGCCCTAAAATCCAAGGAGCTATCCTAGTACTAAAACAGATTCTAGCACATGAGATAGTTCAAGCTCCTTCTATACTTTAGTCTTCCACTCCCTACCCTCTTTCTATATTTCCCAAGTAAGTTATCACTGGCCGCATTGCTTGGCTAAGGACCTTGGGAGACCAAGATCGAAGATTTCAACTCAACTGAAAAGTGACATACTCTGTTTAAGATCCTTCACGGCTTTCCGCTATCAGAACCCCGCGATAAATTGATACGACACAAACAATAAACTCTCTCAGACCCATTAGTTTAGAACGATACTTTACTAAAGTGTAACTCCGACCTTAGAGACATTACGGATACCCAAAGTAGGTCTGTCGCCGCTCAAGCCACCGGTATCATCCCAAACGCCGCCCTGAGGATAAACTGTGTATGTTAGACTCCAGTACCGGCATTTCCACGAATACGGCGACCGGCGGTCCACGACGCGCACCTAATTTGCTGCCCTTGCGACCACACGAATGACCCATCCAACGGCAATTGCGATGCCGAGTTGCTTGCCGTCGCCTGCAGCTAGCTCCGCAAATGAAGATCTATGTGCCACGCGCAGCCCACTTTCAACTGACTTGCTTTCCCGCAGCGGGTTCTCTGGACAACTCGCTGAAACATGCGTCCAGCAAACCCAGAAAAAGGAGGAGGAGGAGGACCCGAGTCCATTCAGCAATAGCGATGACAACGAGGAGAGAGTTACTCACCACGACGAAAATGAGGGACAGCTAGAGCCGGAGGCAACAGTGTCCAGTGTCACTGGATCGCAAGCCGCGCTCTCTAGTGACCTTGTAGGACGTGTGCGCTCCGTAATTGCAGATACGAAATCCCTGTTTCGGAAAATTGATGAAACGATGATAAAGATTACGAAGACGATAGAATAGGTGCTTCGACTTCAGGCTTAATTCGATCGTCTGTAAGAGCAGTTTCAGGAGATCTTTTGCTTTGGCGACACTGTGTCAGAGTATCGTCACAGCGACTCGGAATCCAGTGATAGTTACTCAGAGTTAAGCGGTGACACTGATTCTGGGTACTATTCCGAATCAGAAGAGGACGAAACCGACTCCGAGGATGGCAGCGATGATTACTCAGAGACTAGCGACGAAACCGATCAAGAGGACGTTTCCGAATCAGAAGAGTACGACAGTGATTCACAGGACAGCAGCGGCTCATACCACGACGGCAATTGGACGCCGTCATCATCCTCCATGGAATTGGTGTGGACTAATATCCCGCGCCGGCCCAGTCGACTTCGCGATGAAGAGAATACTTCGGAACTAGAAAAGTACGATAGTGATTTAGAGGATAACAGCGGCTTAAAACGATGACGGCGGTTGGACGCCGCTATCTTCTACAGTGGAACGGGTGTGAGTCCCGTGCCGGCCAAGTCAACTTTGAGGTTGAGCGCGGCTGTAAGGAATCATCAGACCTCATGATAACCCGGCAGGGTCTGGATTGATGAGAATATAGGATGATGAGAAATTTACACTGGTCGAAAACAGCGAATACAATTGAGCACCTAGTTCTTATTATTGATTCACTAAATTACATGGAGGTGGATACCTTGGTTCGTTTGGATTGAGGATACGCGAGACGACTACTACAAGATACGATAGACAAGCATCGAATCTCTGCCATGATTTTAGCATTAAGGGTTACGGTTACTAGCATATATAGCGAATTCAGGGAGAAAGGGTGCATCATGTTTCCACTATATGTGGCAAATATAGGCAGTGCAACAATCTGAAGAGGGGATCTAAATGTAAGTCGCTCTTGAGTTGACTAGTGGGTCGTCACTTTTCGCAACATTGTTACCTGAATAACAAACTATTGCTCACCAACCGCATCTTATTAAGTACATAATCGTCGAGCGTGCTATAGGCCTGGCGGGAACACCATGACGTCTTGCCAAGCCACACTGATGACGATTTCGATGCTCGAAAGTGCATATTCCACCCCTGAAGTTCCTAGCTCCTTATATTGCATCAGTTATGCGACCTCGTGGCCCATAGAAGCTTCAGGCGCTATCCCATCAGGCGGTGGAGGGTACTGCGTGTACTATCTGGAACAAAAATGGCATAGCTGCGAAGGCCTTTGTAGTGTCGGCAGGGTTATGATATACTCAGCTCTCAGGCAGTAAGCTTATCAATACTGTAACGTCCGATCTCGCAGTATAGACCCCTATCGGGAAGCGAGCTCGTCGTCGTAGAAAATCACGAGGAGAGGCGCTGCGTAGTTTGGGCCCTTGCATATATTGTTGAGGACGACGATGTCTCGGTAAGTGTATTGGGAAGAAGCTACGTCGCATTGGCTCGCATTAGTAGCCGCTACTAACGCTGTGTCGAATCAGTGGCTGTGGTGTAATCTTGGCCATAGCCCCTCCCGGATCCACCTGCGTCGTGACTGTCTTGACTGTGTGACCCATGCAAGCCATGCTTGCCATGCCATCAAGGAATGTCTTTGGTCAGGACAGCTGCGACTTCCCCCACAAAACCTCCAGCTTTTACTCCGTATTACCAAGGCGGAAAGTGCAGTAGGCTCTTTAGGGAAGGCCAAGGGAGCCTGTTTCTGGTAGTCCACCAGGTTGGGGATGACCTTGCCACAGAATGCGAGGAATCACCTACTGCGGCTGAAAGGCGCAAGGCAGTTTTCAAGTTTTCATCTTGAAGAGGCAAATGCATGGAAGCTTTGGAATTTTCGTCAGGATCCCACAGCCATCATGATGGGCCCACTACCCGTGGCTGCTTGATAACCTGGTCTCAATGCATCAACGTAAGCGCTGGTGGCGGCTGTCCAATGTCCAGCCGGAGCTACGGCACGGGGAATGCGTTTTGGTGAAATTAACCATTGCAGTAGGCTTCCGTCGATTCCACACATTTTGGCCCCAGCTTTTATTCAGACGGCCACCTATCCCTTCGCCATGACCGAGGTTGCGATACTGCTTATGTGAAGAGTGTCATATGGAGTGATGTTCAACAACACTGCCCCAGAACCGATTGAATAATACATACCACTGGCATAGAAACCCGAGATTCAGCCGCACGCTGTCGGTGATCTGTTTTGGGAAGCTCGCATACTCAATCTGCCTCGGAAGCCCATGTACCATTCGAGCTTTATCTATAAAGTCAAGCTATCACCGTAGGACATAATAAGAGCAAGTACAAACACCATCTCGATAACCATTGGACTCACTATTATACGTTATTTGTCTTTAGGGTTCAACTATTGCCATCATGGGCAAGCTCAATAAGGTCGGAGCTGAGGTCCACACGGAGGGATCCTACAACGGCACCGCACCGCCAAGTTATGGTGCTGCCCTCAACACTAATCTATCTCCTGAAGATATTGACCAGCTCAATTCCGCATTTTCTTCTCTAGAACTTCCCGAAGTAGCCCACGAAGTTACACCGGACACGTGCCTAGCGCACTTGAAGCTCCTTTTCGCATTTCAGACGCTCAAGGAGGCGGTTGGCTATACTGACGGGCTTTGGCAAATTTACGACAGTCGGATTTTTCCAAAACAAAAAGATGCTGGTGCCTTACAGAATCCCGAGAAGCTTGACGATGAGACTACAAAGAACCTAGCTATGCTTCGGGAGAAGCGATGGGTACTCTATGTAGCTAGGGCTGTTGATCGATACGAAGCATGGTGGAATAGTTTTCCCAAGAACCCTTTGACTGAAGACGATATGGGAGATGACACTTCCAAATATGGACTGTTTACTTCGAGATCACCTTCCGACGCCAACACTCTTGCCTGGAAAAGTAATATGCTGCCACCTCTTGGTAAGGCCCCCAAGTACTTGACATTGATTATGATCTGACTTCTTTACCGATGTTCTCATGGTATGGCACGCACACATGCTAAACCCCAGAGCCTATGCCGAGGATTGCATCCGACAAGGTTTGAGGGAATTATGGCACGCTGGCATACCATGGAAGCTAGTCAACAACGCGATCGACACGAGCTTTAACTATGTAGTGTCATCTGATTGCATGGCCGACTGGGAAATGTCGACAGGGAGGAAATGGGAAAACGCAGACGACGCATTTATGAAAACTCTTCCGCCCTGTCTCATCTGCAAACAGAAGAACGAGGTTCCATGGTCCACGTGTGGCATGGCCGAAGGCTCATACAAGGAACCGCCCGAGATTGTTGGGCAGGGTTTTGGCGATGGTGACTTCAAAATTAGATGTGCCAACTGCGGCGAACTGCTTAAGAGAGAGTATCTCGAGGTCTCGAAGTTTATCAATGACGTGAAAAGCCTCCTAGCTTACAATCGTCCAATGCCAGGAACAATTCTCGATAACAAGACGGGAATGTTGAAGAAGCTTCCAAAGGCTGGGATTCAGCGGGACCGGTTCCAGCGCACGTTTCCAAACCGACTCATACGCGATTTCCTGCGAAGTCAATTGTTAGACCCCCCAATAGCGTCTATGGACGCTGTTCGCCAAATCATTGAGGACGGGCTGGCCAATTCTACCGCAATCAAAAAGGTTGAAAATGTGACTGGAAGAGATGCCCTCAAAAAATACCGTCTCGGCCAGGAGGCCAAGATTCAGGTGAGGAAGATGATGTCGAGGTACTGGGGAAATGCATCTCCCTTCGCTCTAGAGCTCAGTGGCGCCGTCTTACGTCAAGGTATATTCACAGAAAAAATGTACAAGGTAAGTTTGTCACCTCCACGGCTCGTCCTTCACCACTGAAGTTGACGTCAATAGATGGACTGGCTTCATAGTCCCGCCGCTCGCGACACAATGACTCGTCTTATCGCCAAATACCTGCGGTTTACCCTAATTATGGGCAGACACGAAGGGCACATTGCTGTTCCGACTTTGGATGTTGATCTCGCCTGGCACACTCACCAGCTCAGCCCAGCTGCTTATCATGATTGGATGTGCTCGAAGACGCGCCGGTTCGTCGACCACGATGACAAAATCGACGAGAGTAAGCTGTCTACCGCTTTTGAGTGGACCAGCAAAGTTTACCAAGAAGAGTACGGAGAAGTTTATTCAGAATGTACATGCTGGTACTGCGAATCTATACGAGCTAGCCATGTTTCTAGCATAGCCATCAAAGTGCCCATTCTTAAAAGCGCTAAGGACAAGGGTATGTACTCTTTCCCATCCTCATTGAATCTGCACGATCAATAATAGTATCTATCCCAACCATCAGCTCCCGATGAATTCTACGAATCCGGTCGTGCCGCATTATGCCCGCCAGACAACAGCGCTCACATCTCAGCACACAACTCAGTCCGGGTCACAGATATCAACTCCAAGCACTCGAAGATTCGCGAACGTCTACACCTAGCGCACCAGAAGCGGTTGAACGACAACTACGAGAAAGCCAGAAAACGGGCTCAGAAAAAGGGTCGCGATTTGCCTCCCAGGGACGACTATTACTACTACTACTGGGGTGCGCCCTACCTGCTGTACGGCCCATATGTCTATCCCGCGGTGAGTATTACTCAGAGTTATTCTCATTCTGCTCGTGCTATTATTAGGAGCAAAATAACTCCTGTTTGAGCTCTTTCCATGTCTTACGGGCCTTGTCTGTCCCCAAAAATGGTTGAGTTTTCGCTTAACGGCCAGTTGCTGACTCTTGCATGTGGTAGTACTATGTTTGCCCGATTTACTACGACAGTCCCGGCATGGCTGTCTCCGGCTCTGGATATTATGGTGCTTGTGCAACGGGCACCTGCGGTGGCACAATTGCCGCTGGTGCCTGTGCAGGGGCGGTAGCAGGCGGATGTGGAGGAGGCTCTGGGAGTGGTGCGAGCTCGGGCGTCAGTGTAAGTACTCGGGATTCTTATACGCTTGTATACAAAACCAGCACGAATCACACCGAATCTAACATGGTCACTTAGTGCGGATCTTCGAGTGGCGCGGCTTGCGGTGGTGGTGGTGGTGGCGGTGGTTGCGGTGGAGGAGGAGGCGTAAGTTTTCTATCTCTTCTTTCTTTGTTACGATATTATATACTGATTAAATTGATGGGTTGTATAGTGTGGCGGCGGTTGAAGAGGCTGATTTGCTTGCAATACGGAAGATGCGAGGGTGAATAAAATGGACAGCCGTGACGAGAGTATCATGATGAATGACGACTTTCATACGATCTTCCTATTATGCTTAAGCACCTTTTTTTCGGCTATAGTTGTTGGTTCGTATTTTTATAGCTTGGGGAGAGTTATGGTGATATCATTGATTTAATTCATTGCGATATCTAATTATAACTTCCAGTTCTGCCTTGGTGCTCTGTCGCCTGATTGGATTGACCTCGAAATTCTCTTCGTGTACTCATTTGATCAAGAATGATATTTACAGGGTTTAAATTGCTTCCAGATATATGTCTTGTTTCCCAGTATCATAAGCCTTCAATCATTCCCGAACCTGATATCAAGGTCTAATCATCCAGCTCAACAACCTGAATCATCCGCGCAACTTCTCTTTAGGGCAATTGTTCGATAGGGGGCAAAAGCCGAATAATTTGGGACTCAGGGCCGTCTCCCTTGCCGGCCCTAACAAGCATGGTACCTAGTCTAAACAGCAGCCTCTAACTCTACCTTTTTCCTCACATGCACACCTATCAGCCCCGGCATCCCGGCCGTGCCCTCGAGTTCCGGCTTCAAGACATAGATCCCGGGTCCGCCTTCCTCGATCGGTGTCCCTTCGAGCTCAGCCCTTATTGTTGCTGCATCTGTCTCTAATGTGAAGTCCCGTATATGGGTTTCGACGCCGCCTCCGCCGCCTTCTTCTTTACGGGATAGCTTCTCCGGGTCTTCGGTAGGGGTCGCTTCGTCGATTGGGCTATCATCCGGAGATTGTGAACGTAGATGTAAACGCCGGCAAAGACCCAGCTTGCGACGGCGATACCGAATTGCCAAAAAGTATATAAGTCCAAGTAATAGAGTAAATGCGACCGCAGCGCCTATGCCGGTGCCTACATTGGCTTCTGCCCTGGCTGCTGCGCTGTCTAACGAAGATGGTGGATTGCCAGCGTTGGTATTGTCTGTGGATGAGGAAGATGCGCTGACCGTGCCGTATGACGCGGTACTTGTCGCTTGGCATCGCCTCACGTTACGGAAGCCTCTTTTGTGAAAGCATGAGCCCTGAGATACTGCAGAAGACGTCGTACCCGCATCTGATGGGTCGGTGGTGGTCGTAGAAACGTCTGTTGTTGATGGGGGATTGTCTTCCCCTGACGATACAGACGAATTTGTTATTGAGGTATATAAAGGGCTAGGTGGTGTTTCCGGTGGGACGGACGGAATTGTTACTGAGTTATATAAAGAGATAGATAGGGTTTCCTGCGAGTAGAGAGGGAAGTCGAGAGTAACAGGTACGGCCTCAATGCGAACTGTGTAACCCGAGAACGCGGAGGCTGACACTACAGTAACTTCGTTGTTTGTGACTGGACCAAAGAGGCCTATTCCTTCCGTCGTCGTCATTTTACAGAGTCCATCATTGATAAGTGTTAAGCCACTGATTTTTTTAAGGGGGTATCAGGAATCTAGATCACAACGTGGGTAAAGAGGTAAGACACACCTGGGGCAGCAAATGACGCTCCCAGGCACTGCATAAGCGATAGCCATGCCGCCCGGGCAGTACAAGCCTGGCGTGTACTCGTAGATCCCATCCACATAGCCATCGTAGAATGTAGTGAGTTCTGGTACACATTGAACTGTATGCTCAGGTGAGTTGCTAGCGGAGAGGCGCAGAAACGGCAGATAAGTCCCTAAGCATATCTGAGTTCTTGTGGGACAACCATCTAAGTCTATGAATGGTGTCGTACACACGGACGGTGGCGTGAAGACCGTCGTAAGCGCCAGCTCTTGTGTCGTGCTTGATATATCTGCACCAACACTAACGTGCGTAGACGTCACCACTGGTGTCCCCATGATTTAACGATTATCATTGTAAAGGATCCATCGGGACAATTTGCGTAGCTGAAGAGAAGGGAAAGACTGATGATTGACATGGCGATCGGACACGATTTGAAAGCTTTTGGTAAAAAAATAATCTGGCGACAAACCCCCTTATTGAGCATTTCTGCGTCAGAAATCAGTTGAAACCCTTCTGAATCGGGACTGCTTCACGGCTTTGTAATTATCCAGGGTTCTCCTGGCTGGCCCGAATGAGGGCTGCAGCTCAACCCGACAACCAATGGAAGAGGCGAGCGAAGCCGTTGGGATCCTCCGGCAGCATTCATCGCAACCCCGCCTATGCTACGGTAGGCGGCCTTCCGACGATGTGCCTCCTGGCTGGATGCTATACTGTGGTGCCGGCCGACACGATTAAATCTCGGAAGCGATAATTAAAATTCGGCGGCACCCAGCGTTGTAGCAAGGGGCTACCATTATCTCCTGACGCTGCAGCATGTTTTGGAGAGAGGGAGACATGAGGGACAACCGGAGCTTTACTTCTGCATCACGTGAGTAGGTCATGAAACCAAGGAAACGCTTGACTCCATCTACATAATACAATCTCGTCCTACCTATACTTCACGGCGGTTCTATTATTAGCTTATAGAGGTTGTCGCATTCGGTGTTGACGTAACGAAATAATTTGCCCGGATCAAGCAGGGAGAAAAATGCAACGATAGGGCGAGCGCCTAAGGAGGCGCGCTGCAAATAATGAGACATGACTCTAAGCTAAGGCATTGCAATCAACAAATACGCAGGATTTAGCCCAAGCGAGGGGAGTCTTGATGTAAATAAAAGATTGCCATAAGCTATGCCGTAAAGATCTATTGAAAAGCTTTCCTTTTCCCTTTACGTAGTTAGAAAAGATAAGGGAAAGCGAAGCTTGATAAGTTTTGACGGGTAATTTTTTACAAATATAAATACTTGACACCTATGGAAACTGACTATTTGATATATCACGGCTCACAGTGTCTCCGCATTAGCAACTGCTGCTGTGAAGAAAGCGTGGGCTATTCCGTGTATCAAAGATATATTATCCTATTTATATTTATAAGGAGAACAGGTTTTTTATTTTCTTTCTAAAAAAAAAATAAAAAATAAAAAATAAAAAAACTAAGTAGTAACAAAACGAAAACCGATAACTAATTCTTTCCTCGGTTACACAAATACTGGCATAGTTTTTACGTGCGTGTAACTGAAGATAGATACCTATTCCATTTTCTGAGCAGTAGCGTCCCCTGCACTGCTTCATAAGGATGTAATCTCATCAAATCTCGCAGGGAACACAAGTGTTCCAAAGCATCGCTGAACGATCGCGTCTCACTGGCTGTGCGGTTGATTCTATCGCATACCCAGACCTTCAGCCTCATAGAAGGCCAGCACACGAGTGAGATAAAAGTCTACCGCCTTAGCTCAGAAACCCGATTTCCTTCCAGATGTGGACGTACTTACGGACCACCTCCTCGCTTACGGGGCCGACGGCCCGCAGGGATGGTCAGTGCTCAAGCGTGTGAGTCGGGTCGAGCACGAGCCTGCCGCACGACATGCGGATGTAGTTGTCGTCGAAGAACTCGAGCAACATGGCGGCCGGGTTGCCGCGCTGTGGCTCGGCGCGCACACGCTCGACCCACGTCTCAAAAGGGATCAGGTCGGGGATGCCTGCGGCGTCGACCAGGACGGCGTACATGCGGCTCTAGGGCTGACTGACGGGGTTCTCGGAATGGCAGATGCAGTGTCCGTCACCTGTGCCGCCGTCCCGTAGCGCAAGGTTTGCCAGGGTATCGGCGATGTCGTTGACGGGTGTCCAGTACACGTCGCCGGCGACGTCAGGCGGGGCTTATCTAGGATGCGTCTACACCGATGACTTAATTTCACAGTACGGCAGAGGCGGATCTCTAGGAATTCTGATATTCTTTCTAATCGCAGCAGCATTAAAAACATTTATTTATTCCTTTCCCAGCCTTCTCGAAGCGTTAAAAACGAAAACTAAAAACAAAACAAGCGAACTAAAAAAGCAACTAAAGCAATTAGCAGCGGCGGTTAATCGCTACGACAAAAAACACTTAACTTAAAATATAACACTAAATAACTACTTTTACAGCCAATTTACGTCCGAAAATAACAATTCTAGTAATAATTTTATTTTATTTATTTATTTATGTACGTAACCAATAGCCAATACACTAGCCCTTTACCGTAACCATATTTATTAGCTTATATAGCATTAAATTACACGACTTATTTATTATAGTGCAATCACACAAATGCGACTCTTGCTAAGTGTAAGCGATGGTCTGGGTTGCACTCATTGACCGATAAGGTTGAGCGATAGGACGGAGGCACCGAACTCTTTCCGCTTCTTCGCTTGCTCTCAACCGACGTTGCAATGGATAGGGAGGTACAGCATCACCTAGGAAAGGCTGGGTACCAACCCAACAACGCAAATAATCTTGGCGCAATAGCCAATAGCTGCAGCTACGCCAACATTTGCGGTCAACGCCATCAACCAACACCTGCAGCTAACATCTACAACCAACACCTTCGGCTATCGCCTTCAATCCACGCCTGCAGCCAACAGTCACTTTCTAACGTAGAAAATAAACCATACGTCATTATAGTTGTTGACTATTGGCTTACAAGCAGCTTATCAGTGTTGAAAATAAATGCAACTTTAAAATATTTTAAAAAGGTAAGCTTATATTTTGATAAGACAACATGAGTGGGTGATTGGGCGAAGTAATTGGGGGGTCAAGAGCGGGCAGTGAGCATTGAGAGAATCCTCTTCGCAACACGACGACCCTCACACGGTGTGCGAGGCAGAGTGCCCGATGAAAAGTGCCAGTAATATCGGCTGCCTTTTTATCGAAATGTTGCTTCCTTACCTGAGTTTAACGTTGCTGCAAGGTAGGTTGAGGGTACTTGGCAAGCCAACTGAGATTTTTGGTTTCCCCTTGCATGAATGAACAAGTTCCTTTGCCCGTAGTCAGTCATCCCTCTATTTGAACACCAACTTCCCATCACGGAGAGATCAGATGTGTCTGTCCAGTCAACGCATCTTTACTCTTCGTTAGACTTTGTTCATCTTCAGCATCATCACATCTTCTGCTCAGCACGCCCAAGTCATCAGAATGAGCCCTTCAACCGAGCTGCCTAACAGCATTGACACTGTCGACATCATCATCGCAGGTGGTAAGTATCATTACTCCCACTCCATATGCAAGTTCGTGCACTTGCAACCAACTCGGCTCACCGTGTTATGTGTGTACAGGAGGCACCACAGCCTGCGTGGTAGCCTCAAGGCTCGCCGATGCCGACCCAAAACTCTCCATCGTGGTCCTCGAAGCTGGTCCTGATGGTGCCGGCAACCCTGCAGTAGATTTTCCCGCATTCTTTCTCAATAACATCCTCCCAAACTCCCCAACCACGGCGTTCTACAAAAGCAAACCCTCAGATGAACTGGCCGGTCGCGAGGTCATCATCCCTGCTGCACGCGTCCTGGGCGGAGGGTCAGCAATCAATATGATGATGTACAGTCGCGCACAACGCTCAGATTGGGATTCATGGCAGACGCCAGGCTGGACATCCGATGAGATGATACCGTTCTTAAAGAAGGCATGACGCATTAGATTTGTCTACTCCTCCACGCCTAGACCTTGTCCTTCGTTCAGCTGACCTCGACTCAAGCTCGAGACCTATCACGGACCCGGATCGATGGATACACACGGATCTGATGGGCCTATACAGGTGTCTAGGGGCACTTTTACTTCGCTGAGATGTCAAGACGACTTTATCTCTGCTATGAGTAAAGTCGGGTGGCCTGAAATCCAGGACCTCAACAACCTGGACGCCTGTAATGGGGTCCAGCGCGCAGTGAGATACATTTCTCCTGACGGAAAGCGCCAGGATACAGCATCAAGATACCTCCGTCCAACTCTGCTGGATGGAAAAAGGCCTAACCTTCATGTAATCGTAGAATCTCAAGTTGTACGTGTCCTCTTTGATGGTAAAAAGGCCACCGGAGTCCTATACCAGTCCAAGGGCGAGCATACCACCGAACGCAATCTTAAAGCCAACAAGATGGTTGTTCTCTCCTCTGGTGCTTTTGGGACGCCGGCATTACTGGAGAGATCGGGTGTGGGCAGCCCAGACGTCCTTCACCGAGCTGGTATCTCTGAGATTGTTGCGGATGTTCCTGGGGTAGGCTACGCATATGACGATCATCATCTGGTTTTGGCTTCTTACAAATCAAGCATGAATGAAGACGAAACTCTTGATGGGCTGCTAGCAGGTCGATTGAACCCTATGGAACTCATCCAGAGTAATCACAAAATTTTAGGTTGGAACGCCCAAGACGTGACATGCAAACTTCGCCCTACGGAGGAAGATGTCGCCTCATTAGGGCTTGAATTCCAGGAAGCCTGGAACAAAGAGTTCAAAGACAAACCCAATAAGCCGCTTATGATGATGGCGCTTGTCGGCTGGTATGTTGTCCCTATAATCCATTTTCTTAGTCGACATCAAGCTGACAGTTTTATGACAACAGTTTCCCCGGTGAGCCCGTTGGGATTCCAGCTGGGCAGTACTTTGGAATCTCGACATTCACCACTTACCCGTTCTCACGAGGACATGTCCACATCACAGGCTCTAAGCTGACAGACCCACTCGACTTCAGCACAGGTTTCCTTGAAGATGCCAAGGGGCTCGATCGAGCCAAACATCGCTGGGCTTACAAGAAGCAGCGAGAGGTAGCCCGTCGGATGTCACTTTTCCGCGGGGAGCTCGCAGCGGGTCATCCGCCATTCGCGGAAGGGTCTAAGGCGGCAATCGTTGCGTTTGAGGATACACGCGGGGAGGTGCAAGACATCGAGTACTCCGCCGAGGATGACGCAGTCATTGACAAGTGGGTTGGAGAAATCGTCAGCTCAGCCTGGCACTCGTCTGGCACCTGTAAGATGGCGGCTCGTGAGGACAATGGTGTCGTGGATCAGTACCTCAACGTTCACGGCGTCGAAGGATTGAAGGTCGCTGATCTAAGCATTATGCCAAAAAGCGTGGCGGCGAACACAAATAATACAGCCATGGCTATTGGTGAGAAGGCTGCAGATATCTTTAAGAAAGAGCTTGGTCTTGCTTAGATCGATTCAGAACAAGGCTTGTCCGTTTGTCCAGCATTCGGTTAGTGAGAACGGGGATAATTATGCGTGTGTATTTAGCGAAAGCTTATATACCAGTACCAGTGATCGCGAGTGGCACCAAACAGCATTGAATAACCACTATTGTTACAAGAATCCTATCGTTTGACAGGTGTTTAGATCGTTATAGTACAGAAGTGTCACAAGCAAGGGAAACACAATAAATGCCAGCTGTTGTGCTAGAACCACTCTTTTCGATATCAGTGTTATTGCCGGTATTGTTTCTTCTAGGTGATGAGCTGTATACTTGTAATAAGTCTTCAACTTCATGGTAAACTGAAGTCTAGGTTCGCGCGAATCTGAAATTTCTTGTAGATAATATATGCTAAGCAAAAATACAGCTTGCGGAGAAACAGACTGTTTGCAGCGTTTCTATTAAACAACTATATCTATAAGATTTCTTCTGCTCGACTACAATCCTATCCCCCTGTAAGATCCCCCTTGTCAACTATTGTGGATTGTGGCTCTTCTAGGTCCACACAAATCAGTAGAGAGCACTGGAAAGCCGAATATATAAGCTATTTATTTAATGTTTACGCAATATATATTTACTGTTCAGCTTATATATAATAAACTCTACGCTTAATTATATTTATAAAAGCTTTAATAATAGGATTTTTTTTAAATTTCTTTTACAGTTTAATATAATAGATTTGCTTTTATAAAAACCAAATTAAGGGTTTTAATATATATATGGCTAAGATATAAGCTAAAAATACCTTTTTCTTATAAAGGTAAAAAAGCTGTATTGAAATAGATATACTCCCTCTCCTTACTCCCTCATCCTATGCACCCGAATCCCCTCCATCGGAATCCTACTAAAACACACCCCTCGGGGCCTGGCCCGAACCCCACAAGCCTCGGCCCAGCATGAACATGAAGGGCCACGATGCAACCCTGGATGACGCCAAATTCCTGAGACCTAGACTCGACATTATGCTGCTACTTCTTCGGTGGGCAGGGGCGACTGACCCGAGGGGCAAGGTCTATGGACTTCTTGGCATTTCGTCCGGCATCTCCCGGAGGAGGATCCGTCCAAACTATACTCTTACCCTGTACGAGACATATACGCAGACAGCCGAAGCTTTGAGCTGCGAGCCAAGTTTGTCCACTCTTGTTTCCTAAGCTTCGTCTAACACAATAATGGGGGTAAACCAGAGAACTCCCAACTTAGGCGCCAGACTAGAGGGGAGAGTTATATGCCCCCTGGCTAATCTACAACTCTGGTTTCGGACAACAAAGGAGGTGCAGTCAGACTTCAAGTTTGAGAGACTTATATCATCTCGGGCCTTTTTCGCTAAAGGTGTTCTTCGTATGAAGATAGCTATTCTCAGCACATAATCGGCACTAGAAATGGAATGCCTCTACTAGAGCTTTTGGGCCGGTTCCCGAAGCCATAATAATCATTGTTTATGGGCAGAAGCCTATAAAGAGGGTATTCAACTACGACCTGACTTTCGGGGAATATGCAGGCCTTCACCACGTTGCGCCTGTAGCGAGTCATTTTGGCCATGGAAGTGCTAGTGGGACGACTGCGACTTGGATTTCTCAATTCCCGGCAGACAGTCCTTGGCAGAATCTCTTCACTATTTCGCTGCGGAGGACTTACCTGCGGCCGTGGATGATCCAGATGAGATTGCATGGGAAGAGATGAATGGGCCCAGTGGTATCATGTATGGAAGAAGATTGTTTGTTACCAATGTTGGTTTCTTTGGCCTTGGTCCGTTGGCAAGTAAACCGGGGGATGAGATCATTGCACTGTTAGGAGGTAGAATCCCCTACGTGATCCGCAGAATCCCGGAGCATGAGGGGGTCCGATTAACACTTGTGCGTCCCCTGATTCTTTTTCTCTTTCCGCACATTTATCAGCTAGCCTTACGGAATCAATTTCTGCTTCTTTAGACAAAGTAATAAACCTCGTACGAAGCCCAATTATGTTAATATGTAATGCGATTTTTATTGCATATTATTATAAAAAAATCCCATAACATAACACTACATTAATAACATAAATATAACAGCAGCGGTATAAAATATAAAATAAGTTATTAAATAACAATAAATAAAATATAACACCTTAAAATAAGTAGTCGTTTATTATATAACTAGCTTAAAAAGTATGAATTAATACTTATATAATAATGATAAATAATACAAAACTTTAGTAGGTCACCATGTTTTATGTCTTATTAAAGGCTCGAGAATCTGCTTCGCGGATACCCTTCTAACGATAAACAATATCCATCAATCAATCATTCTATAACTAGGTCTTCGCCTTAAATAAAGAATTCGTGGTAGTGTGTAAGCTTTGCTTCATTGCGGTTTTTAGTAAGCTATTTAAAAAAACTTAAAAGGGTATACCTTACTTTGTTATACTCGAGCTTAACGTTAAAGATGTCTTTTTAATCTTCTCCGCTAAACTAGGCTTCGAGTTAAAATGAACGTTGTCTTTAAGCTTCGACTGCCCCTATATGTACGCTCGTACGAGATAAGGGTCATGGGCTTTAGCAACCTAAGCATAGCCACGGTAGGTGCTAATTGTTTGTTAGATCTAGCTCGGATGGATTGTTGTCGCGCACGTCGAAGGATAACCCCAAGGGGGCTTCCCTTAAGAGAGGGAAAGCTGGTCAGAAGATACACACTCTGCACACCACTTATACCTGGAAATCATGACGTTTATTGGCAAGACGAGCGCCCAGCTACTGCGACGACTGGGCAGGAGCGAAACGCGACGAGATGTCTAGGAGACTAGCTCAGTTTTAATCGAGCGGCGATAACTCCAGCATAGTGACAGTAAAGTGTGACCGAGGTTAGCCGGAATGTGGCCGATGCACCCCCCACGGGTCCCCTTGCGTCTATGGGGTATCCCGCAAAATGGGACCCGGAAGACCGTGGCCTGCGAGTCGGGGCGGGCCAGACTGACCCACTCCAGAGCAGCAATACCATTAGTGACACGAGTCTTGGCTTCGACACGGTCGATCACTCGGGCGAGTCGGCAGTTGACGGCACCGAAGACTTGCTCGGCGACATAGACACCTTGACGAATTGGCTTTTACCCCCATTGATCTTGGCGATTGGAAGGATAGAGGACAAAAACAGGTTCATTCGCTGCGAATCTACATTTTGACCCTCTCGCTCTAGCGAACTTTTCTTGATTTGAGGTCTCTGGTCTGTCGACGGAGGTTCCCAGGAGCCGCACCGCGTCATTTGAGTCCCTCGGAGGCTGGATTCCAACCCAACGCAATATCCCATTGCACGCTTCCAGTCCAACAACCGATAAATGGTATAGCGAGACGTACGAGATCTTAGGGAGCTTGACCTCACCGAGCTTCTCCAGATGGCATCATCCGTTCTTGTCGTTGTCGATGTCTATGGCGATCGAGGCGTCCTCCCTGCCCCTATCGAAATGCGCATTTGACTAGATCCGGGAAGACGACGTGCTACGTCTCATCAAAGCCAGCGAGCGCCTTGGCCACATCTTCGCGAACAACGACGATGAATTACCGACTCTCGCACTGCTCTCAGCCACCGTCATCTCGCGCATCCTCTCATGGTGCAACCAGATCGCGGCAGCCCCAACACTAGTGTGACCCTAAATCCATACTAGCAACACCAAACGACACCGACGACGCTAACGACGGCATCCTCTCGGACCAACTCAGCGACCAGCACCACGACGAGCTTACAGAACACGCCGATAGCTCTGGCATCGAGCCAGTCACTAGGGATGGGCCTCACTCCCTCAATAATGACGGTAGGGTCCTTTGATGTTAATGATCTTCGAGTACAGGCGGCACTCAAGCTGCAGCTTCTGCTAGGCGAGAGAAAGGTCAGTCTGCTTATCGACCGATTTGCAGCTAATTACTCTAGGTACTTGAGCATGAACAAAGAGCCTGCGTTTAGAGGTTCAGATGGCTTTGGCCATAGTCTTGAAGGCTGGCTCAGGGATGAGCATTTGCGAGCAGTCACGGTAGTGAAGTCCAGGCTTAGAGAGCTTAATACTCAGAATCAAGTTAGCGAGATTCACTTTTAGGGCCCGCATGCTTTATTTTGACTCCCATTTCCACTTCATTGTACCTGGAATTAGCCAGGTTACACCGCTTGCACACAACCTTTTCTACGTAGTGCCTCTGGAGTGCCTCTAGAGTCCTGTCACCATTATTCGGAACTACCAGAATGGCGCAGTGCTACTCTACGTTAGAATCACGATCTGATTGGCTGATAAGTTGTGGGAATATGAAGATGTGTGCTGCAGTAATAATTTACGAACCTCTAGAAGTATAGGAGGTCTATAAGCAGGTACTCCATACTTGGACAGCAATAATTTACACCTATAACTGCAACAATGCGAGAACAAAAGGCAGGTATTCGTACCAGACTTTCAAGATGGAGAACATCCAGCTACTTAGGTTCATAAACAACGGTAATAATGGACATAGCGGCGATAACGCGAACAACGGCGATAAGTCAAGCTTCTGATCCAACTGAACCCAACTGTCGGGTCCGCTAACAATAGGTACTCTCCGTTCGTATCTGTGTCTTGATCTACATTGGCGCAGTTGCCCCGTGGGAATAGATCTGGGAGGACCATAACCGCCGGTGACTAGCTGTCGTTGGTAGTGAATTATGACTTGGTGAATCCCAGTACTAGTGTTAACCTTTACTAGGTACCCAGATGTCTAGGGTCTTATATATACCAGCTCTCTCTATATTTATCGTCATGGCATGGCCCCGTTCTAGTTCTTGAGTTTCTATACATAATTCAGCTTCCTCGTGCATCTTCTGTGATAACAGCGACTCACCAAGACCAGCCTTAGTCTATCTTAGTACCCACGATCTTCCCCACGGGAGTGCCTCCCCTACCTCCCCGAGCGGGCTTCTAGATACGATCAAATCACCACACAGTTGTCTACAGCTTGATCTATAGGGGGGCAAGGCATTCGAGCCAAGGCATATGAATTATGTCACACTTAACAGCAGGCAGCGAGAAGGAGCTAGGCGGCACTGATCACTGCCATCCTGAACTAGACGACCAGAAGAGCGAGAAACACACAACGCCACCGAACAACCTAGAGAATGTCGATGGCAAGGGGAACCAAGACGCAGCCGCTGTGAACCAAACATCCGGTAGTGGTCAGCAGCCCCCGGCCCCCAGTCACCCAACGGGCCTGAAGCTCGCCATTGTCGTGCTCTGCCTCCAGCTGACCACTTTCTGCGTCGCTCTCGACAACACCATCATCGCCACGGCGATCCCGCGTATTACTGATGAGTACCACGCCCTCAGCGACGTGGGCTGGTACGGCTCGTCCTACCTGCTCACTATCTCGGCATTCCAGCTGTTCTTCGGTCGCTGGTACTCTATCTTTAACATCAAGTGGTCCTTCCTTGGCACACTCTTCATCTTCGAGGTTGGCTCGCTCATCTCCGGGGTGGCACCCAACTCCACGGCCCTCATTGTTGGCCGCGCCATTTCCGGCGTTGGCGCCTCGGGCGTCTTCTCAGGTGTCCTGATCATCCTGGCCTTCAGCACGCCCCTAGAGAAGCGTCCCCTTTACACCGGCATCATCGGCGCTGTCTACGGCATAGCAAGCGTGGTCGGCCCCTTGCTAGGCGGCGTGCTTACTGATCGTGTCACCTGGCGCTGGTGCTTCTACATCAATCTCCCGATCGGCGGCGCGGCGGCGCGGCGGCGCGGCGGCGCTCGGCGTCGTCTTCTTCCTACAGATGCCGTCCGCCGCCCCTCGGGCCAATGCCTCCTGGTGGGAGTTTATTAAACGGTTCGATCCATTGGGTACGCTGCTGTTCCTACCGTGCGTCGTATCTGTGCTACTCGCACTGCAGTGGGGCGGCACTACCTACCCGTGGAGCGACGGACGCATCATAGCGCTATTCGTCGTCTTCGGCGTCCTCCTGATCGCCTTCGTGGGCGTACAAGTCTGGGCGGGCGACAATGCGACGGTGCCCCTCCGCATCGCCAAACAGCGCACTGTGGCCTCGACCTGCCTGTACGCCATGTTGACCGCTGGCTCGTTCTTCATCACGATCTACTACTTACCCCTATGGTTCCAGGCCATCACTGGCGTGTCGGCCATGCAGTCTGGCATCGACACTTTGCCATTAACCATATCCCAGTCCGTCACGAGTCTGATTACGGGCGCGCTCGTCTCAAAAGTAGGATACTTCACCCCGTTCATGCACGGCCTATTAGTGTTTTCGTCCGTAGGCGCTGGCTTGATGACTACCTTCAGGGTGAACATCTCGACGGACAAGTGGATTGGATATCAGATTCTCTACGGCTTCGGCGTTGGCCTCGGTAGACAGCAAGCTCTCGTCGTGGTGCAGGCGGTACTGCCCAGATCAGACGCGCCCACGGGAGCCGCCATGGTCCTCTCCGCTCAGATGTTCGGCGGCGCCCTGTTCGTCGGCGTCGCTCAGAACCTCTTCACAAACCATCTTGTATCCGGTCTGACTAACATCCCGGGAGTCGACGCTGGAGCGATTGCGTCGGCGGGTGCTACGGATATCACGAAGATCATCACGGACTCTACCACGCTCCACCAAGCCCAGGTCGTCTATAACAACGCTGTTGTTCAGACTTTCCAGCTTTCACTGATCCTAGTCACCCTATCGACGCTTGGTGCCGTCTTCATCGAGTGGAAGAGCGTCAAGCCAAAGCCGCCGCAGGCCCAGTCGCAGACTAACTCCAGTTAGACTACTCTATTTCTGTCAGGCTTGCCAGGGTGCAGTCTAGTAAAAAATTTCGATGAGGTAGCCGATACTTCTTGCTCTCAGCGCATTTCTGGTGGCGAATAGCATGAAACATTACGG
Source organism: Xylariaceae sp. FL1651 (assembly GCA_025201745.1). Lineage (NCBI taxonomy): Eukaryota > Fungi > Ascomycota > Sordariomycetes > Xylariales > Xylariaceae > Xylariaceae sp. FL1651. Next base: position 728,291 of record MU624246.1, read on the forward strand.
GCTTGCCATCAGCGTCGAGCGTCTGATGGCCACCGAGACCCCCGTAGGTTACCGCTATAATCCTCTGTTGTCAATTCCCCATGTTTTGTTTTACTTGTTTGAACTGACCAATGAACTGACCAATGATCTGTGCTGCGGCTAATTCTGCGCATAGGATACCTGCTGGAACCGCGATCCAGTCATCGATACCACGCGTTACTCTGCCACACAATCGGGAGTCGAACCGGAGTACGACGGTCAAGATATGGAGTATGATGAAAAAAGTGCCCGTCCCCAGTAGCACCGATTCAGGCACGGCTTGTGGCTCAGGATAACGAAGCCTCAATGCGATATTGGCACTAGACTTTATGTATAGAATGTTGAAGAGTTGGTATAGAAGCCTCTAGGACTTGAGGTTGTTCGAGATTGGAGGCTTCTACACATGTTTGCCGCACAAGATAGAGACCTTCACGTGACCCTCACCCTACGGAACCCAGACAAGGTCGCTTTTAAAGCCTTTACCACACAGTTAAATTTCTAGAAAAAAAAGAGTGCGAAAATCAATTAATATGCGGTGATTGAGTCATACTGAAAGCAACACTTTAAAATACTCTTTCAAATACCATAAAGCGAACAAATGACAGCTATTACTGTTAATAGGAGATAAGTTGTGGCGCGTGGTGTGGCAACGAAACGGAAAGTAATTAGCGGTACTTGTATTCCAATTTAGATGGTCACTTACGGTCGTTTTGTCCAATATTATACGGAAAGATGCTTCCTATCCCTATCTAGGTCTAGACAGGGTCTTTCCCTGTTTACCCAATGTGACAGAAGTCGACTTTAGACCTGGCGAGTTGATGGTGCCTTGTTACTCTCGTCTCTAGATCCATAAACTCAGACCTGCCCTTCCCACATCCCCATAGTGACAGAACCCTTAATAAACATCGGGAAAACTATTCCTTTATCTAGATATGCCAATTTTGATCCATACTCTCTGCCGGTTTATATATCGCACATCGTCACTGATCCGGTGGATTCGGGTAGTACTCATAGGCCCTAATAAATTTAACATCCTTGTCCTTCGGGACCAATAGTCATATCAGTTGCTTTGCTTGGGTCTTCATCATAGGCACGAAAGGAGTATCTACTTTAAGAACCCAATTTCCTTCCATATATGAACATAGTTCCTAATTACCTGTTCACTCACGGGACTAACTCTTCTTAAAGATTCCAAAGGCTCTAATGTGTGCCGTGTATCAAGGACAAGCCCGCCACAAGACATCCGAATGTAATTGTCGTCGAAGAAGTCCAGGAGGGTGACGGCTGGGTTGTCTCGTTGTGGTGCCGTTCGTACGCGCTCGACCCAAGCTACACCGTCCCCATCCTGAAGATCAGGGCTATCGCCAGGCCTACTGCGAGGCCAGTCTATTTGAAGATGCTCTCACGGAAGGAATGTACATCAAATCTCATAGGACAGTCATCACTGCAGTATGAACCGAGACTAAGAGCATAGCTAGGTACATTCTCCGATTCTGCCTTATCCATGTGCCCATCCATCCGTGCCCAAAGAGTTGAATCGTAAGGCTCCCTCGATTGAAGGGACTTCCAGCGTTTTCTAGAGCAAGTCCGGCAATGTAGTACTTCTACAGCTGCCCATGCATCAACTAAGTACCCTGCAGCTGGGCCAGGCAACGGACTTCCAACCCTGAAGGGTGCATACATTCTTTTTACCAGCCAACTTCAATACCGTCGAATCTCCAAAGCTTTCCTCCATGTGTCGCTTTGGAAGCGTTATCGAAGATCTTCATCAACCCATCGCATGACTCTTCAATGGTGACGGTGGCCTGGCTCAGGCCGAAAGCTTGCGCGGCGCGGTTTCCGGCCTCGGTCTGGACAAAGCTACATTGTGACAAATGTTTAGCTGATGCGGGAGTTCTTGCAGAAAGAAAGGCTGTTGAGAGAAACAGGAATGGTACGATCAATGACTCACCCCGGATCGACTGGGAATATTGTGATATCATCCTCTTCATCGTTGGCTCTCTTGGTGATCCAATGATTGACAGTCTTTGACGGCCCGTAAGATCCGTTTCGATAGGGAATCCCGTTGCTATAATGATCTGGTCAGCAAAACGCTTCTATAGATATATCTCGCACGCACAAGTCAGACAAGAAATTGCTTACATCCTTGGATTGAGCGAGACTCGTCCCGACCCGGAGCCCACGCTGATGAATTTGGGGTCCGAAGATTTCTTCAGCAGTGGCAGCGTGGCCTTCAGGATACGGAGGACCCCATATCCGTTCACGCCCATATGGGCTTCTATATCGCTGACCTTCACCTCCGATAGCTTAGTCGTAGGCTTAGGGTAGCAGACACCGGCGTTGGCGATGACAATATCCAGGTGCTTTACGCCGTGTGAGGAAGTAAGCTCGTTGACAACGTCATGCCCGTCGGTGTCGGAAAGCACATCTAATTTGACCACAATGATCTTGCTCCCTTTGCCTTGCGGGAGATCAAAGACCTGGGAGGAGACTTGTTCTGGATCACGAATCCCAGCGATGACGACATGGTTTGGTCTCTCCAGAAAGCGTTGAACAAGCCCGAGGCCAATGCCTTTGGAGCAACCGCTGATAAGAACGAAGGTAGGACTCATTTTCTGTAGTGTATCATCTACTTGAAAGGAGGACAACTGTATGAGCTTTCTTTGATGAGAGCAGACTGCCCGGAAACGGGTCGCCAGAGACACTTATCTCTTGAGTCAGAGAAACACACTCGACTCTCTCGTCTCCCCTGGTCCTTTTTTTGCATCTTCGACGGATATCCATGTACGGAAGACCATGTTGCCCCTGTCGTCCGTTGCATCCATACACGTGACAGGACGAAAGCTCAGAGCTGTATACAAGACTAGCTGTTCCGTTAGGAGCTTGGCAGCGAGCAGGGGTAGCGTCCGAGGACCTCTGGATGCCCACCTCCAATTCATTCGGTTCTTGGCGCTACGATCTCTATCTGGCTCTCTTCAGGAACTCCGTACGACGGTAAAGTTGGAGTAATATTTCAAATGTGAATATATGTATATATATATATATGGAGTAGTATCTTAGATGAATTCAGCATGCATTTTCTTGCACTGTCAGCTTGATCTGTCTTGAACATCGAACAGCAAAGTGTCATAATAACAAAAATCAGCATGGCAACAGTACAGCGAGGTGATTCACACGACGACAGACAAGCCTCCGGAGGCGAGATACTCGAGAAAGGCTCTGCTCCTGCTTGCGTTGATGAGAACCCCCCAGCTGACGACAACGATACCGAACCTAAAAGCTTTTCGAAGATCGTCTTCGTCCTGATCACCCTGGCGCTCATGTCTGCCATATTCCTCGCGGCACTCGACGTGAACATACTGTGTAATTACGCGTTCAGGACCAACCCTCGCTAACGTGGCCTACTAGCCAACAACTAACTCGTTTCTTCGTAGCAATTGTGATACCTACTATTACGACTGACTTTGGGAGCATAGCCAACGTGTCATGGTACGGCGGCGCATACTCATTGACGAAAATGGCCTTCCAGCCAACTTTCGGTCGGGCTTATTACCTCTGGAAGTTAAAGACCGTCTTCCTGGCATCCATCGCTCTGTTCGTCATCGGCTCCATCATCTCTGCTGTCTCGCCAAACTCTTCGGTTCTCATCTTCGGGCGCGCCGTCCAGGGCTTGGGCTCCGCCGGTCTCTTCTCCGGTGCCTTGACACTTGCTTCTTTCGCAGTCTCCAAAAAGAAGCTCCCGCTCTTCATCTCCATCCTCTCTAGCATGTACGCGGCAGCGTCGGTGCTCGGGCCCATCATAGGCGGCTACGTCACCGGAAGCCATTTGTCATGGCGCTTTTGCTTTTGGATTAACTTGCGTAAGTTCTGATGATTGTTCTTTTCGCCGGACAAAAATTTTGACACGCAAGGCCACTAGCAATTGCTGCCATTCCCACAGTCATCGTCACTTTCTTCTACAAGGAACCGGAAAGAGAGACGACGAGGACGAGTCTTGTCGACAAGCTGCTTGGCTTTGACCCAGTCGGAACTGTCCTCCTCGTCGGTGCTTTAACGACATTGGTCCTTGCTCTCCAATGGGGCGGCTCTCAGCTCCCCTGGAGTAGTCACCAAGTCTTGGGAACCTTGATCGCGTCTGCAGCCCTCGTGTTCCTGTTCGCTGTGGTGCAGGTCAAACTGAAGGAGCGGTAAGCGACCCAGACTTTTTCAGTCTCAGTATGAGCGACAACCGAACTGACAGGCGAAGTGCGTTGATCCCGGTACGAGTTCTGAAGCAGCGTACTGTGGCTATCAGCTGTGTGGTTGCCATGCTGCAAACCATGGCAATCACGACTCTTACCTATTACCTTCCATTCTATTTTCAAGCGACCAAAGGCCTCTCTCCCTCCCAGGGTGGCACCTATCTGCTGGCGCTCGCGGTGCCGAACTCGTTTTTCTCAATCATCAGCGGAACGGCCGTGACCATGGCCGGCTACTACGTACCGTGGCTCATGCTAGGAGGGAGTGTGTTCAGCGTTGGATCGGCGCTGCTGTCTACGCTCAACCAAGCCAGCCCTGTCCGCGAGATTGTGGGCTACGAGATCCTAGCCAGTGCCGGCTTCGGCTTTGGCGTGCAGCTGCCGCTCGTGGCGATGCAGAATGTGCTGCCCCGATCAGATATCCCCACGGCCAATGCCTTGTACCCCTTTTTCCAAGCTCTTGGCACAACCTTGGGCCTGGCTACCAGCCAGGCAATATTTGCAAGTACTCTGAGAAGCACCCTGGCAGCTAGCCTCCCACAAGAGACAGTGCAGCTCGTCTTGGACGCGGGGGCCGCGGCGGTACACACTGGCGGCATTCCTGCAGATCTTGTTGCTTTGGTAGCAGATGGGTATAGGAAAGCTGTCCAGGACGCTCTTTACCAATCAGTGGCCTCGGCGGGTCTTACGTTTTTCTTCAGCTGGTTTATTGAATGGAAGCCTATGAGTGAACTGTCAGAAGCTATGGAATAGAGAAGGAAGACGTAGGGGGGTAGTGATAGCGATCCTTTCAGGTGTCAGAATGTTGATTGCGGGCTCGATCATTTGCATATGCCCGTATGAGCCATTACAGCATCACATGTTAGTTTCAGCAGGATTCGTGAAATGTAAGAGAATCATCACGAGCCGAGATAGTTTCGCTTTTATCTTTTTTATTAATTGCTATAGCCAGATTAACTTTAATAAGTCTTTTTTTTTTTTTAATAACTTTAGTTTTATTTATAAATATAGTTCCGATATTACTTTAGTTAACCGTTTAATTTAAATAAAACTGTTTAAAATATTATAAAACGTATTTATTAACGTATAATTAATATTTTATTATATATAAAATGTTAAAATACGTAACGATTAAATATATATAAGTTTATATTTTAAAAGTAAAGTTTTATAATAAATTTATAAAAAATAGTATAAAAGAATTTTACCTAGAAAATAAAATCAAAAAGTCGGCAAAGTATATAAGGATAAAAGCCAATATTTATAGACTATTAGAACGGCGCGTTTAAGATAAAAAGTAAAATTCCTCGTATGGAAAACAAATAAAGCACCTTTCTACCTATGTTAGCTAGATCCTTTGACCAGGCGCGTAAAACAAAGGCGGGGGGCACCAATGGGTCGGAGGGGTGCGAAACGATTGGGCGGGGTATATGCCAAATTAGGCGGCATCACTTAAAGTCAATCCTCTCCGGTCTATCGTTCCGTCTTTTCTCGAAAAAGTTCTCTAAGGTAGGGCGAGAATGCCGAGGCCAAAACGTAGCAGCGGGCGGCTAGCGGCCAGGACCCACTCGTGTGGCGGCGCCGGACCGGGGTTTCAATCAGCAGAGACGCTCGCACCAGTGTTGGTCATTTTGCAATAATCGAATATTATATACGCTGGTCAGTTTTTCCGACTTTCGCAATTTCGACCTATGGCAAACCACCTGCTCGTAGATCGTTGTTTAGCTAAGCCGCTAGAGGGCCAATGCATTATTGAATTTTTGAACCCGCTGTTCTTGATTATGACAATTTGCGTCTTGGTCAAAACTTTCACATATACCACTGTTATTGCGCTGCTTAAAAAACGAACCTTTTCTTGTGACACTGGGAGACGCAGTGGAATCTTTTATCGCTAATCGCGATTGATACTCGCAAGATCATGGCCTATTAGTTGATAGGATAATTAGCATTTAGATCGAGAAAACATCAGATGCCTCTAAGCCCCGTGGTACGGGATTCACTTCCAGTCAGGGGCTTCGCTGGGTTTCTGTGGAGGTCAGTTGGCTATTTCTCGCGTTCCGCCCACTCCACATATCGATCGCAATATTTGTGCCTTTGATTAAAAGCATAAATACTCCATCTAACTCATATAAGCTCCTCCACTTCATCAAAATCCATGTTATCGAGAGTTATTAACTGATGATCTATGATTAGAGCTATTATTTGAAGTAGGTCTTTATCGCTCTTCTTCTCTCCACGGGATCATTTTTAACAGTTCCTTCTACCATGGGGTAGGAATGCAAGTTGATCCTATTTGTCAGAAATATGGAAAGCACAGATAGGTACTGGCAACTCCCATAGTAGCCTTCCCGCTTCTGGAGGGTTGAATAATAATAGTTCAGATGTATAATAACCTAGGAACCAAATGAGCGAGTGGAGTATTTCGTCACAGGTCTAGCGGCAATGACGTTATTATCTCTAAGAACTCCTTACGTTATTATACAATATATGGATTCTTATGAATCTACTTCCTTTCTATCGATGTCGATAGAGATAAGATAGAAATTTAACGTCTCGCATGTTATATTACTAACCGTGTAACAGCACCTTCTAACGGTATTAAAGTTCTGACTAGGGTTAAAGAAAATTATAGCAATCTATCGGACTTTCAGTTCATATAGCAGGAGAGCTTTCTATAGGTTAGTTGTTATATAGCTGTTGTAGAGGATGAACTACCGGTTGCCCTAGTCTTCAGCCTTCCAAGTGATATTTTAGATACTAGTTAATTGGTGGATGTTATCACTATCTGTGTCCTTAAGAAACCCGATGATCGCTCCCACAGTTGCTATTGATAATCTCGATCGTCTTCCTGGGGCATTAATGACTACAGATCGTACAGGCGCATTTGTGTTTTTAAAGAGCCCAGTGGCAGCTTTCACGGCTACAAGGGGTTAACCAGATTGCGTCAACTACACTTAACGGCTCAAAGTAGTGGATGTAGCTCGTCAGTGTAGGCATATCTCAGCCTGATCACGATAGGGCTAGGTCAAGGGTCTCGACTCTAGATTTAACAAATTATAGCATGCTTGAAAGGATGAAGACGCATAGAAGAAGTCTCTTAAGGTAATTAATTACTCATCCAAAATTACTACGGGTTATAAGCTACTGGATAATGAAGGAGGGGCAATGTCCAGTCCTCTCATATTTCCCTATAGATGTCTTATGTATCCCAGCTTCCGCAACTAACTACGGGAGGACGTTAAGTGAGCTCAGAGATCTAGTTGGGGCCCAGCGGCTACGCATGCCATCTAATCTAATAAGCGCCCTGCGGAGTCTGCAGTCCTAGAAAGGGGTAGGTCTCCCTCCCTGCAAGGATGCCAACGCTTGGCCCATACGTAAACCACATGAGGCGATGTCGCTAAAAGAAAAAAAATCGTAATTAGTGTTTAAGCGTGTGCTTAGAACGAAGATGGGTTACTTTCCATTAATTGCGGTACGCGACAAGTCCATGTTAGCTTATGACTCAATGTAGTAATCGATCCGCTCATGCACTTTTCAGGCCTGTGGGTGGCGCTGCTTGCTATTAAAAAAAACCGAACCTCATAGCAATGAAAAGAGGAAACCATACGAAGCTTGTACAGGGTAGTGCAGAAAGGCATTGTTGTCCAAGATTTACTATGGGATTACATCGCGTAAGTGGCTTGTTGAATGTTCGGACCGACTGCGTGCAAGGTCTGCTCCAAAAACTGCTTACCATGTAAGCACAATGCTATAGATCCCCGCACATGGTTTAACAAAGGTTTCATGTGGATGCAATCTTGTTACAGACAAAGCTAGGGAACATTCTACAGTAGTTCATGGCCAAGTATGCAAAGCCGTGCTGGGGTTCGCTGTGGCTTAGATGATTGATCAACAGATGTAATTGGGGCTACCCATCGCGATTTTTTAAATCTCTATGCGACGAGGTAGTACCAGGCAACTCTCCAAGTGTGTTGTTGCGTCCGCAGGACCTTTGCGACAACGACATATCGCGTCTGCATTGGTCGTATTGCTCATTCTCTTGTTCTATGCCTTTTCAGCTGTGCCAGACATGAAACTCTATACAGACATCTAGATAGGCTCAGTTTGCTTCTGTAGTTAGATAAGTAGTCACCTACGTCCCGTACCGGGAACTATGGGTTGTTCAATCAACTATATCATTCTTCCATCGAATATCGTGCGCTTTTCTTTACATATAAGCTATGGATGCGTGGAAAGATGTTGTCACATCCAGCCAGCAACCTGTCTACTTGGGTCAGTGGACCAATTGGTCTCATGGTCCTATATTCGGTGCGACTCTTACTGTTACAACACGAGACGGCAATCTCATAATCGCCTTCGCTGCATTATTTGTTACTCTTGTAGCCTCACGTGTATGGCGGATCGTTTGCTTGTCCTGTCATCAAGTCTTTTCAAGCAGCAAGCCTCAAGATGCCTCATATCATCAACGCCAAGTCATCCTTCGCAACTCCTCCTCGCCGCAGTCAACCTTATGGAACCTAGTGCAGCTCGGCTGGGGACCTAAGGGCCCCTCAATGAGAAAGGCTGGGAAAGTTCTAGGGCTAGCGTCTCTTGCCATGATATGTCTTGCGAGCTTTACAGTCGTGACCTATATCTTACCACTTCTGTCCTCATCTGCAGGCGACGAAGTCCTACTTCAACCTGGACGGTGCGGTTTTCTAGATACCTCCATGATCACGAATGCTACAGAGTATAACGATTTGATCCCGCCACGTATCGCAAACCTAGTCACCAATGCAGCAAACTATGCCCAGCAATGTTATACTAATAGCTCAGGGGCACTTGGTTGCACTGGATTCATCAAGGATCGCATCCCAAGCATTGTCCAACTCAATGCGACATGCCCATTCGACGAGAGTGTGTGTCGAGGCAATGCGTCAAATTTATTCTTGGATACTGGATATGTTAGCTCCCATGATCACTTCGGTGTGAACACGCCAGTGAAAGACAGAATCTTATTCAGGAAAACGTTGCACTGTGCTCCCTTGGTGACAAAAGGCTATACGACTACTGTACAGTCATCCTTCGCGAACTTTACTCGCTTCCACCATGGGTTTTACATCCTTGGTTCTGAGGGCTCCAATAATTCGCTTTCGGACGGCATCTACATGGTTGAGGATCTTGCAAGTCAATATAAAATCCGAACCGTTATAGGCGATTCGTATCCTATACCTACGGCTAACTATCAGCTCGAGTATGTGTTGTGTACTCTATTAGTATTATTCTTCCAAAATCGGCTGACTGTTTGTTTATAGCTCGTTTGGATGCCGTGTAGTGAATGGGTCAGCGATAGCTGGCACTGAGTATGTTCCTTCGTCCAAGCTCCGTCGGGATGATGGCGATTCATACTTATTTTATCTTTCCGGAAACGGCGTTCAGTTTACTGAAGCGTCGACGGACGACTGGTATAGAGCAACTAAATCAGCGCCAGAAATCCACCAATTCGCCTCTAATTCTACTTACCACCCCTTTATATTTGAAGAAGCGGCGTCGCCTTTGAGCTGTGTAGAGCAGCATCAATACTGCTACGAGGCACTTTTGAAAGGGAAGCAGTGCGGACCCCTAGCCAGTTTAGTCGACTCATTCTCGGCTGCCTTGGATATAAGCCCATCAGAGTCGGCCCTTAACCATCTCGGCTGGATTGTCGATCAAACTTCGGGCACTTCTATAAGCGAAGTTATCAACACCCTAGGAGCTCATGCTCTGACTTCTCAGAAAAATTTAATTGCTGCCAATCAGGGTCCGATAGCTTCCAATCAATGGCAACTCGATGTACTCCACTGGTGGGCTACATCTTTGGCTGTTCAACAAAGTAACTTTATTGAGAGCGTTGCTGGTCCTTCTGACGACCGGCTTCGCCAGTATATCACTCCTCCTCTAGACCCTACAGTCTGTTCCAACCAGGTATGAAAGATAAATCTATCAGCCTATCTGAAAAACACTAACCTGTAATCAATAGAAAATTCGAAGCACGGCGTACACATCTTTCAGTGTCTTCGGCCTGTATTTCCTGTTCCTCAGCGGGCTATTGCTGATCATAATATCTTACTCAATCGAGCCAATTCTTTCTTGTATTCACCGCAGAGGAAAGTACAACCAGTATAAGTATCTCGAGTGGGTGACGAATGAAAGCTTACAGCTGCACCGCCTTGCGCATGAAGGCATCGGCTGGGGGACGTGGTCACGCGCTACGGAAGATGTTCCAACTACCAAACAGGGCCAAGTCCTAGGTTGCCTGGATCTCGCTGACCCCCTTCATCCAAGATTATATACGCCCGAATCTGATCTTGAAACCGGTACCGACTTACAAGACATGTCCGAGTCCGCTTCGCAACAGCTCACCGACATGAGAACTATACAAGGCGTTCAACAACGGAGAGGTGGGAATGCTGAGTTCAGGGCTCCATGTTATCTCGCGCGGAAAGGTAACGAGACTCAGAACCTCAAAGTTTCTGACTATCAGAGAACTTCGGTTTCTAATTATGCCGTCTCGCCGATGTCGCCGGCTTTTGGGCTTAAACAGGTTCCAGAGGGGGGAACCATGATGTCTCGTTGAACACTATGTCATGTCTAACTCCACGTGTGCTGGTTACGAAGTATGACTTGAAAACGAGATATAATGATACTAGTGAATTCGCTAGACTAGTCTCAAGACATTTTCTGCTTTCGCAAGATAAGAGCGTACACCTTAAGTCAGCAAGTTTCATTTAAAAATTTTTGGTAGCTTGACTTCTGGCTTCAAGAGGGCTTATCAATAATAAATGCTGCATCTTGAATCTTACAAACGAGTAGCATAATTCTGTACACAATCAGAGCCTTACGCAGAAGTAACATTTATGTTTGGAATTACGAACTACAAAACTATTTCCCAGTTTTATAGGAGTCTACCTGTTGCAGAGCCTGATTTGTAACACTGGATATAAATATGAACTCGTCAACTAAAAGTCAACAGTGCAATCATCAATAATATTGTGCAAATATTCTTCATCTACTTAAAAATAAAAATAAAAATAAAAATAAAATCGCCCTCACGGAAGATTGCTTGAATCAGCAATAGTGTGGTCAAGTTAGTTTCACGAGTATCTCGCAGGAATCGTGGCTATCGGTGTGTATTACCCCTACGACGACCTAGGGTGGAGAAGCGAAGAGACTTGGAAAGCTAGCACTATTAAGCTCAAGAAGACCACATCAATGGTGACTGGGCTCGAAGCCACAAGGTAATTAGGAGTAGGAGGACTTAACATATCCAATTAGTTTCAAGCAATTAGTAATAAATCTAGGGTGTTCCGGGAAGAAGAGGCCAGGGTAAAGGCGGCGTCGTAAGGAGCAGCATGTTCTGGGCGTTCGACAGTTCCGTTTTGTTAATACGGTGCGCTGGTGGAGTCCAAGCCGTTACTAGTGACTTGATTTCAGATGAGGGAGGCTGAAGCTAGTCATATTAATTTCTTGCATTAGGTTCTGCTAGTCTAAGAGCTAACTGAATACAATATGCCCGCTCTAAATCAGAGACAATGACGCAGATGATCATGTCAGCAACACACCTGTTTCATGTGGAAATGAATCTTAAAACGATGACAGCACCAAGCCCTTCCAGCTACGACCTCGGCTAAAACCGAAGCTGGAGGTTTCATATCTTCCCCTACATCAGCTCAGCTCGCCATTGGAATTGCTTCATCAACCCGTTCTATTTCGTATCAACACTCTTCCGCTTCCGATATGGCGCCGCCAAAAGAACCCAGCAACAAGCTTGGGGAGGATGATGCTGCCCACGCTGATCCTGAAGAGATTGAAGGTGATGGAGAATACATCGAGCCAGGCGACGTGGTCGAACAGACCGATCCCAATATCGACGAGAAGGGCAAAGAGCCAGAAGTTGAGGTCATCAGCGACGAGGATGAAGACGCCGAGGCTGAAATAGAGGCCGCAGACGACATCGATGCTAAGAACGAGGGCAACGAGGTAGTTGAAATCGAAGAAATCGAAGACGATGATGACGAGTTGGACGAGGGAGTTAGTGAAGATAAACTTGCAGAAGTCGAGGAAGTTACCGAAGAGCCCGAAGATAAGAACGAGATTGAGGAGAACAAAGCCGAGCCCCCGAGTGCGAAACGCAGCCAACCCACCACGTCCCAATCAGGTACAAACAAGAAGCAGAAGTATGAGGACGGCACATCGAAGCCAAATACCGCGGTAGCGAGTGGGAAAACTGGTCCGAAAAAGGACGACTCCAAGGACGTGAGTCAGCAGGGTTCAAACTAGCGGCTACCAAAGACGAGCCAGAAGGTCCAGTGGAAGTCACCACAGGGCTATGTTGATGGCGAGGTTGTTGGGATTCTCCGTGAGGCTAAGGAGGTTGACCGCAAGACCATCGAGGCTAGCGAAAATGAGCCGCGGATTGTGCTCAAGAGTAGTACGTCCGAGAAGATTTGCGTGCACAAACCTGATGCGCTCTATTTTGATTAAACCGGTAGCAGATATTGTTGGGTATTATCACTGGCCTAGAAACTGTGTTCAAAATCAATGGTGTGGGTTAGAAATTGCGAAACTCAAGATTCTCGATCGCCCCTAATTAACGGTGGACTGTTATGCTTGACCATGGTTCGTAGCTCCAGGGAAAACAAATGTTATTGATTTATGTTGTAAGGAGAGTTTATTTTATGTACATTCTTACAAAATAATTGAAGTGATTTGATCCCAGTATGAAGCCAACATGTCCTCTAGGTTTTGGATGATTTTGTACTAAACGCCTAGCAAAATCGAAGAACTATTATTCTCGTCTTTAGGACCAACCGATACATTTTCCTGCTATGTCCTTTGATAGAACTACTGAAGGTATATGTTGAGCTCATAATAGGCTTGGTATAGATTCCTTTAAGCCTAATGGTTATCATACTTCTATGATGCATTACTATTTGAATTGCACGTACTCGACTTTCGCCTCACAAAGCTTTTGAATAGATCAAGTCTTTGGCTCGTGGTTTCCTTCGAGACATATGAAGCCGTAAGGATAATCTACAATGTCTGAACCCTACTGTGGGCTCGAACTCGGATGCAACATTCCAGAACACTTGGAAGGGAGTTCAACGCCACATCAATTTATCTCTAAACTCGGCGGCTACAGCACCTCGGCAAATTCTGATTGGGGAGGGTTATCTGGTATTCTATTCTTTGCCACCTCGGCGTTTCCATAGTCTGTCTCTTTCTCTTCTTTTGGCCTTGTAAGGCTCCATCCATCTATCATGCGGGCCGATTAGGAGTGCAGAAAGAAAGAGAGCACTCTAATGATAACCAGCTCTATGTATCTGCCAACATGCATTGCTCCTTTATCGGCAAATTCTTTGCTAACATAAGTACTATGCTCCTTTGAAAGTAGGCTGCGGTCGTCTATAAACATGGCTCTCTCATCAGGGCAATACAGTGCCCTGTCGGTGATGCCACGAGCTTGAACTCTTAGACTTCTAGGTGTCGTCGCCTGAAGGCTCCTAAGCAGGCACCAGGACGAGACTATTACTATAATTCTTTATGCTCCAATCGGATGGAATGCTCGTGTGTATTTTTAGTTGGGAATCAAGGCTTGCAGTTTTTAATGAATAATCATAGCATCCTTCACAATGTGCCAATGCCGGTCTATTATCCGCTCTCCTTCGCAGCCTTCACTCGGAACCAGTCATCAGGTCCGTATAATAGGGTAGTAAAATAAAAATGACGTTACAGGACCTTGAGAAGAGCCGTTTCTGTGTTGCCGACGGGTGATGGATTATCTTTACCTCCTACCGAAGCCCCCCCTGCCCCGCCTAATATGTGACGATCAAAAACAGTATCCTATATTAATATCAACTCTCTATGAGATTCGCTCCAGATTTGGAAGGCCATATTAACCGCCGAAGGCTCAATCAGCGGTAGTTGGCTCACCTTGCCTCCTCGCCAATCAATGCCAAGTCCTATGACTACATCCGCGTTCGGTTTTATCCGGGCGACAAACTTAGTTTAGACGTGAACACACACAAATACACGGATAGATAATATAAGGCGGCTACTAGGTCGTTGCCCGTCTATTTACCTGCTCCTGCTCGCTTTTACTATTCTCTAGTTGTAGTGCTTTCTGTGTCCGTCTTTCACTTTCTGCTAGTAAATCAAAGGTACTGTTTCGAAACGAACTGCTGGTATCAGCCGCAGCAACGATGCTGTTCAAGACCCTTGTGCCCGCTCTGGCGGTGCAGCTCGCCACAGCGCAGGAGCTGATGCGCTTCGGGTGCTCCCAGCTCACCATCGATCAGATTGATCCTCTGGTCGAGCCAGGCAACATACCGTCCGCACACATGCATCAAGTCGTCGGAGGAAACTCATTCAACGCGACCATGGCGCCGGGCAGCCACGACCCACCGACGGCCTCTACGTGTACCAGCTGCACATACAGTGAGGACTTCAGCAATTACTGGACCGCGAATCTCTACTACAAGGCTCGCAACGGGACATACAAGCGCGTTCCCCAGGTCTCTAACTTGGGCCTTAATGTCAAGGCCGGTGTAACCGTCTACTACATTAGAGGTTACCAGTCCAGCGCCAAGGTCACGGCATTCAAGCCAGTGAGTACTTAGAATATGCCCTGCTAGTACGCTGCGAAGCAACCCGAGGAACTGACAATAGGTAACAGGGCTTCCGTATGCTTGTCGGTGACAGCACGAACCGTCAGGCCTCGACCATGCAGAAGCAGCTCTGCTACCGCTGCGAAGCCAACATGCAGCAAAACCCCTTCGGCGGCGCGCCGGTACGCACCTCCTTTTCTCTCTCTCTCTCTCGTGTTCTAATGGCGAACCGGCATTGGCTAACATTGAATCTCAAAGTGCACGGGATCCGACACGCAGGGATTCCCCAAAGACGTCTGCGGCGGTGGCTGGCGCGTGTCGGTGCACTTCCCTAGCTGCTGGGATGGCAAGAACCTGGACTCGATCGACCACAAGAGCCACGTGGCGTACCCGTCGTCCGGCACCTTCGAGTCCGGCGGCCCGTGCCCGTCGACACACCCCGTGAAGATCCCCCAGATCATGTACGAGGTCATGTTCGACACACGCCAGTTCAACAACAAGGCCGATTGGCCCGCGGACGGCTCGCTCCCGTGGTACTGGAGCATGGGCGACAACACCGGGTACGGCCTGCACGGCGACTACCTGTTTGGCTGGAAGGGCGATGCGCTCCAGAAAGCCATGGACAACAAGTGCTCGGGTGACCGCTGCGCTCCGCTTCAGAGGCAGACCGATGCCCAGGCCATCGCTTGCACCAAGGGTTCCGAATCAAAGGAGGACATCGGCGACGATAAATGTGAGTACCTTGATTGTGGTTGAATATTGTGCATCGAGAAATAACGGGACGCTGATTTACTTCACTCAGGGCTCCCTTCACTCCCCGGCATGGCCATGCCGATGTAGATGAGGGTAATAGTGCTATGGTTTTCAAAACAGCTTGAGTTGGAGTTGACGTTTAATTTGAACCGAGAAGCGTCTCTCTACCTGACGGAGATTTGTTTCTTTTCGCTTTGACATATATATCCACTCGTTGACTTTAGGACACTAGTAGAGATACCGAGATTAGTCAATTAGATTGATTGTCCGCCGATGAAAGCTGAAGAGTGCTGTAGTGAACTGCGTGGATTTAAATATGAGCGGATGCTGTGCGTTAGTAAATCAATATGGCTTTATTAGAGAGAAAAGCAGAGAAGGTGTACGTGAGATAAGAACGAATGCCCTAGTCGCCCGTCATTTCGACGCCCACTGTGGCTAGTCACGATGACCTGCCAGAAAATGCCTACCCAAAGCCGAAGTCCGCAAAGCTACAGGCTGACATTTAGTTTAAGGCCACGCCTTTCCTTGTTCTCTGGACGCGGGCTCTACCTAATTCGGCATGTCTAAGTGGTAAGTTATATGGGTGCTAGGAATTTGGGAAAACTTAACATAGAAGATACAATAAGAAAGAAGTTGATAGATGAGAATTACTAGGCGCTTAGGATTGCGGCGATAAGAAGGGGAGCTTGGTGTAAGTGCACAGACCACTAAAAGGTTTCCTTGCTAGTGGAGTAGGGCAGATCTAACCAGACCTGTCATTTCTGTGTCCAAAATTCTTCATTCTCTCTTCTTCACTATCACAGCGACACGAGACCGTAAGATCATGGAAACGAAGATGGCAAAGCTAGCCACGATGTTAATTATAAAATCAACCTATTATTTGGTCTGCTGTATATCTTAAGGTTTGATATTTCATTTCCAATCAGTGCTTTCCTCACATCCGCTCGTAGTGCACGCAGCACCCTTACTCCAGCCACTTTAAAATCTCCTACGAGTCTTCTTTGAAGGTCTCGACTCTCCGGCGCGTCTTGTGCTGGGGTTCCGAGAGGGCTTGGTGATACAAGGCGGCGGGTGGTATTCGTACCATCCGTTGACCAAATGCTGCAAGAGATAACGGACCATCATAGTCCACGCTCATCTGCTGCTTTCCTGCATCTGTTCCACATGAGCGAGGCTCCTAGAGCTCCTACATAATAACAACCCCCACTACTGAATGCATGATTCAGGTAGGTATGTAGCTGCATGTGTCTATCCAGTACATGAGTGGCTGCATGGATATGGCCTGATAGTGAAACTTTTGACTTCCTGATCATCGTAAGCTGGTAGTGCTCAGTCACATCCCAAAGATAAGCTGTGCTTATTCTGTAGTCACCAACGTAATCCCCACAATGCTCCTCTTATTCGTCACAGCGGGAACATTCAGCGACCTCACAGTCACATCACATATGTTTGCGGCGCGGACCCAGACTTCTGCATCTTCCCTGCCAAGAACAATCAACTTCTCAAGTTTATGGTTTTCACTACTGGCTGGTTCGGATGCTTATAATTGCGGCTAGGGTTTTTGTTGTCTTCGTAGTGTAATTATTCCCACTCAGCATCGTCTCCATGTATATAGGTCGCCCTCTATGGCGAGCCCTGGCATTGTACCGTTATAGTCGCATAAACTTCTCAACATCATCCCCCAGGATGTCGTCCGAATCCAAGTTTTCCCACCTGCCATTAAGCACTCGTGGTCCTATCGAATGTGCTGTGAGCGGAACCGTGCTGCTGAATACACCGTACTTCAACCGCGGTGCTGCCCATAATGCCAAGGAAAGAGAGGAGTTCAATCTTAATGGCTTGTTACCGCCGAGCATCCAAACGCTCGAGCAGCAGACCAAGCGTGCCTATCAGCAGTATTCGACGAGACCAGATGCCCTCGCCAAAAATACATTTATGGCTTCTTTGAAAGAGCAGAATCTGGTATTGTACTATAAGGTGAGGATCTCCCAATTCCACCTTTGTGGTCACTTCATCGAACTTTCATTCTACCTGTCCTTAAAATTATATTTTGTCACGTATCGAAACGAACTACAGCGACAGAATGAATGGACACTAACCGTCTATAGCTCTTAGAAGACCACATTAAAGAAATGTTCAGCGTCATCTACACACCAACGGAAGGCGACGCTATACAGAACTATTCGCGACTTTTCCGACGGCCAGAGGGATGCTACTTGGACATTAATAACATAGACAAAGTCTCTCATAACCTGGCTCAGTGGGGAAAACCTGAGGACATCGACTATATTGTCGTCTCGGGTAAGCAAGCAAACACCGAGCGGCGTTAGGTCGTTCCTCAGGGCCATGCGAAAAGGGATATAGCCGCTGACCACTCCTAGATGGGGAAGAAATTCTCGGTATAGGGGATCAGGGCGTAGGCGGGATCTTGATCTCTGTGGCAAAGCTAGTGCTGACTACCCTTTGTGCCGGCTTGCATCCAAATCGCACTCTTCCCGTAGTTCTAGACTGCGGGACAGATAACGAGAAACTTCTCAATGACGACTTGTATCTCGGGCTCCGTCAGAAGAGGGTTCGTGGCGAGAAATACGACAAATTCGTCGACGAGTTTGTTCAGTCTGCTAGGAAACTGTTTCCCAAAGCCTGCATCCACTTTGAGGATTTCGGCTTGAAAAACGGTATATTATTTTCACTGCGACATGAAGTGCACATCTAGAGCAGCAATGCTGACAATTTGATAGCACGTCGGATTCTGGACCACTATAGACCCAAGATTCCATGTTTCAACGACGATGTTCAAGGAACGGGCTGTGTCACGCTCGCTGCCGTTATGGCCGGGCTGCACGTCAGTCACCAGAAGCTGAAAGACGTCAAGCTGGTCGTCTTTGGCGCTGGCACAGCCGGGGTAGGGATCGCGGACCACGTACGCGATGCTATCGCCGCCGAGAAAGGGATAAGCAAAGCCGAGGCCGCAAAGCAGATCTGGTAAGCCAGGACGCCGCTTTCCTCTCCTATTTTGTCTGGTGATTCTGCCATCTAACGCGACACCACTAGGTTAATCGACAAGCCGGGCCTACTAACCACCAGCTCGGAGCTCGACAACGGCCAAAAGGTCTACGCAAAGGACGACTCGGAGTGGTCCAACAAAGAACGTTCCCTACTATCTGTAATAAAGGAGGTGCACCCGAACGTATTGATCGGGACTTCGACGGTGCCCAATGCCTTTACAGAAGAAATCATCAGAGAAATGGCCTCGCACACGCCCCGCCCCGTGATCCTCCCGCTCTCCAACCCAACCAAGCTCCACGAGGCCGTGCCGGGAGACATCCTCAAGTGGACCGACGGCAAGGCGCTCGTCGCGACCGGCAGCCCCTTCGAGCCCGTCCGGGGGCCCTGGGGCCGGGACGGCAAGGAGACCAGCATCGACGTGGCCGAGTGCAACAACAGCGTGGTGTTCCCGGGCATCGGGCTCGGCGCCGTGCTGAGCCGCGCGCGGCTGGTGACGGACAAGATGCTGGTGGCCGCCGTGCACGGCCTCGCGGACCTGAGCCCCGCGCTGCGGGACGACACGGCGCCGCTGCTGCCCGGCGTGGAGGTCGTCCGGGACGTCTCGGTCCGCGTCGCGCGCGAGGTCATCAAGACCGCCGTCGAGGAGGGCGTGGCCGCGGAGACGGGCATCCCGAGCGAGGACGCCGATCTCGAGGAGTGGATCCGCGAGCAGATGTGGGAGCCGGTGTACCGCCCCCTCAAGCGCGTGAAGGCTGCCGGCGCGAGTCGGCAGGCCAAGGCCGAGCTGAAGGTCGTAGGAAGTCTGGAAACAGCCGGGTGAGAGGCCGGAGGAGGTTTGGCTGCGATTTCTGATCCGGGCGATAAAGAGTGTTAGGTGCCTTACAGATATGGATAGGAGGTATCATATCACTTTTGCTAGCAAGGTATAATACATTGCAGCTCTTCGTACCATTCTCGTGACCTAGCGAACAATTACAATCTACCTAGTAGTCAATGGCTACTTGGACATCGCACAGCACATTTATCAAAATGACACTTCAGACGAGATCCAAGTCGAATGGCTCATTGCTGTTTCCAACTGTTCTTATACTCTATGGAGGGGCAGTATCGGATATCTAAACTGTATGTAGCACAAATCGGAAGCCAGACTCATGGCATCGGTCTCTGAATTCTCGTACTCTTTTTTAATATTTCGTGGCGTTCTGTACTACTATACGCCGTGCCTCAAAAGTGAAACACAAAATGATTTGCCTCATATAGACAGCTAGGTTCATGCATTTGGCATACACAACCGAAAAAAGAAGATTAAGTTATTCACGTATTCATAAAAACGACTGGAATGACTAAAATGGTTGTATTCCAGAAGACAGCTCCGTAAAAAGGAATTAATCCAGGCAAGAAACCCAACCGGCCACCGTACACCTTGACACCTGGTAAGCAGAGCAGAGGACCTAAACGACGAAAAGCATAACCGGGAGGTATAAAACTTGGTCATCCTACCACATCCCCACTTGACAGCTCAAATCAGACCCGCGCGAGCAGCCTCGCCACCACCTGCTTCGACAAGAGCCTCGACCTTCTGTTTACCTTTTCCGAGGCCACCCTCGCCTACTCCCATTCGTCGTGCTACATATCTCTGAGCGAGAACGCCGACGCTGAGGCTTAGGGTCTCCTCGATCCACTCGGCAACCCACTCTCGAGGGTCTACGCCCCCGGTCTCGACGATTTCGCGGATTTCATCTGGTACGTTTAGAGCCTCAGGTCCGGACTGCTCGCTCTCGCTAGCCGGCGTTAAAGGAGTCGGCGCATCCATCCATCGGATCCACTTCAGAGGGATGTTCTGGCTGACTGTGTTGTACACGATGTCGTGAACGGGATCGAGGATGTAGACGGCGAAGCAAACCTGCGTGTCGGTACTATCGTCCGCAACAGCGCTCACCTCTTTCTCCGCCTCACCAGCCGTGCTACCGGCAAACAGCGCAGGATCCGCATCGACGATAATGGCTTGAACGGCGAGGAAGATGTCGCTGGTGCGAACTGGGTTGTCCTCGCTTACGGGTTCGAGCGCACGTCGTTGGGCCTCGTCGATGCCACCACTCGCAGCAAAATAGTCATTGGAGTAGCTTTCGGCACTCACGCGGCACAGCTTGGTTCCCTCGAGAAGACCTTTTACTGCACCGAGGTCACGAGGAGAATCGACATGCCTCCACCAGGGGCCGTCTCGCCAGCCGGCGGAGCTGGAAGAACCACCGAAGAAGGCGACGTCAGATGAGCGACGTGCGGTATTCTCATGCCCGCGTTGAACGACAAGCAAATCACCACCCTCGACTTGTGACATGACGCGGCTGAAGACACCATAGATGAGCGGGTCAAGTGATGGGTAGCCCACAATATCATGGGTGATGTGGATGAGCAGACGTTCGTGCGAAGAGATTGGCGGGGCAAGAGTATGCAGAATATTAGCAAAGGTTGGCATAGCACGATGTCGCAGGTCATCGCCTGGTGGAATAACTTGTTAGCAATTTATCACTATAACTAACCGGCCGACTATTGCAAAGGGGTAAGAGAGCGTAGGGGGGTAATAGTAGACCAGGTAGAGCGAACTTACCTAGGCCTCTTAGAGCTCCCACGTTGCCCCTGACTTGTTCAGCCCATTTCTTGGCCTCCTCGTTTTCTTGTATCTCCTTATATGCGGCCTCGGCCTGCTTCATAGCAGCATTGGCCGTGGCTGTAGCTGTAGCGAAGATACCACCCCACCAGCCGCCCCCGCTCGCAACAGGAGCCGTTTGTTCGGCCCCCTTCTTCTCGGCATCCTGAAGCTCGGAACTGGTTGCGCTCGGGGTGAAGCTGGCGTGAAGAGAACGAGTACTATCAGCAGACTTGCGGACCGTGGCCGCGGATCTGTCTTCGGAGAGCCTAGCAGCGGGTGGCGGGGTCGCTGTACTTGTTCGCTTGGTATCTTTGATGCGAGGGGTGTGTGGCCGTGCAGGTTCCTCTCCACCGAGTTCACTCTCCAGTTCAGCGAGAATATCTTTCTCAGGTTTGTCGCCCCGGGGTTTCGAGGCCGTGCCCTTGGCCTTGGTGGACTTCTTAACCGCACTGTCATCGCCGATGCCCTGGAAGAGCTCACCAAGCTCATCGTCCGTAGGGGCTTTCGATCGTTTCGACGCCATGGTAGGTTGGAGGAGAAAGCGCGAATCAGTCAGGTATAGTCTCTCAAGTCAACAATACCAGAACCAAGGGTCGGTTGTAGCTTGGTTGATGTAATCGTGGGGTGGTTATGTTTGATCAATGCTAAAAGAACACCACTCGAAACGCAGTTGCTCCAACTTGCCCCCTCGTTACGTACACACAAATATACTGGTATAACAATGACTGTGGAGTATTGCTGACAGAGGCCTATAGCAGCAACTAGAGATGGAGGCACACAGCTGAGCCGTAGTTGTAGTTGTTGGTTACAGGAGCTTCGCGGGTTCCACAGGGAGTTATGTATATCCACCGGCAAGATGTAACAGGTGATGGGGGGAAGAGTGTTTACTGTTTGGACCAGTATACCTATAAGACAGGACAAATACAAATGATAGCTCACACTACGCCCTTCAGTAGAGACGCAAGGAGGAGTGTCCAAGACTAATGGAGGCTTCGTGCTCTTTGGTGCGTACTGCGAGTACGATGCCTGGGGGATGCAGATAGGTAGCCGGTTGACAGTTGGTTGATACAGGCTATCGGTGATGGGGAGCTGAGAAGCATTCGTTAGGTACCTAGTGACGACAGATAGAGGACCACGGGGCACATAGAGCAGCCGACCACTGTAATCAGAGCTCCTAGATATGTAATTCTCTTTAGAGATACCTCATCGAGGTACCTATCTAGTACCGTTCCAGAGTAGCGTGGTGCCATTGCGCAGCATATGATTGGTCTGTATCCGTGCCAAAAGGGAAAGGCGTTGTGGCTGGGCCGCTAGCTCTCCTGTGGCTAGTGCAGCTGGACCTCCAAAAACGCAGAAACGGGCAACCCTGAATGAGACGCAGTGTCAGAGGAACAATAAGACCACGCAGCTTGTCGCTGTCTATCTTTTCATCGACCATCTTGACGGGGCCAGGTCCGTCATTATAAATTAGCTAAACTGCCGTGTTCGTGCGAGAGGATCGCGGAAGATTTATTAGTTCTGAAGTCGTAAGTATTGAAAAACCCTGTCTAGCTAGCCTGTTACACCTTACATCCCAACACGGCACACTCTCTTTCACACACGCCAGCTTGTATTATTCCCAATAGCCCAATCCGTGTACCAACACCAACAGAAATCTATTGAATGACCTGTTGTGTCATCCGATCACCTTTTTCTTCTGCTGACCAGGCGAAGCATTCCATACTTCTCCCCCGTTGTGGTGGTAGTCTTCTTAATCATCTCTAACTGTAAGTCTTATGCCGCCTTTCTCATATTTTTCATCGCCTCCTTACTACGCCAATTTTACACGTACCCTGCACGACACCCTCCAGCTAACAACAGTCTTTTTTAGTCTCTTCACTCACCTTGACTCGTCTGTCTTCTCTATACTACTTCATCTTGTTACTTACCATTGCACACGGTCGTCTTGTTGCGGCTCACCGGCTGTCAATTACACCATTCCTGCCAGATTCCCCACTTACATAATCTCCGACCTTCAAATCTTCTTTGACCTTTTACACCACCACTGATAACCAACAATTGTAACCGTAGCACTTCTAATCCCTTGCGCTATGGATTCACCGGCTTCCGCAGCCCGTGGCAGAGGTCGTGCTTCCGCTCGGAAACGCCACACACTTCCTGCTGGCCCTTCACACCTAGGAACTAATTCTAACACGGCTGCTGAGTCTTTTGACCAGTTCCAGCTCTCGTCCGGAACCCCGGCCGCCAGCATTGCGTCCTCTTCTTTCTCTTTTGAAACACCTAGCCCATCTGCCTCGAGGGGTACGCGTGCTCGCGCCCGCATTACTGAAGGCACTATACCTTCATCTGATGGACTTGATAGCAAAGGCGGCCGCTCACTCAGAAAGCGGGCTAGAGTTGATTACACATTTGACCATGTCGATGAAGACATAAGCGATAGTAATAAAGCAACGCCTTTTGCGACACGAGCTTTGAAGAAGCGGCGCACTGATTCAGTTTTACATGATATGGAAACTGATGAAGAGTTCAACGCTCGCGTTAAGAGACGCTCCTCCGAGCAGCCACCGCCACCATCGTCGGCATTTCGCAGACGCAATCAAGCACGTAAATCAACATTAGAGCCCCAGTCATTTATCTCGGATCACAACATGGAGGACGTTGAAGTCCAAGACACGATCGAAGTTGGTGGTCATCAAAGTGAGCAATCAGATGAATCCACACTCAGGCGTACAAGCTCGGGTACGAGCTCCGGCACCTCAAGTAATGATTTGAAGCAATCTCAAATGATGGCTTCTTTCAGCTCAATCCCAAGTCCTCGAGCATCTTTTCCAAACCTCATCCAGGCGGATACGAGGGAGGACTACCATCAAAACCACATCGAACAACCGGAAACAACTCATACGTCCCTACCAGATGCGTCAAGCAACCTTGCTGATGAATCTTTACATGTCTCATACGAAATCCTCACTCCGTATATTGATGGTGCCTTCGTAGAGTGGCCATCTATTCAACCTGAAGCCGGGAATGATACTGAACCGCAACCGATTCAGGAAGAGGCAGCCGAAGAACTGACGGAAGATCAATTCGATGGTACTCGGCTAGGCAGCACCCAGGCAGATACTGCACAGGAAGATACCCCTATAGCAGACTCTCATGTACCAGATTCTACCCCAGTAGATGGTGCTGTGGAGGAAACACCAGTAGCCTCACCTGGGCCACTGGATACCACAGTAAACTCCCCTGCAGCAGACATTGAACTCTCATACGTTCAACCACCTCCAAGGAAACCCATCGCCTTCAAACAGACCAGGGACGCAGCTGAATTCATTAGTCTCTTCGATAACTACAAGTCTCTACAGCCTGACGAAATTTGGAGAAGACTAGACGTCGTCAATCGTGCCCTTTCAGCATGGCAGAGTGAGTACAATGAGCTACGCAAGCTTACCGACGACGAGGACAATGCAGCTCGTTACCGCCAGGAGGAATTAGCGTTCCAACACCGCGTCAAGATGCTCACAAGCAAGGATCCTGAGGCAAATCCCATTCAAAAAGACTTTGTAGTCAAAGGCATTCGTGCGGAACGGCCAGACCCAGAAATTGCCTATGCCCGACAGCAGGACAAGCTAATGGCAATCAACTACCTCTTCGAGTACGACGACAAAGAGAGCAAGATCGGTTACCAAGACCCCATGGAGCAAAAACCTGGACACGGAAAGGGCCGCTTACGAGATCGGCCTAAGCAGACCGCCAAGGCAGCTGAAGCTGATGATGCTAATGTTGTTCACGGCAAGCGGGCTAGGAAGCCTCCGGCATTGTACGATGGACTTGAAGCCGCTAGTAGAGGCTCGACTCCCGTCCCCCCTCAACGTAGACGTCGTCGGGCTGGGCAAGCTACAGAAGACAACAGTGAGGCTAACCCTGCAATCTTGGCTTCTACGGACCCATCTGAACAACCACCACCGAAGAAGAAAGGGAAGGGTGGTCGCCCTCGAAAACATCCTTTACCAGTCCCAATTCCTGAAGATCCTCCTGCGCCGGTTGAGGAAGTACAACAGCAACCAGAGGAGGTTGAAGGAGAAAAGCCTACTCGAAAACGTCGGCGTAGGAGAACAGCAGTTAAAGTTGTCGAAGAAGAGGAAGAAGCCCCCAGTACCAACGGTATTGAGCGACAAACGCCAGCCAAAGCTAGATTCCGTCGCACTAACTCTCAGTTTTCAGAGGTTCCTTCGGGCTCTTTTTACACGTCATCTATGCAATCAACTAATAACGGAGACGAATCTC
The DNA here is from genome assembly GCA_025201745.1 of Xylariaceae sp. FL1651. Lineage (NCBI taxonomy): Eukaryota > Fungi > Ascomycota > Sordariomycetes > Xylariales > Xylariaceae > Xylariaceae sp. FL1651. Next base: position 753,865 of record MU624246.1, read on the forward strand.
GTCCTCCAACTTCTTCGTCAACTGCCACACAATCCACTGTGGCTTCAAACAACTATCAACTTAGAGAGAAGCGACAAAAGAAATTTTCTCTGAACCCCGATGATGACGACTATGATGGAGAGCCCAAGCCCAAGCGTGTCAGACGCTCTAAGAAGACTCAGGTCGAGGATTTTGCGTCAACGCTTGCTCCCATCCCTGCACCCTCTCCTATGCCCGTGCAGCAGCTTATGCCCAACTTAGCGCCTATACCAAAACCACCTACCAAGATCAAGATTAAGAACTACAACGGATTTGTCTCGGGCCCTCCCGTCACATCAGTGCCCAATCCGAATCCGTTCTCCGTGCCGTCCTCCTCCAACTCAACACCACCTCACAACGGCAATGGCACCAGCAATGGCGCTTTGAATGGCATCGACCCAGCCGATGCCAAGGACTATAACCAAATGACTAAATCTGAGAAGATGTCCCATTCGATGAAAGGTACGATCTTATGCCTCTAATTTTGCCTGATTATCTCGCTAGATTATACATGCTAACGTTCAATAGCGCGATGGGCGTCTGGTTCGATGTCCCAAGCCGTCGCCAAACGTCGTGCCACCCTTGCTAATAAGAAGCAAGCTGTCAAAGCTTCTTCACCTGGTCAGCCGCTCGAGGCAGCACCAGCCGTGCAATAGCACTGACTAGAGCTGTGATCAAAACTGCTCACTACACACTGCATACCACCGCCATCATTTTCACCGTAGCACACTTTACCTATGTCCAACACGCCCCGTTCATCCTCAACGGATCTTTGAAACGACAGAGAGAGTTGGAGAAGGCTAATTCTACTGTACTATCACAATCCATACCGGTTCTCTCGCGAAGACGAGGGCCGGCCAATCGTCATCTTGGCAACCACATACTTTGTTCTTCATTGCATTCGAGGGAAATTCTGGCATCATAATACACGGTAGATACCCCTCCTAGCGAGACTTGCGCTTGGAAGAAAGCAAGCAAACCAGGTCTAATACCTAGGGTTTATATAGTTTGAGACAACGAATCGATTCGATCGTACTATAGCGTATTTGATAATAGATCACCAATTTGGTCCTGACCTCTGATGCTGTATTTAACTGATAGATGCCACATTTTCGAGCCTTTCCGAAAAGTGCAGCCCAATCGGCGCATGCCGATGTATGGTCATATGGGCACGCATCTAGCGTACTCTCTCCAGTGAAAACTGATCCTGAGATAATGCCCCGCATGTCAAGTCTGGCGTATTTCTTTATGTATTCATCTATCTGCCTGCCTAACCCACCTCACCTAGCGAGTCTAGGGATGGAACTCCGTCCTATCGGTCCCCTTACCGACTTAATTAGGGAGCATAAAAACGTTCCACGGCATACCCCTCCGTGTCATGCTACCCGAAAGTCCCAATTCCAGAGTATGCTTTACCCATATTCCTACATTTCGAAATATATGTATATATATATAATATCTGTGTGCCCCTAACATCGTTAAAACAACCTCTCCAATAAACATCCCTGCCACTTCCTCCACCTGCGTATTCTGTGTCGCAGGAACCGACACCTTTAATTCTGAAGTCTCGAGTGAGAGAACTATGGGTATTGATCTAATAAATGAGCAATGAAGTCATGTAGCAATTCTGTTCATGATAGCAGTCATCATCTTGTGCACCGCTATACCCTTGATTCCTTTGTATAAGGCGGTAGAAGCACACACTTCTCGTTAATTCGTAGGTGTTTCAATTCGGAAACTAGTACTATCTTCAGGTAGGGTATTTCAGCAGCACCCTCGCAGCATATACAGGACGTGATTTAAATAATATTGAGAAAATGTTTAGAAAAGGTCTTATATCACCTCAAAACAACAGACTTGAAGCCACCTAGACAATATCAAACAAGTATGTGTTAGAAGCTAGGAGAGTGACCAGTTATTTCGTTGTTTTCAAGATGTCTTAGGATCACGGAGCCAACATAGCCACTCGGGTCGAGAATTAGAACACGTGATCACCTGTGGACTTTAGGAACTGAACTTTTCGATTTGTTCAGGATGCTATTTTTGGTATGTAGTCTCCTTTACGCCCCTAAACCGAAATGCAAAGCAACCAGTCCGATCAGGCATCCATCTTTCATGTGAGGTGGCTGGCCAATTGGTTTGTCCCCAAATCGTGACTCGTCGTCAATAGGTAGATCCGTCTGCTCGAAACGCTCCATTTACATCACGACACCAGAGTTGCTGGCAATACGCTGCGATTGAAGTTAAAACTGTTTTCCATTCGAAGTAGGTAGACAGGGTACTTACAGGCCATAACTCAGCAGCCTCCTTACCGACTGGTCCGGTGATGGCGGAACCCTTCATCTCACCCTTGGGGTTGACGATCTACGTAGACCAGGTTAGCATACAGAGTCTAAGTCAGACGCTTAGTTGAGAGGGGGTTGGGCTCTCGTGAGCTCTTTCTCTACAAAAAGGAGAAGCACATCAAAAGTAGATGACGATTCGTAGAAAATGTTAAGGAATATTCGCCACTTACAACACCAGCGTTGTCCTCGAAGTACAGGAAGACACCGTCGGTTCGCTTCCAAGGCTTGGACTGTCGGACGATGACGGCAGGGTGGACCTTCTTGCGCAGCTCAGGCTTGCCCTTCTTGACGGTGGCCATGACCATGTCACCAACGCCACCAGCGGGTAGTCTGTTGAGCCTGGCACCGATACCCTTGACGGAGATGATATACAGGTTACGAGCGCCGCTGTTGTCGGCGCAGTTCATGATAGCACCGCTGTGAAACCCGTTAGATGTCGTTCCTCGTTTATGTGCGAATCATCGGCTCTGCGTCGAGGGTTGGACTTACACAGGCAGACCGAGGGTCATCTTCAGCTTGCCACTGTGAAGATAGTTAGTAATAGCGTTTGAAATAGTCCCAACATATTGAGAGCCAGCAATATTATCTGGGAGTAGAGAAGAATCCAGCAGTCGATTCCTACTCCAAATAAAGGCCATATCATTTCACATGTTTCTCTAAACGAATGCTCGAGAGTCCACCCTGATCCCAATGTCCAGTACAAGAATCAACAACCAGTAGAACATGATGTTAATATCCTATCCCTTGGTTATGGATCGCGTACACTCTGATCGAGCACATATCGGTTACCCTTAAAGGTTATCGTAGGTTTCGGAAGCCACCGACTCTCGAGCATTTGTTGATAAAAACTCGCCAAGGTTTCTCTCGTAAGGGGGGGGGGAAAGCGATACGAAATGGCTCTGCGAAAACATACCCAGGGGCACCACGTCTAAAAGAAAACTGTCAGCCATTTCGTACACGTCCACTGAGTTGAGTTGAAGTGCCCAGTAGGTCCCGAGTTGCTAAAACGTTCTGCTAATCCATCTCCTATGCCCAATTTATCTAATTTCGTATTGAAAGTGCCGCATGAGAGGCTGCTGTCAAAACCAAAATGTCCCCAGGGATCTTTTCCTCTGTTTCCTCGGCCAGTTCGATGCTGTACCACCCCGCCATTTATCTTCGTTTTGCGCTAAGCCCTGGCAACTTCTTCCAAAAAGCTTTCGCAGGTGCGAAATTAGACGATTCTTGACTTACGATATCTTGGCCATTGTAATGGGTGTGTAAAGGAATTTGTCGAACTCGAGTGGTGTTGGTGGCTGGAACTTTGCGAGATCTCGATGTCACGGCTCTGAATTTCTGAGGTATCTTTTTTGGGAAGCGTGGGTGTGCGAAATTCTGAGATCCACAATTTTCATATTAGCGACCATATGGTGGGAGAATAGTGCCGAGTGACACGTGACTCGGATAAAGATAAGATAAGAGTATCGATCGGTATCGCCTCTCTTATTACTCCGTAGGTACATCTCCAACATCTGATGAGATACAATAAATCAAGCTCTAGCCAGAGCTTAGCTGACCGTACATTACACATTACCAATCTTTGTTATAAAAGGTTATAGAGCTATTATGGAAGCCTGCATATTTGATAAAAATCTATTCCTATCATTTTAATAGGCGAGCAATACAATGTATTGGTTACAAATGCGTGATTCCACTCCTCCCACTTCCTAGGCCAGGACCGGAACGCCTTTCGCTCGGAGTAAATGTACATTGAACGCCATCATGATACGTCCCTTCGTCTCGAGACACCCCCCACTTCGAAACAAATACGATTTCCGAAATTCGCTGGGTATCATCTATCACATCCTGTAGGGCATAATCTAGCTGCTGCCGGATGCATCTTTAGCTTTGTCAGCGACCTCAGCTGATGGAGTTGCTTCCGTCGTCTCCTCAGTCTTGATATTCTTGCCATCGTCCTGTTTTTCGTCTGTGGGAGCTTCGCTCATATCCACATCTCCGTCTTTATCGGCATTAGTGACTTGCGGTGACTTGGTGGCTTCCAGATCAGTGCTCCGCTTCTTCTCTATCTCCTTTTCAGGTTCCTTGGAGGTGACCTCATCATCTTGCATAACCTCATCGGTGTCCTTTAAGGTCTGCTCTGGCTTCTCTGCGACATCTTGAGCCGGGGTCGCAGCTTTCTCGCCCTCTTCAGCGTCTTTGGCAGACTTGGCAACTTCTTGAATTTCTTTTAACGCCTCTTCTTGCTCCGCAATGCCTGCAGCTCCAACTTCGGTGTCAGATCTGTTCTCGTCGGCCTTGGGCTTGGCAGCCACTTCACTAGTTTCAGCCTCAGCTTCTTGCGCAATGTCTTCCACATCCTCCATAACGACCTCATCAATTTCCTTAGACTTGATGACGTTGTCGGTCGTACCATTGGCGGGAGTTACCACACCACTGTCGCCTTCGGCATCCGAGTTGCGGTAGTCTTGGAAAGCTCGTCGAGAGCTACCGATGCGATGAACACCGTTCGCCTTGTCCATTTCTTCATTGTCACTCTCTTCGTACTCGTTGTCTCGTTCTATCCGCTGATCCCACTGGCGCTGTGTCATGCGGACGTCTTTGTTTTCATCCTCGTCCAAGTCATCTAGTTCAGCGTCATCTTCATCTGACATTGCGCCCAGGGAATGTCGTGGAACATCTTGCATTTGGACAGAAGGAACATGTGCAGTCCTCCGTAAGTTTTCGACCAGCTGGTTCTTGATTTTCTCAAGGTACTCGGGGCTATTTGCATTCTCCATGTTCGAAGCCCGAACATCAAGTTCATAGTCAGGGCCGTAGTACTAGAAATTGTTAGTCTCTGAGCGGAAATTGGATACACAAATATCTTACCTCATAATATTCATTGAATGGTAAAGTCCGATCCATGTGAGCATCAACCAACAATCCCGTCTCGAAGGCCCAGGTGCGAGCAACATTACGCATAGTGTAACCACCCCCGCCAAGAACAAGGGTAGGGAGATTAAAGCTCTTGACAAACTTAACACAGTTGGCATGGCCCTCCATGCTGAGGTTGAAGCAACCAAGTCGATCTCCAGACAAGCTGTCTCCGCCACATTGTAATACAACTGCATCAGGACTGTAGTATTCCATGACGCTACTTATCACAGGCTCGAAGATGGACTTGTAAGAAGAGTCGTCTATGCCATCGCGTAAAGGAAAGTTGACTGCGTAGTACTTCCCAGCGCCAATACCGACATCTCTCAGCTCACCAGTGCCTGGAAAGTACTCGCCGTATTTATGGAAAGACACAGTCATGACACGATCGGTGGTGTAAAATGCTTCTTCGACGCCATCACCGTGGTGCACGTCGATGTCAACGTAGAGCACACGCTTGTTGAATCGTAGCAACTCGAGGATGCCAAGGACAATGTCTAGGATCTTGTTAGTTTTCGAGTCGCTCGAGGACTGAGCTCGGCAGCCGAGCTTAACAGGCTCACGTACCATTCACGTAGCAGAAGCCGCTAGCTTCAGATTTCTTTGCATGGTGAAGGCCACCGGCCCAGTTAACAGCCATGTCGCACTTCTGTCGGTTCAATCGTGCGGCACCTTCCATACTGCCGCCAGCACTGATTCCGCAGAACTCGAACAGGCCATCAAACACAGGGCAGTCATCTCCGACGTTGAATTTGGTTTGCTCGCGCTGGAAGTTGTCCATGTTCTCGGGGCTGACCTTCTGGAGGAAGTCGATGTACTCGTCAGTGTGGAATTGGGTCATCTCTAGTCGCGTTGCAGGTTTGGCGCGCTACATGCCAACACGGGACAGTCAGTATTGATCGCACAGGCAAGTAAGTTAGGAAGAAGATGCAAGAGCAACTTACGTAAATCTCCATCTTCTTGTAAACGCCGTAGTTCATGATCAAACTATGCGCCAACCGGATGCGATGCGGCTTCATGGGGTGACCAGCGACATAGGCAAAATTGCCGATATCCGAGTCGTAGAAGTAGGCAACCTTCTTGGGAGATGCAGTCCCCAAGGCGATGCCGTTGCCATTGGCAATATCCACAGGCGCGGCGTGGGAAGCCATCTGTAGCGGATGATGACTGGAAAGTTGGTTCAACTAGAAGAAAGAAGACGAAGCGAAGTACATCTCGGGGCAACAGTAGCAGGTAGAGCCCTGTTGGGGCGTGCCTTATCGATTACAGACTACGTATCGATAACCGCGATTCTGCTCGCAAACGCCACTCCCGAATCCAAATGCCCGAAATGGGTGAATTGTATGTACCTAACCAATGGACAAGTTTAATGCATCTGGACATTAAAAAAGAATGAGTTTATGTGCCTGGAGGATATATCGTGTCAAGACTATGTCTTAGCGCAAGTTATTATTTAAATATGTGCAAACTTTAACAAAATGAACACCACAAAAGAGAACTGCTTACCGAGAATACCTATCGTCAGGCAGAGCGTCAGTGTGAATTACGTGAGTAGAATACCACTTTGCGATATTTCCTACTTTGCTCTGCGCTCTCACTCCGATACACACCAGCTCAGCTTTACCAGCACCTGCTAATAGACCTCATCTGATCAAAAATGTTCACCTAACCTGCAACGTGACTTCAGTCCTTGGTCAATCACTAATTATAGGGCAGTTCCTCGATGTAAGGTAGGCACTACCTATGTCTCCTTGAGTTTGCAGGCGCAGGCGGCTCCCCTCAGCGTGTTTGAAGGCTGGTCAAGCATTGAGAGCTTACCTACCTGCCCATAGATACCCACAGTGTACCTCCCTTACCAGGCTGATAATTAGCTCCAATCAGAACGACCACAGTGAATGGCTTGGGACCAATTAACAATTTTAAGATTTTTCATACCGTACATAGCTCCACCTCCCTTGACCCCGCATGTCATCAAACTTGGAAGTGGTACTCGTGTAGCTCCAATAGAAGGCGGGGTTTAGACTCATCACATCTCATCTATATGCCACTTGTCCCCTATTTTCTTGTCAGATTAAGTATCGAGTTGAGATATATTTAGGTCATGAGTCTAGATGTGCATTCAAGCTTATAAATCCGTATTTACCCTTGCCCAAGGTCGCCCATGTTTATTCTGTATATGAATGGGCAGACTGCCTCCTGTCCGATCTCGTCACCCACTAAAGTACTTTAAGGCCTTATCTTCACCCATTTCGCAACAACTCCTAAATAGAGGCTTAGAAATTAATTAAAAAAAAATTTTTTTGTCTGAATCATTCAAACTTTTCCTCAATCTGACTTAACTATGGCTTCCTCGAAGATAGTTCTCTTCGACTTGGCATCCAAGGAACCCTGCAAGGCTTGGAGTTTAAATCCATGGAAGAGTGCGTATCCTTCTCATTCCAACATGAACATCAAATGCTCATATGTGCAGTTCGTTTGCTCTTGAACTTCAAAGGACTGGACTACGAGACGCAATGGGTAAGCCTTACCACACTAGGTCAACTACCTTGCGAGAAGCTTCTAATTCTCTTCACAGCTTGAGTATCCTGATATCAAGCCGCGACTTAAAGAACAGTAAGGATGATCTCACATCCTTCTCTCATGTCGCCGCTTGGGAGATAGTTGCAAGTCACAAGCTCACCAATGAATGTATCTAGTTTTCCTAAAGACCAGGAGAGCTTTACGATTCCCACAGTGATCATGCCGGATGGTACTTATATAATGGACTCATGGAAGATTGCACAAGCCCTCGAGGAACAGTACCCATCGCCGAGCCTGCACCTCGATTCGCCGCTGCGACAGAAAAGTTTGGACATCTTAAGTGAAGCCCAGAAGTGCCTGCGGCCTATCTACATGGTACAAGTTCCGAAGCGGCTTCTCAAAGAGTACAACTATGCCTACTGGAAGGAGACTCGTGAGAAGAGCGCCGGAATGCCCCTTGACCAGTTCGAGAAAGAGCAGGGCGGGGAAAAAGCTTACAACGCAGCTGCACCTCATCTGCAGAAATTGACGGCTATGTTGAAAGAAAATAACCAGGGCCCATTCTACATGGGCGAGACAGTCAGCTACACGGACTTCATCCATGCTGGATTTCTCATCTTTTTCCGCAGAATTGGAGATGATGCGTTTCAGTCGTTGCTGAAAGCTACAGGTGACCCAGACGTACATTTGAAGCTGCTAGAGGCTGTGAAACCCTGGTCTGAGAGAGATGACCATTAAATGGTTGTCAGGTAATGAGGGGTAGTTGATTGACTCTTTGATCATGTCTTGTCACTAATCACATATTTTTATTAGTAGCTGACGGTACAGATGTATAGTACGAGATAACGTTCTCAAGCTTTTATCTCGCATATAGCATGCCTTCCGTGACTGTAAACTGTCTTTTCGAATGATAGTTGGCCCTTAAAACATCAGCTGTATGATATGGTTTGCCCGAGTCTGCCCGAGGCGACACGAAGGGCGTATAGGAAGAGCTGTGAAGAGAGGCTAGGCTAGAGCACTCGGAAATAATTTCCTAATGCAGTAAGTGTGGCTTAACTATGTACGACTAGTGGCGAAGTCAAGTCAAGTGGAGCAAAGTCCGACGAGATGCAGACTCGGCCCTTGAGCTATGGTGTAGGTTTTTCTTACTACTAGCTTCCCTTTCACAATATGATGATCTTTCATACCTACGTACATCCTGATACCACCGTCATGCATATATAAATGCCTACTGAGGTAGGTAATGGTAAGGGGGTTCAATGACCTTAATCTACCCACCAACCCATGTTACTACTTTTACTCACCCTCATCAGCTGGAACTATTTGACATTCTCTACCCAAGGCAGACTTCACGATGGAGTCGATTGGTGCGGATAAAATGAGCGGCTAAATTGTTCACATGAGCTAGTCTAGTGAAGAGCTCTAGCAAGCTTCCCCACTCACCTGGATTGGAGACGCGGGTACGATTTACTATTACGACGTGCTTCACGGCGCTGCCCCGCCATTGTGTAAGTTGGAGCTGTCAGGACGAGTAGGCTCGCACCAAGAGTTTGCTCCGAAGACGCTGCGATGAAAAAGCGAGTGCTTTCTTAGAACTGCTTGCGATAAAACCCCGTGGTCTCTCCTCATTCCGCGAATTATATAACTAGCAGGTAAAGTATTTCCTTCAGGGCTTATAGAGCTGCTTGCGTGAAACGCCATCATCGCCGATATCTCGATAGACAAACCCTCCACAAGACCCCACGACCTCGAAGCGCATAGCGAGAGAGAAAGAGAAAGAGAGAAATTGAACCCTCACTGGACAGTATAGATACAATGGACCCTAAGACGGCCAGCGTGTGTGCCTACCTTACCACTTTAGCCCCTTAAACAACGACAAGACAGCGCTCTAATCACCCGCCCGCCAGAACCTCTCCTTCGTCCTCAACAAGCCCCACGATGTCGCCTTCGTCGACCGCCCAGCGCCGACGCTGCAGAGCCCGCACGACGTCCTCGTCGCCGTGAACTACACGGGCATCTGCGGGTCCGACGTGCACTACTGGCAGCACGGCGCGATCGGGCACTACGTAGTCAAGGACCCGATGGTGCTGGGCCACGAGTCGGCCGGCACCGTCGTCGAGGTCGGGTCCGCCGTGACGAACCTGCAGCGCGGCGACCGCATCGCGCTCGAGCCGGGCTACCCGTGCCGCCGGTGCGCGCCCTGCCTCGGCGGCCTCTACAACCTCTGCCCGGACATGCGGTTCGCCGCGACGCCGCCGTACGACGGGACGCTGACGGGCTTCTGGACCGCGCCCGCCGACTTCTGCTACAAGCTCCCCGACGCCGTGTCCCTGCAGGAGGGCGCGCTGATCGAGCCCCTCGCCGTCGCCGTGCACATCGTGCGCCAGGCCGCCGTGACGCCGGGCCACTCCGTCGTCGTGATGGGCGCCGGGCCCGTGGGCCTGCTCTGCGCGGCCGTGGCGCGCGCGTTCGGGGCCTCGACCATAGTCTCGGTCGACATCGTGGAGTCGAAACTCGACTTCGCCAAGTCCTTCTGCTCGACGCACACGTACGTCAGCCAGCGGGTTTCCGCCGAGGAGAACGCGGCCAACATCAGGAAGCTGGCCGGCCTCGACGGCGGCGCCGACGTCGTCATCGACGCGAGCGGCGCCGAGCCGAGCATCCAGGCGAGTCTGCACACCGTGCGCACGGGCGGGACGTATGTGCAGGGTGGTATGGGCAAGTTCGACATCACATTTCCGATCATGGCCATGTGCTTGAAAGAGGTCACCGCGAAGGGCAGCTTCCGGTACGGCAGCGGCGACTACAAGCTTGCCGTCGAACTTGTCGCCAGCGGTAAGGTAGAGGTCAAGAAGCTGATCAGCGAGACTGTGCCATTTAAAGATGCCGAGGCGGCGTTTAACAAGGTCAAGCAGGGCGAGGTCATCAAGATCTTGATTGCAGGTCCTAATGAGAAAGTCGAGTAGTTAGTTGGTTGGAGCCTTTTGTATTGGGATTTAAGCGGGAGGGTGTATAGATGATTAGAGGTTGTGCATGCACTGGACACAGTATATACGAATATTTCTAGCTTTGTTGCCTTCGATGGCGTTCATACAACAAGCGATTGATAACTAGTATCACTATTGTGCAATCACGAAACTAAGTAGGTTATGTGGCATCGCAGTTAATGCTCCTCTGGCGCTGTATCCAATTAAACAGGTAACCTTTCAGTCACATTTAAAGATCTATTCGTGCCGAACCGTCGTTACCTCTAGACTTTCTACCAATCTCTAGTCTTATCAAATGCCAACTCTGGTGCCTCGCTACCTCCTAAATGTGTACTACCATGTTGCAACATGGTGAACAAACTATATCATTCCCAAATACCTCGGCGTGACTACCGTCCCTTCTGTCGCGCCACGGACACCAATCTTAACCGTCTCCCCAGGCACAATATCCACAAGGTTATCCTCGAATCGAACAGCATCATCCTCGGTTTCGACCGCAACACCCTTAACAGGCACCTCGGCACTCAGCAGGACGCTTTCGTAATCCGCACTCAGCTCCACTTTGAGCTCTTCCGGCTTTTTAAGGTGCAGGTACTTGAGAGGCTCAGGCCAGTTCACATAGCGTGCCAGTTGCTTCTTGCCCATCTGTGATTCCGTCACGCTGTCGTCACCGAGGTCCTTGGACGATGAGGTAAGCAAGTAGGCTGCGACTACGGTCCGCGACTCGTCGCCTTTGTTCTGCACCGGGACGTCCATCGCCACGATCTCAGTGGACTGGTTTCGAGGCAGGAGTAGGCCTTCATGCACAATTTTCGCAAATGTCTCCTTACCCGTCTCGACGTCCCACGCACGAACAAGGCAGTCCACCTCGATATCCTCGAGCATGAGATTGCTGCCCCAGATCTCGATCTGAGTCTTCGTGGTTCCGCTCACGCGCGAGTACTTGTTCTGCGGATCCGGATGGTGATGCTCGCGGCGGGTCATGCCGACGCTCAGGGGTGCCATCTCACGCTTGACGGTGTAGTATGCATGTTTCGGTCTGAGGTAGTAGTCGCAGATGGACCAAGATGTGACAGGCCAGCAATCGTTGATCTGCCAGACCAGGGCGCCAGCGCAGTATTCGCGGCCCGGGCCCTTCCACTGGCGCTTCCACAGCCGGTACGCGGATGCAAGACACTCGGCCTGCATCAACTGGGTGCAGTAGACGAACTGCTCTAGCGGATCCGGCGCGTACCGCATATTCTCGACCAGGTACAGCGCGATGCGACGCTCGTGACCGTCGGCTTTGTTGTGGAAGTCAACCGTTGACGACTGCGGGTAGCGGTCTGGATCATCCTTGCCTAGCGGTAGATATGCATCGATTGTCTTCACGGAAGGAAACGCCTCCATGCCAAACTCTGACACAAATCGCCCTACTAGCTTGTCGAAGTTCTGGTATTTCTCCTGTGTTCCGTGCCACACGTTCCACTGGTGAATGTCACCCACCGTCGGATCATGGGTGTCAACACCGCCCCACGGGCTGCCGGGGTGGTAGTACACTGACGGACATAACTCGTGGCACGCATCAGGTAGGATCTTTTCGTAGATATAGCGTGCCGGAAAGTCGGTCTTCAACCAACTCTCGGCATCCTTATTGCGTTGATCCCATTCAAGATCCACACTCTCTGCATATTGGTAGTCCTCGTTATTTCCCGCCCAGATGACGATACTTGGATGGTGTCGCAGCAGCTTGATGTTCTCCTCTGCCTCGCGCTTGATAGAAGTGAGCAGCTCTGGCCACGCTGGGTAGTTGCCGCATCCAAACATGAAGTCCTGCCACACCAGGATGCCTAGCTCGTCACAAGCATCGTAGAAGGCCTGCTCCTCATAGATACCGCCACCCCATACGCGAATCATAAACTGATTGCCATCAGCCACCAATTTCACCCAGTCATAGTACCTTTCCTTGCTGATACGCGGAATGAAATTATCGGCAGGGATCCAGTCACTGCCGCCGCAGAATAGAGGGATGCCGTTGATCTCGAAGAAGAACGAAGTGCCGGGCTGTCCCCGCAACGGTCTCTGAATCAGTTCCGCTCTCCGCAGACCAATCTTCTTTGTCATACTATCAATGTCCTTGTCGTCCTGCACTATAGTTGCCTTCACGGTGTACAATGGCTGCTTTCCATACCTTACAGGATACCAGAGCTCAGGGTCTGAGATCCTGAATGTGGCACTAGAACCAGCATCGATCTCTTGACTAGCTACGAGCGAGTCATTGAGTGAAACGTCTAAACGTAGTTTCGAGGCCTTCCCCTCTATAGTTGCATGGACAGCCACAGTGGCCACCTTGAGAGACTTGTCGACATCGATGTCACACCAAAGGTCGCTCACCCGAGACTCGTAAATTTCCAGACTGATGGGTCTCCATGGTCCACAAGACAGGAGTGTCGGGCCCCAGTCCCATCCCTAGATTCAACAGTTAGTCGAGATATCATTAGATGTTTGTCGTTCTGTGCAATTCAAATTCTTCATTGAAACTTACCCAGTGATATTGAGTCTTCCGCACCGCCAATCTTGAGTTGTCGCCGTTCCAGCAACCCCACTTATGATCTGGATGTTTCTCAACAAGCTTCCATCCTCGGATGTACGCACTATCGAACGTGATAACGAGCTCGTTCTCGTCGCCAGCCTTCTTCAATACATCCGTAACGTCCACACGTTCGGGTACGAACATATTTTCCGTCTCAAGAATTATCTTGCCGTTCAGCACGACAGTGGCGAAGGTATCAAGACCGTCAAATGCAAGCACTGCCTTCGCGCCGCTGTTGCTACCTGTGGCCCCGGGAGATGAGAATTTGGTCCGGTACACCCAGGCCTTCTCGCCAACCCATTGTACGTCGAGCTCATTCTTGCCGATGTACGGGTCCGGTATCAGCTTGTGAGCGAGCAGATCTAAATGTACATTCGTCGGGACCCGAGCGACAGACAAGTATGTATCATCGTCCTGATCAGCCTGCTTGAACTCCCAGTTCTTGTCTACAGGAATAACGATGCGGGGCTTCATGGTGGCGGGAACAGTGTTGAGGGGTTGTTACCCAAAGGGAAATGAATGTTCGCTCAACCCCCAACTAAGGAATAACACGACCAGACAAACTTGCGCAGTTGGTAAACCGACAGGGGAAAGTTTGTGATACTAGTTGTGCTTATTGATTGAATTACAAGCCGCGGCGGACGACGCAACTCTAGCGTAACAACGTAGCCAAGACGACGAATCTAAAAGGAAATCCGAGTTGCACTGACAACCTCTTCGATATTGGGTGGAAGAAGATACTCCTTATTTATAGAAACAGTGACTTGTACTTCACAAACACAACGCTGCCCGCGGCTGCTGCAGGTGAATGCAGGCCTGTGAAGCCTCAACTCCCAGTTGGAGACGGCCCGCCTCCTGCCGAGATCGATCTCGCGGTTTGCAGTTGCTGTGGCTGCAGTTGCACCCACAAGTGGATATGATCTAGACTATAGGTAGGAGACGGGAGGGTTCTGACATGTGCAGTTCATACAGATTACACAATTGTGTACATGGCATAACATTTGGGCGTAGGGCCTACCTGGGAATTGGAGAGGCCAGCTCGGACGACCTTCTCCAACGGCTCCCAACTCGCAGACAGCGCATAGTTCTCAGTCCCGAAGATGTCCATTCAACATCATGCCTACGTTCGTATTCTAAGGCTCTTACCAGTAATTCGGGTATTTATTTCTATGCTAGCCGCCTGATGCTCGACTTATTTACTTGTACCAAGATCCCGCCCACGATATCATGCAAGGGGTGGAGGTCCGGCATTCTCCAATTCCGCCGTTCGCGAGATCCTTGTCCCGAGTAAGCCCCCAGATCGCGGAGTGTAGTCCTCCGTCGCCATTCGCGGAATAGTTCGACGCGGACTGCTGCATCTCGACTGCAGAGCCTCTGACCCAGATACATATCTATCCCACCCTTGCGCGGCAGTTGGACTACTCACGTGGCACAAGAGCAAGCGGCAACGGGAATCTGCCCACCCAATGTACAGATAAATACCGTAGGTATCGGGATGTAGGTCTTGATGCGTGCCTATCAGAACTAGCCAAGCATCACCGGGAATGGAGGTCTAGGCGCCGAAAGAGATCGCAGTAGGGGTTAGGTGGGAATGTAGAATCATGAGATAATATGCTATATTATCATATATTATAGCTTCATATGGTACCCTATTTATGTCACTACTTAGTACCCGGGGAAAGCTGTTCAACATGTTACTAACTTAGATCGCTCGTCTGCATGTTACAGTGACCTTGGATCTCATAATCAGTAAGCATTACATACGTGAAGAACATCTGAATAGAGAGCGACGAAGACCAAGAGTATACACGCTGATTAAAGTATGTGAGTTTAGGAAATCTCATATTAGGGTATGTAGGCCGTTATGCTCTGCTCTATCAGCATCTCAAATACCGCCTTCATGACATGAAGCAAACATCTGATCCGATGGAAAAGGCTCCCCTGCGCCGTGTGTAGTGTAGTCCGTCTCTCAAACGCCAAATGACAAGCGCGCTTGCATGATACCTGGTGAAATGACCCAGCTGTACTTCAAAGTAGTAGGCATTTCATATGCTCAGACGTTCCAATCCATTCATTACAGTCAAAATTCGGTTTGCGGTTTCGCCGCGCGAAGCGCCATTTGCCATTGTCTCGTTAGGGCCTCCTCCGTCAGCGTCTAGCTTCTACTTTCGAGGGCATTGGCGTTAGAACAACAAGTCTCTCAACAGCAGCCCCCCCTGCTACGCCCGCGATTAAGCGTGAATACTTCCTCCCAGTCGCGCATCCCCCAATTCTGGTTGCGAGCCCTGCCTCTCCGTCTCCTCCTTACCCCGGCTCCTCCCATACCGACCTCATCCGCTGTCATCGAGCTCTTAATGCTGGCCCCGTCGCTGGCACCCGCATTCCACATGCCGCCGTCGCCGTACTGTATCCCGCTCATCGGATCGTCCGGGTCGATCTCCCCTAGCTCGATCTTGGTTAAGATCATGCGTGCCAGCCGCCCGAATACCTCATCTACACCTTCGCCTGAAAAAGCTGAAACTTCCATCGTGACCGGCACGTTGACACCGCTGGCCCATCGTGATGCTTCGTCTGGGGATACCTCGCGACCTTCGGGGGCCACCGTGGCTCGCATTTGCGCGCCTAGCCCGGCACTCGCCGTACTAGCTGGTGTGCCGTAGGGGAAGCTCGAGCCTACGCTAGAGGGCGTTGGTGGTGGTACACTCGTGTCGATAAGAGAGTCGTTGGCGAGGTCGAGTTTGTTACCTACCAACAGGGGGGTCAGATTCGGGGAAGCAAGGGCTCGCGCATCGTTCAGAAACGGCTGTAGCCCTCGGAAGGAGTTATGCGATGTGATATCGTAGACTAAGATGGCGCCGGCTGCCCCACGGTAGTATGACCGCGACACCGAGCGGAATCGTTCTGTGCCTGCGGTGTCCCATAGCTAGAATGAATTAGCTCCGCCGCTATTGCACGAACCGGCCGTAATAACAAAGTAGGATGGTGTACCTGTAGCTTTATCCGTTTCCGCCGCGCGCCTGTGCCAACTTTTATGATCTTACTTGCGAATTCGACACCGATTGTTTGTGAGGAAAGGAGCCGCCATTCGTTCTTCACAAAACGATGTAATAGACACGACCTAAGAAACCAGAACCCCGTCAGCAGCTGTCCTGATTTGAAGAGTATATGCACAAATTTGGCGATATAGAGCATCAAAACCTTCCTGGTATTGATATAAATGCAATCCGACCTGACGCGCGAGATCCCGAGGCAGCCGATCATACGAGAATCGCTGTTTATAGTTGTCATCATGACAGAAATAGACTCACTTTCCGGTGCCGCTGGGTCCCAGCAATATGATCTTTGCGAGATAATCGTACATGCTCCCTAGTTCCTAGATTTCAAGTCAATAATGACCCCTCATTGTCGGGGCTGAATTGGCAGGGCAGGGCATGGCGCACCTGGTCACCCGCCGTCCCCGTGCTCTCTTCGCTCGCGGCGGAGGAGCGTCGCGGGCGCGTCATTTCGGCCGTTAAATCGAGTCGTCTTCGCTCAGCAACAATCGGATGGAACACAATAGTAACTCTGAGTGATTGCAATGGACAAGACTTATGGACAGTAAGACGAAGGCAGAGGCAGATATTATGCAGTCGAAATCGGAATCTTGGATTATTTGTAAAGTAGAGTGCCATCAAGCCTGAAAGCGCGATAGTCTCACCTGCGCTTATCAGTTAAGGTTAGTGAATGCACCAGTGACGGAGCCAGTCCGGGGTCTGAGATTAAACGGGATTGGCCAACTGCAAGGCCCCGACAAAATAAGTGCCCAGGTGACAGGTCAGTTCATCTGCACGCGTCGCTTCATGCCGAGGCCCATGCATCTTAGCTGACATCTAGCCAATTAGCTTTAAATAAGATGCAGCCAACTGAACATCCCACTTCACTCCACCTGACTCTTCTTATATCCACATGTGTAGACGGTAATCCGGGGCCTACATCATACCAATATTATGAAATGAAGATTGAAGGCAGGACATTCGTAGTCTCGGGCGGGTATGTACTAAAAACCCGCTCTCAAGATTACATATCAAACAGCTCAGTGGTAGCTAACACCTACCTACCTATCCATCAGCGCATCCGGTCTCGGTCAAGCAGCTGTCGAAGAGATTTGCCGCCATGGAGGCAATGTTGCGATCCTAGATCTAAACGAAGAGCTCGGCGCCGAAGTTGTCAAATTGCTACCCACGGGAGCCGGCAGATTTTTCGTCTGCGATGTTTTAGAGACTGAGGGCATCGCAGCCGCTGTTAAGGGGGTCGTGGAGTGGATTCAGGAGACTGGAAAGCCAATGGGCGGTATTATCCCCGCCGCCGGTGTGGGTAATCCTTCCACGGTAAGCTATACCTCGAGTGCCAAGCCTATTTTATAGCTGCGTGTTCGGACTAACCAATTCGATAGATATTAGACAGAAACGGCGATGCTTTTAGTTTGGAGAGCTTCGACTTTGTAGTTAATATCAATCTACGCGGCACAGTCGACTTGATTCGACAATGTCTCGTCCATCTAGCCAAGACAGAGCCGGCGGGTGACGACCAGGAGCGTGGCGTCGTCATCATGGTAGCTTCAGTAGCTGCTTTTGATGGGCAGAAGGGACAGGTGGCGTACGCAGCAAGTAAAGGAGCGGTAGCTTCTATGACATTACCTATGACGAGAGATCTGGCTCGATATGGCATCCGCTGTATGACCGTTGCGCCAGGCATATTCGAATCTAGGATGACTGCTGTAATGCCCAAGAAACTCTTCCAGGGCTTATCAGCCGTAATGGAGTTTCCGCGCAGAGCAGGGAGGCCAGCAGAGTTTGCACAGTTAGTCAGACACATCATCGAAAATTCCATGCTGAATGGAACTGTTGTTCGGTTGGACGGGGGCCTAAGAATGCCTAGCAAAATATGAAGCTAATGTGCTCCTGTTCAGATTGACCAATCCTCAAGCGCTCATCGCATCCTACAAACATGAAACGCCTTGCCTCTGTCAGCTGCCCACCTTGCAAAAAGTATGAAGAACTGAAAATCCCCTGGTCTGTCTTAGAATACACAGACGCACAATCCATCTAAGATGAATCCCGTTGCTACACTAGCTTTTGACGCCTAGCTGAATGAAGCCATGTAAGTTCGCACGACCGTTAGCTCCTATACCTAGTTAGACGGTCGTGCATGGGACTCGGGGCGTCGGCGAGGGGAAGAGCGGTCCCGGTAGTTACGACT
Source organism: Xylariaceae sp. FL1651 (assembly GCA_025201745.1). NCBI lineage: Eukaryota > Fungi > Ascomycota > Sordariomycetes > Xylariales > Xylariaceae > Xylariaceae sp. FL1651. The sequence goes on from MU624246.1 coordinate 772,458, forward strand.
GGGGTTAGGTGCTGGGGATCGCTCTCGAGCCTGGTAGGGGCGGTAGATATCCCCAGACACAGATGGGAGGACACGGTCCTGCGGCTCAATATACCTGTTGTACATCGAGCCAGCTACCTGAACTGAGGTACCTACAGCCAGACCCTGTAGAAAGGCTTGGGCTGCCAAGGGGTCGGAAAGAACAGTCGGGCTAGGCCCAGCGCCTCCGAACAAGGACTGGACACGATGAAGCAGAGCATGCTGCTCGGGACTGTTGTTGTACGGGTTCCAAGGGTAAGCCACGTTAGCACTTGGAGGACCAGTATACATAAACTGGTTGTGATAAGTCGCATGACTTGGGGCTAGGGGTGACTCCCTCTTGACTTGAGCACGTTTGGGCTGGTTACGCTCACTAATGCGCTCGGTTTGTCCGGCAGATCTGATTTTCGTCACGACCTTCTCCGAAGGATTTTTGCAGGGAAGCTGGCGGACATAAACAAGAGCCTTCTCAGCCACAGCCTGCTTCGCGTCATACGCAGTCCTATAGGCGTGGTCCCCGCGAATGATTTTGTCGACCAGTTGAACAGAACACTTGAAACCATCGTGGCAAGATGACTCGAGCCACTTGGGGTTGAAGTGGCGCATTTGGCACTGGGCGCTAAGGCGCGCAGTTGCGACGGGATGGTTTCGATTATCGCCTGAGCCGTTCGTGGGCTTACAACCCGTTGAGCTCTTGAGCTCTACGCCTGTTGGCTTATGCTTAGTCACGAGACTGTCCTTGGGTTCCGCTTTGACAGCCGGAGGCAACTCCGTTTTGACGTTCGATGACATTGCTGCGGCGCTAGCCGTATCTATGCCGCCAGGGTGGGCAGAAGTAGTGGTGAAAAGAGTGAAAGGAGGTGGCTTCACGGTGGTGAGATCGGGCGCTGTAAGTTGTACAGATGGTTAATTGGTAATCTCGCAAGACGTTGGATGACAGATGGGAACCACCAAGCAACTTACAATAGCGTGGGGCCGCCATTGGTCGTGGGACAGTAGTAGGGGTTGCAGTAGATGATTTGCTTTGTGCCGCTGCGGTCAGACGAGGGTGGCCGTTTTCCTTGGTAGCCTCCAATATCAGCCGAAAGCGATCTTGACCAGAGCCCTTCTGAGGAGCAGGGCCAGGCAAGTGAAGAGGGCTGTAATGATTATTGGTGGGGATGCGAGAGGGACCTGCACCAGACGTTGACGAGGGCTCAGGGAGAAGTGTGGATAGAAATATGGCCGGAGGATTCAGACCCTCAGGAATCGTTGCCTGAGGGTAGGTAACTGGAGGTGCTGCGGATATGGAGGAGGAAGATGAACCTAGAACCCAAGCACAAGCGGCATTGTCAGTTTTGTTTAGACAAGAGCACATTGCGAGCAGTTGACAATGAAAGCAAAGCTGGAGTGGGTAGAGAACTCATCGTGGCTGGCGATATAACTGAGCAGCGCGATTAAGTACCTACCTTCACCACCAGCCGCATCTGCTTTTCCCCCATCCGCCCCGCCGACGGGGGCATTCTCGAGGATGTCCATAATAGCCATTTGCATTGAACTTCAAGCCAGCGGGCTTTCTGTCGATGGTAGGGAGCGGGAGAGAACACGCACTTGTACAAAGCTTCAGTCAATAAAGGTGAGCTGGTGGCCCTAATGAATTGAGGGAAACCAAAGAGATGGGAAGAAAAAGGGAGGTAGGCTGGTCATAGGGCTATAGGCGTTACCCGGCGCAACGAAGGCACATTGACAAGGTGGGATACCATAGGTATGTATACATGGGGTTTACATACATGTAGGAAAGCTTACCTTGGACTTTGAAATGTTTATGAATGCAAAGAATAGAAGGAAAGAATTGATTGAATGGCATCAAAAAGCTGCGCATATCGGGGTACCTAAGTATGTACTGAAGTACCTCCTGAGGTCAAGTGACAGCAAGCCTGATGCGGTTTTGTGCTGTTGTGGCCAAATCGTCAGGAAAGCACCTGGGTTGGTGTGCTTGACTTATGCTTAACGCGCTTTCCCTAGGGGTTTATTATAAATGACTACGCGATGATATGTCGGCCTGCTAATGTTGTAGTAGCAAAAGGCACGAAGACACATTACTTATCCTGTCAAACAAACAGAAAGAACAACTTGAATGCGCATTTCAGACCTGCAGATAGCAGCACAGTATTTATTCATGCATGCAGTGTATGACTCAAGTGGACATTGATGGCGCATCAAAGCCTCTTTCATGCACCCAGGCCCATAAAGACATATATGACAGCTTGCTGCCTGCAGAGGTACCATAACCACTCAACTAGCTGTAAGACCAGATGGAAGTCCCGTCAGTAGCCAGAGTCCTTATATACTGCGGCCAGTGTCTCTCCTTTTTGCCAGCGCAAGATATTCTCAACATGCTGTTCATACCAGTTTCCGATAGTCTCGGCTTCGACATATCCCATATGAGGCGTCAGAACAACCTGGCTTCTTCCCGACTCGCCCCATTTCGTGGTTCGCCATTCGCTATCTTTGGGCAGAGGCTCGAGACTGTACACATCTAGGCCGATTCCTCGGATAAGGCCCTTCTTGGCGGCCTCAAGTAGCTCGTCCTCATTTACAATTGGCCCTCGGGAGGTATTGACAAGTAAGGCCGACTTCTTCATCTTCTGCAAATCACTTATCCCCACGAGACCCCTCGACCGCTCCGAGAGAACAAGATGGATGTTGACTACATCCGCAGTACTGAAGAGCTCATCCCGGCTGACTACCTTGAAGGTCTTGGCGCCATTCTCATCTTCCACCGGAAGCCCAGCAGCTTTGGCCTTTTCGTCAGCCGCTTCTTGGGTCAGATTCGCGCTCCAGGCGATTACTCTCATACCAAACGCCAAGTGCATAATCCTCGACACCGAGGCTCCGAGCCTACCTAGACCAACCGTACCGAAAACCTTTCCGGCCATTCCCACAGCATCCCTGGTCTGCCAGCCTCCAGATTTCATTGCAGCATCATCCTGGGGTATATTGCGTGCGAGAGCTAAGGTCAACGCTACACAATGTTGCGTTGTACTGTCTGGCCCTGAAAACTTTCCGTGGAGGCCGGTACCAGCAACAGGGATACCACGTGCCTGACATGCCTTGACGTCGATCGATGCATTCCGCGGGCCGGTTGTAAGAAGTAGTTTCAGATTCGGAAGCCGATTGATCAAATCCGCTGGGAACGGAGTTCGTTCTCTCATCGAACCTGCTAGGTGTTAGAGTTAATTTAAGGCGCTCGAAGAAAGCATCTTGCATATGATATTGAAAGGTTCCAGTCTCTTCACGAGGGCGTCCTTCGCATCTTGCGGAGTGCCGAGGTGATTATACGGCAGAAGCGTGTCAGTGAACGTTGTTACCTGGTACCCGGAGGAGCGTAGCTGTTCGAAGTGGGGGTTCGAGATCTCCTGGTAGTCGTCCAGGATCGCAATCGTAGGTAGCGCCATATCGATATTAGAAGATGGATGTGCAGTTTTTAGTTGACGAAATCCAAAGCTGTTTAATGTAGGGGGAACCCCGCCAGGCGTTTTGATCGCAATCTCCAATGTAGATGCCGTCACCAGGTACACTATCCCCACCCGGCCCGGCTGCACGAAGCCGTTGTTACCCGCTCCGGATACCAAATCTGGCACCATCAGTATGAGGAAGAATCATTTATTAGTAACGGGTTCCAACATTGCGACCCAAGTTAGATCGGCTGTTTTCTGCGCATCAACATTCGTTTATAAGGAGTTTAAGAATAAAATTAAAAATAAATGAGAATGGATCAGTTCTATACTCAACTCAACGCAGATGATTGCTATAACCAAAAACAAAACCACTCTGAAAAAGGCTCCAAAGACAAATGCAACCAAATCGCTGTTCATTTTCGCTTCGCAATCCCAGACAGAACGACTTTTTTCCCAGCAACCATGCTTTTCAAATAGTCATGGACTAATGGGTGAAGTCCCTCTCCTAGTGCCAGTTCCAACCAATGATCCATCTGCAACGCCTCGAAAGATGTACCCTCCTTCTCCTCCATATAGTGCTTGAGGTCGTCAACAGCAACCCTTTCATTGCTGCAATGATGCACAAAGCTAGTGGTCGTTCGTTGTTGTTGTTGTTGTGGCTCCGCTGGGTTCAGAGACAAGAGGGCGGCCTCCACCAGACCCTCGGCAACTTTCTCAACCGGAACGAAGTCAAAACCGCTTTCTAAGCTTGCAGCTTCTATGATTGGCACTGCACCTAACTGTCGCGAGTACGCGAAAATCAGAGAGACGAGGTCCAGCTCTGGCGCGCCCTCGCCCACTATACTTGTCGGCCTGTGGATCCAAGCCGGCATCCCAATGTCCATGGCAATTTGCTCGAGGAGTGCCTCGCTTGCCCATTTCGACGCGTTGTATCCGTCACTTGTGTCGTAGGGAGGTGGGTGTAGCCTGACCGAGACTTCGTCCAGTGTCGACTCGCCCGCAAACTTCGCCACAGACGCCGTTGAAACGAAATGTACCGGTATGCGCCGCGGCAATGCTAATTCGCATAAAGTCTTGGTGGATGCCACATTGGCGGGACGCAACGAGCGATATGTTTTTAAAAACGACACCTCGGCGCCGTTGTGGATAACGAGGTGTGCGTTGTCAGAGAGGAACGAGAATTGCGATGCTGTTAGGCCTAATAAACGATCTGACAGGTCACCGACGTATTCGACAATCTTGGAGCTCTGCACGGAGACGTGACGCGCAATCCCTAAACTGTCTGGCCTGATGGCGATGCAGTGGACTTCCTTAACACGGGATTCTATAATAAGACGCTGCAAAATATGTGTTCCGAGAAACCCCGTGGCACCCGTTAGAACGACGATGAGAGAAGAGGAAGCGGTTGCGGTTGAATAGGTGTTGGCGCTCAACCGCGGTAGGCCGTGCGTCATAGCGGCGATTTCGGCGTTCCAATCGATGACGGCAGTGCCGGAGATGTCATGAGAAGCTTCAATTCGTGATGCCATGCTGCGAAGCGTGCACGAGCGGAAGAGTTCGGGTAGCGTGAGTGTTGTGCCGAAGGTACTATGGATTACAGAGCGCAGCTTGATCAAGAGCATCGAATTACCACCGACATGGAAGAAGTCGGTGTCCGCATTAACCTTAGACAGACGCATTGGCCGGTTGACGAGAACCTCTCGCCATACTTCTCTTACGCGGAGCTGCATATCGGTTAAGTCGCTCGAAAAGACATCGGGTTCCTGATCGTCGGGTATAGGAAGCCTGTTGATCGCGGCTCGGTCCTTCTTGCCATTGGCGTTTGTTGGAATGCATGCTGTAGGGATGATGAAAGCTGGGCACATGTATGGGGGCAGTGTCAGACGGGCTTTAAGCTGAGCTGCGAAGTCGTCCTTATCACCTCCATACTTGGGGTCGAAGACGACGAATGCGGCTAATATCTCTGTGTCTCGTCTGAATGACACGGCTGCGTTAGAGATCACCGTGTCAGACTCGCGTATGAGGGTATTGGAAATTTCGTCAAGCTCGATACGGATACCCCGGATTTTAACCTGGCTATCGCCGTCAAGGCGTCCGAGAATGTTGATCGAACCGTCTTCCAGAATCCGACCCCTATCACCTGTGCGGTATAACTTTGTGTACGGGTTAGTAGGATCCGAGGTGCCGCACACATCGATGAATTTGCTCCTCGTCTCATCGGGGCTGTTGAGATAGCCAAGCGTGATACCGGCCCCAGATACGCAGATCTCTCCGGGGAAGCCAATAGGAACATGACTCATGTGCTCATCCATCACGGTTATGTAGTAATTCGGGGAAGGCCACAGACTGTCGCCTTGAGCTGTTATGTCATCCTCAGCTTGGTAGGGAATGATGCCACGAGCGCATGCCATCGTGCTTTCAATTGGGCCGTACGCGTTGAGTAGTTGCAGGTTACGCATATTGAGCTTCTGGAAGCCTCTACGGAGTTGGCTCTCAACTTTCTCGCCCGCCGTGAAGGCAAAACGCCAGGACCTGCATTGCTGAAGCGACGGTAACCCATAGTGTAACAGCGCGAGATACTCCGACGGCACAAAGTTTGTATATGTGACAGACTCTGAGAGCATGAGCTCTGCGAGATGGGTCGGGTTACCTCGGTCTTCATTACCAACGACGATTAATGTTCCTCCGTTGGCTAAAGCACTGCAAAAGTAAAGTTAGTGAAACTTCTTAGACATTTAGTCTTCTGGTTACAATGATTGGGAAACGTACTGGAAGACCTGTTCTAACACAAGGTCGAAGCCGAAGGAGCTTTGTTGCAAAACAATCTCGCGCCCAATACCGAACAGGGCGGTATTGCCGTAGATTTGGTTTGTAATATTGTCGTGAGTCATTACCACACCCTTTGGCTTGCCTGTAGATCCGCTTGTATAAAAAATAACAGCGACCTCGTCTGGTCTACTGATGTTTTTCGTGCTAGTAGAGCGAGTTTGGAAGAGATCTGAGAGATTTATGACGCGAACGTTTCCTGCAGCAAGGCTCTCGGCTCGGACCTGTGTCAGTTTGTCGCATAGGATGACTGCCGGCTGACATTCTGAAATCATAACTGACAACCGCTCATCATGATTACGAATATCCAACGGTACCCAAACATTACCAATCCTCCAAATCGCGAGTATACAGCAGATCGCATCGGCGGCTGGATCTAGGACCGTGGCTACACGCGAACCCGGAGTAGCCAAGCTGTTTCGCAAGCAGCTACCAATTTCGCAATATCGTGAAATCAAATCCGTGTACTTCAGTGTTCTCCCGTAACCATCTTTAACGGCAGTAGAATCGGGATACTGCTCAGCCATCTTCTCAATTCGGTGTATCAGTGTTCCATCCCAGTTGACGGTCATGCTCTTCCCAAGTCCGAGCTCGCTCGCTTGCCTAAGATCGTCCTCGTTTGCTACTGGACACTTAGAAACGCTTGTCAACGGGTCCTGAAGAAGACCTTCAAGCGCTCGTGTGTACCACTTCACCAAGAGTCGGGAATCCGAAGAAGAGTAGAGATATTTCTGGGTGGTAAATGAGAGCAAAGTGTATTCTGAGCTCTCTGTGACATCGACTACCATATCATATGGGTTCCTGGCGTAGATGGCATCGGTCCATTCGATCTTGCCATCGCCTAAAGAGGTCTGCGTCGAGTATCCCATACGATAATTCATAACAACTTGGAATAACGAATGATGGTTACCCGACCTGGAATCTTCGATATTGTCGAGAACCATGTCAAACGGAGCCTGCGAGTTTGCTAGAGCCGCCAGTACCATATCCCGCGAGCGCCTTGCTATATCACAGAATGATTCGTCTTCTGCCAATCGAAAGCGGAGAGGGAGCATGTTTAAGAAGTACCCGATTGTGTCATAGTTATCAGCAGCCGACCTATTCGCGTCAACGATGCCGATTCCTAAGTCTTCAACGTTGAGGCATCGCGACAAGAACATTGAAAGAGCACTTAGATAGAAATGGAACGAAGTGACTTGAAGCTTAGCAGCCAAATCGCGAACTCCTTGAGAGACACTCGAGTCTAACTTGACGACAAATGTCTCATTGTCATAAACCTTCAGTACTTGACGGGTCTTTACCTTCGCGAAAGGAAATAGTGGCAAGGGCTCTTGAGGATCTTTATGAAGTTCGCGCCAGAATGCTAGTTCGTTATTCAGCTTTTCAGGCTGATACGCTTCAAGCTGCTTCTCGGACATTTCAATCGCTTGTTGTACGTTCACAGTAGGCATTTGGCCGGAATATGCCAACTTGAAATCGCGGAGGAACAACGGCCAACTGAGTCCGTCCAATGCTATATGATGATGGAGGAATATAATATGATGAAGAGAAGGGGACTGAGTGAGAATAATCACTCTCATTAGTCTCCCGCATTCGATTTCAAAAACGAAGCTGCGTAAAGCGTCAACCTCTTTAGCTACTTCGTCCTCGTTCAAGATCTGCAGGTGGTCAACCTCGATCTGAGCTTCAGGGTTGACAGCTTGCATGGCTCGGTGCGTGACTTCCTCTACGTAATAGGAGCTGCGTAGACTCTCGTGTCTCTTCCCTACTGCTTGTACCGCATTACGCACGCGAGGTAAATTTAGATGACCGTGTAGCTTACCGATGTACGCGATAGTGAAAGTTGATTTGTCTTCAAGATATTCATGCAAGAAATATAGGCGAGCTTGCGCTTGTGACATTTCCGCTACTCTCTCGTGCCTCGGCTCGAGAGCGAATTCGGGCTCAGAGGCGTTTGACATCGCCTCTCCTTCGTCTGTGGAAGCTGCAGTCGATGGTTCCATGCTCGGAGAGAAGATGCTCATCGCTCCAGGAGTGAATGGAGTTTCGGCATCAAAAGTAGGGGTCAGGACTGGGCTAGACACGCTGGTCGGCGGTATCGGTTCTGCAGAGTTAGGATCAGGCGCGTTGCTTCCGAGAGATTTCTTCATCAGGTCCAGAAGCTTCGCAACTGCATCTTGGCAGATATCTTCTACGCTGGCACCGCCGAGCAAGGCCAAAATGGGTATGTCAACAGCTAACTCCTTAAAAAACCAACTGCGTATCTCGACAGCTATTAGTGAATCGATGCCCAAAGATATGATGGGCTTGTTTTTTTGTATCCTTTCGGCAGGAATCTGTAGCACGCGACCAAGTTTCTCTGAGAAAAGCATCTCTAGCGTTGCTCTTGCCTCTCGGGTGCCGCCTGCTTCAGCGAGTCGGCTCTGCATGCTCTGTGTTGATCCCTCCTGGTTTTCTCGCTGAACAGAGTCCATCTGTTGAGGGCCAAGATGAGAAAATCGAGCGAAACGTCTCCATGGCGCGTCTGGATTATTACCAAGGCCAGTGATAAGCTCGGGGTCCAGCCCTGAGTCGGGTCTGCCTGTGATGACCGCCTCTGCAAATATGGTATGAAATTCAGGCTCGGAGATGGGCATAAAGTCCATCTGTCTCATATGGTTCTCTAACCATTCGCCTTGAGTTGTGAAATATCCGAAGCCAAGAAGCATGGCGATGTGAATAATGGAAGCGGGCTTGCCTCTCTTCCTCCGCTGGGCCGCCAAAGACGACATAAATGTGTTAGCAGCCGCATAGTTAGATTGAGCCGGGTTACCGATGATACTTGAAATGGATGAGAAGAGGATAAAAAACTCGAGATCATCTGAGTAGAAGAGCTCGTCAAGGTGTTTGGTTCCATTAACCTTTGGCTTCAGTGCGCTTTGAAACTCGTCTGACGACATATTGCTAAAGGGCTTGTCATTCAAAACCATTGCCGCACTATTGGTAAATAGTCAGCTTTCATTACCTGGTTGTGTGATATGGAAAGGAGCCATTAGAGTTGACATAATACATACTTAGCAACACCCCCAATCGGCGGCATGGAGGTAGTAATTTCGTGATGAACCCTGTGAAGGGCCTCCTTATCCGCGATGTCAAAAGGGAAGGTCTCGATACGACCACCTTTTCTCTCTAGGTGCTCAATTATACGAGGATTGATGTTAGGGCTTCTACTAGACAGTGCAAAATACTTCGCACCATGATTTATCATCCATTCACATAAGGAAATACCAACCTCTCCAGTCAGGCCGACCAAAAAGTAAGTCTTGTTGCCTGAGAACAAGCCATGAGCGCTGGTAGGGTTAATCATGAGTTGTAGCGTTTCGGCGCCCCTCCAATCCAAAATACTCAAGAGAGACAAGTGACCCAAATGCTGAGCAAATTCGTTGACCCTGACCACCTCACTAAATGCATGATTGGGCATTTGATAAGAACCTACACTGGAGCAGAGCTTCTTCAGCAGTAAGTTCAATGCGGAACTACTGAAGGAGAGACGATGATTGAACCTCTCCTTCCGCCGATGTCTCTGGTCGGAAAGTCGAATGATGTCTTCGCCATCCAATCGGGCTTTTATGAGAGAGGCTAGACTTGGTACCTTACTAATATCTATGCTAGCAAAACGGTCGAGACTACTCGGTATAATGGACTCGAGTTCGCGTTCCGTGGTGTGAGGGTGTATGTACCGGCACTCTCCGGCAGCTGCCGCGGAGGTAGTAGTGAGCAAAAGACGAACATCACGACGAGCCGCGACAGCGGAAGCGACTTCACTAAGTAATGGGTCGGCGTCATGTATCCAAAGTGTGCCCGAAACGCCAGCTACCAAACTTTCTGAGAGAAGCTCCGCCATTACATACGCCAATATGTTTTCTTTTGCCGCGTCACCCTTCAATCTGAAGATTCTGTCTGACGGTACATCGATCAGTGAGCAGTTGGTGTTAGCCAATGTAAGTACCCTTTGAGCAGAATCACTAAGTCGGCCAATGCAGAGGTGCACTGGTGGGTTATCGGTCGTAGAAAACGAAAATATGGAGGATGTCTCTACTCTCACTCGAACTTGATCTGTGTCTTTTATATCCGGGTTGCCTGTCAACACCTCAAGGGTTAAGGAGTCATCACGATTTATCAATGCCACAGGAGTAGATGAGGGCATAACATCCCTTTGTACAATCCGCCGTTCCGAGTTCAAATGGTCATTCAGCGATCGGTCTGGGAGAATTCTGGGAATGTAAAGAGAGCCACTCTCAATAACCAGCTCAGATTCTTTGCTCCACAACAAATCCTGGTAGTCTGGAAGCTCTAGGCATACCATGCGTAGCATCATTTCCGAGAACATCGCTGGTGCGGGGCAATTTTTCTGGACACTGTCGATATCCACAAATTGAATATTTACATGAGGAGACTCGAGCATAACGGATCTGCCGGCGCCTACTATGATGTTTGCGTATGGATCATTACTGCGGCACCCCCGAGTAACCCAAAGAATATGCTTCGAATTCTCGAAGATAGTCTGAATGGCGCCGAACTTTTGGGTGTTTATTTGATTGAATGCTGGTTCATCCAGATCGGATATGCAGATAATTGCGCTTCCAGGAGTGAGTGTTTTGGTACTTATATCTTCCAACTTGCTGATGACAGTGGTTGTAATTGTAAAGGGTCGCATCAGTCTCTGGACTTTGAGCGCAATGCTAGCGACCGTTAAAGTCTGACCACCAACAATCAATAAATTTTCCAATTGGATTGCGTCGCTGGGCATCAGAAGCGGCTCTCTCAGAGCCTCGACTCTGTTGTCAATTGCTTGGCTCGTCATGACGGAGAACGTATATTTCGAACTGTCATCGAAGTCCCGGCACGAGTAATCGACACCAGAGAAACCGCTCTCGCGCAAGATCGTGTTCCATTGTGCCTCTGTCACAGTCGGGTGGTTAACCCTACCATCATCGCGCCCTAGCCACCATCCAGGCAAGGTACCGAAGATGTACTGCACGCGGAGTGTTTCGCTGGTAACCTCCAGCAACATAATCCGGCCACCTGGCCTTACTAATTTCCTGCAATTCTGTATTGCCGTTGAAAGGTGACTCGTGGCGTGTAGCACATTGGATGCAATAAGTAGATCGAAGGACTGCTCTTCGAAATCCTGTTCTATGGGGCATCGTTCGATATCTAGCGTCTTGTATACCATTCGAGACTCGTGTTCGCAAAAAATTTCCTGGGCATTCTCGAAGAAGCCCGGGGAGATATCGGTAAACGTGTAAGACTCAAAGCTGTAGAGGTGCCGTAAAACGGCGCCCGTCGCGCCACCAGTCCCTGCTCCAACCTCAAGAATACGAAGCTTTGGATATCGATGAGAAAGTTGCCCTGCTAGCTGACCTAGGTACAGATTCGCTTGCGGTGCACCGAGTCCTTCAGCGTACATTCTGTTCAGCAGATTATTCTCCCTTAGCAGTTGTAGTGGAGATGAAAGGCCCCGAACGATATTCAATAGATTGGGTCCGAGTTGGTGTATGAGTTGCAGGTCAATCTGATTCGGATATTTTGCCTTCCAGTACATTATTTCTTCCAATTTATCATCGATCCAGTGTGCTTGTACACGTGGATGTTGTCCCGTCTTAACAGCCGGGAGCAAATAATCTAGAGCCCATTGAAAGTAGCATTGGAAATGCCAACTCAATAAGAGAATCTCATCTCGAGAAATCTGTTCACACAGCTTCCTCATGAAGAAGTAAGCTGCTCTCTCGCATACATCGTATATCTCGTCCAAATCCTTTGTCTTCTCGGAGAGCACTCTCTCTTCAATACCATAAAAGATATCCCGTCTCCATACATTCCGAAAGAAAAGCTTGCGGTCATCATCTTCACTAGGTTTTGCAAAGGAGGATAATACTAGCCCCTGAATCTGTATCTCAGGAAGAAAACTGTCAGCATTAAAAACCTCCAAGTCGCCACGAATCACTTTCGCTGATGCTTCCCTCAGATAGCAGTCTGCAAGAAGAGACGAATCATGATGCTCTTGAGGAAGACTTGATATTGGCACGCGGATATTCTGGAAGCCAGTTGGGAGATACGACGTCCACAATCTATCGTCCCCTGGAAAAGAAAACGCTGCAAAAAGACTGTGAAAAGCAGCATCGAGCGTCGCTGGATGAATTCGAAGCTCACAGTTCCGGAAACGCGTCATAGTAACTGTCGAAAAGTTAAGTCGCCTCTTCATTGAGTCAACCTGAAAGTCGTTTGAATAATCCAACCCGGTTTTACTCATCCAATGATAGAAGCGCTCCAGGCTGATCTTCGTCAGCGGCAGATTAGGAGCTGCTCTGTAGGGTAGAACGTTGTCGTCGGGACCCCCAAACGTTATTAGCGCGCGGCCTGTAAAGTTGAGCTGTTCAATATCACTTGGTGACGAGTCGGCATCAACACTGTAGCATGAGTACTCGGCCATTATGCGCTTCGGGCCTTGGTCAATGCGCCTAATGTCGAAGATGACTTCGGTACCCGATGACTCTTCTTTCAGGGTGATAGCTCGGTGAATATTTAGGTCTTGAAGTTCAACCAAACTGACCATCTGGCCGTCTCGGACCATATTTATGGACGCTTCAATGGCCATAGACACGAAGCCAGCAGCAGGGAATACCACCTGCCCCTGAAATTTGTGCCCGCGTAACCATTCCATCTCGCTCAGCTTGAAGAGATTTTGCCAATGCATCTTCTGTCTTTCCCCAGTAATACTTGGTGTACCAAGGAGCTCATGAGCGGGATGTTCGCGAGTTCGAAAGAGCTTGGATTTCCTAGACTCTTTTAACAATGGCGTGTCGTGATTCCAACTATATCCCGGCAGGTCCTTCTGAACTCGTACATTTCGAGATACTTGTCCCTCACAAGCTTTCCTGAACCTCTCCAAGTCCAAGCATGAGGATGCTGGAGATATATTCTTCCAGATAAAACCGAGAGCGTCTAAGAAGGCGACCATGTCATCCTCGTTTCTCTTCAGAACGCCGTAATATGGTATATCAAGTCCAGTCAAGATCTTCAAGGTATCTGTAACAGGCCCTTTAAGCGTAGGGTGCGGGCCAACCTCAAGTATAATATCGATGCAGTACTCTTCTTCTACTGCTCTTTCAATCGCCTGAGAAAACAGAACTGGTTTAACCATATTGTCTACCCAATAAGTATCGCTGAGCGCAGCATAGGATGCGATACTCCTTCCGTTCAACCCATGTACACTGGAATACCACTTGCAATCAATTAACTCAGAGCCGATTCTTTGAGATTGAATCTCACAAGCTCGTAATGAGGCCAGATAACTCGGAGAAAGTGCTTCCATATGATGTGAGTGGTACGCCACATCAACCTGAAGAACCCTTGCAAATTTTCTCAATTCGTCCAAAACCCCCTTCGCTTCATCAATAGCGTCGGCATCTCCAGATAGTGTTACACTCGACTTGGAATTGTTGGCAGCTATTCTAATTCTACCCGAAAACTGGCCGCGAGCACAAAAACTCTCTGCCTCCGCAAAAGACATGGCTACAGCCATCATCTTGCCGTCTCTCTTGTTGGCAAATAGAGAACTATGTAGGTGAAAACCGCGATAGTAGGCGACTTTGATAGCGTCGGAAGCTGTTAGATAGCCTGCTGCATACGCGGCTGCAATCTCTCCTGATGAATGACCGACAACGGCACTAAATAATACGCCTGAAGATCTGAGAAGGTCTACTAGCCCGACCTGCAGGGCAGTGGAGAGCGGTTGAGCGATCTCGGCACTGTGAATTCTTGATACGTCTGCTGAAGCGATTAATTCTTCTGATAGAGACCAAGAGGGAGGGTCTGGTATGTGTTTGAGTGATTCTTCGAGCTGTAGGATGGATTTTCTGAAAGACTGAGAGTGCCTAAAAAGACATGCCCCCATAGAGGGCCATTGAGCTCCTTGCCCTGTAAAGACTCCGAGGAATCGTGCAGGATAATTCTGTGACACCTGGATTGGTCTAGTAGAGAGGGACGACAAGGCTGTTCCGTCTTCAAGCCTTTCCACAAGCTGATTCTTATCATTTGCTGCAAATGCGGCCTTGAAGTCGAATTCCGTGCGCCGACAGTGAAGGGTCCACGCCAGGTCGCCCAAGTCGATGCTATCCGATGATCTCAATGCCTTGGCCAGGGCAATCACGGCTCCCCTGAGAGCCGATTCCGTCTTGGCGGAGAGAACGAACGGACAGTATACTAAGTCTGCCCCCCGAGATGCGAGGACTTCTTCCTCAAAATTGGCGATGATTGGATCGTTCTCTGGTTCCCAACTTTCTATGATAGCATGCGCGTTAGTTCCTCCAAAGCCAAAACTGTTTACACTAACACGACGTGGAACTCCAGCAGGAAGATCTGGCCATAATTTGAGATTAACTGGGACCCTGAGGTGTTGATAGAAAGGTTTAATCGAAGGATTTAGCTTATTAAAGTGCATATTTGGTGGAATTTCGCCATGCTGAACTGCAAGTGATGCCTTCAAAACGCCCGCCAATCCAGCCGCCCCCTCGAGGTGACCAATCACAGTTTTGATCGAGCCGACATAAAGCGCCTGATTGTTACCGGCACTCTCGTTGTGATTGTTTGAGAAGAAAGCTTTACTGATAGCTTCGGCCTCCTTTGGGTCGCCAGCTAATGTTCCGGTGCCATGAGCCTCGAAATATTGGCATCGTTCGTCGGCTTTATTGAAATCAAGACCACATTTCCTGTATGTTGCTTGGATAAGGGAGGCCTGTGACGTGACGCTAGGAACAGTAATACCTGGTGTATTACCGCTATGTAAAACAAGTGTTAGTTAATGCTATCGGGTTGCTGGACAAGACGGGCGAACGTAGCTGCACCGCTATCACTAGGGTGAGATAAGAAACCCCGATACTTACTCTTGATTTACTCCCGTCTCTCGGATGATGCATTCTATATGATCTTTGTCGAAAATTGCTTGTTTAAGCGTCTTGAGACATATAACTGCAAAACCTTCACCTCTTGCGTAACCATCCGCACTCGAGTCCCACATGCGAGAACGACCATTAGGTGAAAGCATATGAAGCTAATTGACGTCCATCGTCAACAGAGATCATGATAAGTGGCAATATAAGCGCTTACATTGGACTCGGACAGAAACATCTCTGGCCCAAGGATGAGGTTTACACCGGCGACGACAGCCATATCCGACTCGCCACTGCGCAGTGACTGCACTGCCTGATGCAAAGCGACAAGACTAGATGAACATGCTGTATCAATCACGGCGGATGGCCCTTTCCAGTCGAAGAAATGAGATATGCGGTTGGCCATCATGGCTCGTGATGTGCCTGTAGCAGCGTACTGGGGAGCATTATCCAGATCCCGCAACAATAAGTCATAGTAGTCGTTCGTCATTTGTCCCACATACACGGCTGTTGAGGATCCACCCAAGTCGTGCATTGAGTATCCTGCAGATTCCAGTCCTTCATAGACAGTCTCGAGCAGTATTCGCTGTTGCGGATCCATCGACTCGGCCTCTCTAGGATGTATGCCAAAGAAGCTATGATCGAAGACGCGGAAGTCTTCTTCAAGTAGATACGAATATCTGACATTCATACTCTACGATGGATTAGCGTCGTTTAACGTACTGGACTAGGACTGATTGCTGGTGGCTTACACCATGATGTTCTCCATTCTTGTGGTAGAACCCATTTGGATTGAACCTAGACGAAGTGATCTCAGATCTGAGGTCACGAGGTTCTCGTAACAACTCCCATAATTTTGACGGCGTGTTGGCGTCGCCTGGAAACCGGCAGCTGCTTCCGACGATTGCAATAGGCTCCGTTTTCCATGTTCGTTGGTTCATCGCGTTGCCCTAGCAGGAACGTGATGCTTCAGATTAATTATTGAAAGTTCATTGCTCGACAGAAAAAAATGGAAAAGGCAATTGCTCTCGGGGTTGCGATGCCATTAATATGAAACACAGCTAGGAAACCAAGAGCTGTACTGAGGAACGAACAGGTCACAACCTTGCGACTAGTAACAGCCTACGTTACCATGAGAGTGGATAAAATGTGTTGCTCTAATGCAAGCTACTGTGGTACTAGTTAGTTTCCCCGTATGTGTATGTCACTGTTCTTACATGTGTAGCCAAAGATGTGTCGAGCCTGCTTTTGCTTCTTCCAATCACTTTACCAATACTCAGCTTGGGGTAAGCAATGTGGATTAAGAATCCTCCAAGAGACATATTTCGGCAAGGGGGTCGTGTTGTAAGACACCCTTTCGCACAAAGTGACCGTCTGCACTGAACTGTCATAGTAATCCTGACTTATACCGGAGCCGGCCGGGACCACGCTCGTCCGCTTTTCCTGGCTATGATGGAAAGGTGGAGGTTCTAGATACATTGTTCTGTTCTTAGCTTGCCGTATGAATGACGACTGAGCGTTTGAGTGTTCGCTAAGCTCGGTTGACTTCATTCTTCGTTTTGATCACAATCACTCAGTATAATCTATCTACCAAAGTAACGGGAGCCATGAAGGCACGCAAGGCACTTGTAGGCTCTTCGGCTGCACCAGGAGGGTATGAGCTGGCTCACGATGTGAATATTCCATCACCAAATCCGGGTATGATGCTCTGCAAGGTTGCCGCTGTTGCAGTCACCCCGGTCGATGCGAAGATGGCCGATTATTCACCGTCACAAGGCTCAATAGGGGGCTGTGACTTTGCAGGAGAAATAGTCGAAGTCGGGCGGGACGTGACGAGGTTTAAGCCCGGCGACCGAGTCTTTGGTTTAGCATTTGGGCTGAATCCTGATGACAAGACCGCTGGGGCGTTTTCAGAGTACTCGCTGGCGACAGAGGATCTTACCTATCACATGCCGCCTTGGATGACGTTCCAAGAAGCTTCAACATTTCCCATAGGTATTGGCACTGCTTTGTGTTCTCTCTATGGAACTTTGGGTTTACCCACGCCAGACTCTCCTGCGGAAACCCCTCTTTACGTGTTGGTATCGGGGGGCGCTACGGCCAGTGGGCTTATGGCAATACAGTTCCTCAAGATGTACAGTCACCTCGATGTCGTGTCATGATCAAGAATACTGATGTGTTAGCTCGGGGTTGTGGCCTATTGCAACGTGCTCACCGAAGAATTTTGCGCGGGTCAAGTCTTTGGGGGCTGTTCAGGCGTTTGATTATAATGGTTCAGCATGCGGTATGGAGATCCGAAATTATACAGAAAACACCTTGTCGTACGCACTGGACTGCGTCGCTAGCTCAGAAACTATGTATATGTGTTTTGAGGCTATCGGAACATCGGGAGGCAGATATGTCGCACTTGAACCTCCATCTAGAATGGTGAAGTACACGCGGAGAGACGTGTATGCTGACTGGGTGATGGCGTTCACATTGTTTGGCAACCCTGTCAGACTTTCGGGGGCTTATGGCCGGCCAGCAATGCCCTCCGACCGTCAGCTGGCTGCGAGATGTAGCCCCATGGTGGAAAGATTAATTAGTGAGCGTATGTTGACGGCACCGCGGATACAGGAGCGAAGTGGTGGTTTGGAAGCTCTTCAGCAAGGCATCGATGACGTCCGAAAAGGAAAGATTAAGGGCTATAAGCTTGTCTATAGATTGGATTGAGACATAATCATTGTCAAAAACAAGTTAGCAGAAGTTGTATGCAGTTCTGACGTAGCTGTGTATGCATACTAACTTCCTACCGGCTGAGATAACAACTTGGTTTCTATCGTACTGGTCTCCTCACAACGAAGCGCTCAGCCGCAAACTTGCATGAATTGGTATCGATAAATAACCCTGCAGACCGACAAAGCAAAGCAAGACGGTCCGTGCGTTTCGTATCAGTTCAATGCTACAATACGCCAGCCGATCTGACATTCACCCTTGCTCTATCTACTAGGTTATCTAGTGGTAAGAGAAATGATACCGGCTTATTACTTCCTGACCGGCAACTCTGGAAATCCTTCACTGATGATTATTCACGAAGATGCCGCCAATGGGCCATCTTTCGGCAAGTCTGAGACGCCACGGGCCGCTGGCATCTATAGCTAGCTGTGCAGCTGAGCTAGGAAAGACGAATTATGTAGTCACACAAGCTTATTACGGTGCTTGATCCTTTCCCTTCATCATATTACTTTCCATAGGTTGACAATCATTGGGAATTTGAATCAGAATATCAGGAAGTCAGTAATCCGCTTGCTACTTCAATACTTTTCAGAGAGGGCAGAAGTTTATCTCACTACGATTATTAATGAAAGGCACCGCTTAGGCTCTGGTCAAGATGCCGATGGTAAATACGCCGTCAACGGATTTCTTCCATTTCGAATACGTGCGAATTCTCGGCATGGCGCCAATGCACGGCTCTGATGTGGCGGAGTGCTTAGAGGCTGCCATGAAGATCCAGCACAATGACCCCGAAAGTTGGTTCCGAGCCTGGTCCGAAGCCGCTGATACATCAGAAGCTTTAGCAGAGGAAGCAGTGGCAGCAGGGGACACCGAATCAGCGAGATGGGCTTATTTGCGGTCAAGCAACTACAGACGTGCCAGCGAATTGTATGCAATACACCTTTTAACCGTTCATACTATACCCACGCGAAGCTAATAGCAGTGAAGCATGCTTCATGTCTCCCCAAGTGACCCCCGGCTGATGCCAATTATCGAAAAGTCGGTAGGGCATTTCAGGAAGGCTTGTGCTCTATTCGACAGCCCAGTTGAGTATCTTGAGGTCCCCTACCAGGGATACCAGCTTCCGGCTTACCTCTACATGCCCAATCGCCGCGCAGGCATTGATAAGAAGGTCCCAATTGTGATCAACACAGGCGGATTTGATAGTACTCAGGAGGAGCTGTACTACCTAGCACCGGCCGGTGCCCGGACTCGCGGTTACGCATGCCTAACATTTGATGGTCCGGGACAGGGTACGGCACTTCGGCGTGATCATTTGGTCATGCGCGCTGACTGGGAAGTCGTCATTTCAGCGGTGCTAGACAAGCTCTTCCAATGGGCCAAGGAGAACCCTGACTGGAACCTAGATCTCACTAAAATCGCCCTCGTTGGTGCGTCTATGGGTGGTTACTTTGCCCTACGTGGAGCAACTGACCCTCGGATCACGGCCTGTGTGTGTAGCGACGGCTTCTATGATTTTGGACTGGTAGTGCGACAGCGAACCCCCTGGTTCTGGAAGTTTCTGAGTGATGATGTGGCAGACTACCTCCTCGGCCTCGTTGGACAAGTCAATTTCCAGTCCCGACTCGAATTTGGACACAGCAGACTGACGTTTGGTACCGATTCGCCCTCCGCTGCGCTGCGCCGTATGCAGACTTACACACTTGAACCGGAAGGACAAGATCCCATTCTACCCAAGATCAAATGCCCGACCTTAATTCATCACGGTAGGGACTCACTCTACGGTCCGTTGGAGTCTCAGCGAATCTACGATGGGCTCACGTCGCTGACTGAGGGAGTTACTAAGAAGTTGTGGGATCCAGAGACTCTTGGCCAAGGCTCTTTACAAGCCAAGATGGCTGCGATCTCACATTATCATTTAAAAACTTTTAGCTGGCTCGACGATGTATTTGGAATTAAGAGAGAAGACATAAGCGGGATTTTCCAGAAATAGGTATATACTATAGAACAAATACACGCTTCTCAGTACCTCAATAGCGAGATGTTGGTAGTTCAACTCTCCTATCGATCCGCGTAGATCCTCGCCTTCTAACTGAGCCTCACTCAGAGGCCGGCACAATTCTCATTCAGAGCTTATTTCCGATACTGCTAAATGTTATAAGCTTTAATTTTGAGAGCCAAATACCTTAGAACATTATGCAAGTGGGGGTAAGTAGCCTTTACGTTACCGCGAAATAATGAGAAGGATATCTCACAATCTCATGTTAAATTTTCTAGCTTGAGTCTACTCGTTTTGGTAATTTTTATGCTACTGTTCTAAGACATGCTGTAAACACGTCCTGAGACTGGTTTTCAGATCTGGCGGTCGTCACCAACCGCGTCCTAGAAAGAGTGTGGGGGATCATTAACTCTTACCCAATTTATATGGACTTGAAGTCAATTAAATACCTTTTGAGAGTGGGAGCGGATTGTCTACGCACAAGGGATACAAGATCAGCCAACATTGGCTCCCCCCCCCGAAGTGCATAAAAGCTCCTCGTTAGCGAGATGTAAGCCATGGACGTGCTCGCGAAACTAGCCATTTTCCTATATGCAATCAGAAATCAAAGATTCTTTAAAGATGTCTGAGCTACAGTAGTTAGTGATGGTTACCCTCACGCAATTATCGAGAGGCGGGGGTTTCCGAGGAAGATTTCGAGAGATGGTTTAGAGATGAGCAAACCCCTCGATATGTTGATATGATAAAGCACGGCTCATGCACTTTCTACAATAGGGCTTCTAGAAGACGTCTTGAAAGGACAGGCGAGTTAGAAAAGATCAGCTAATTTATTAATTGCAGTTCATTCTTCCTTCAATGATTGAATTCTCTTTCAGGAGCTGCCAGGTGTTGCCCGACCAAGCTTCAAAATCGAAGACTATGACGTGGTACTGAATTACTATGCCCCGAGCATCGAGAACATCAAAGCCCTGATGGGGAGACCCCGAGTTTGCCGCCAGAGGATCGGATCCAGAGAAAGATTGGATTGACACTTACAGGGCATCTATTCAAGTTGGATACGAATTAGTGTGTCTGGAGGGCGGAGATACTGTGAACACAACCCCTGTCTAGTAGATGAACTGCTCGCCGCAATAGTACAAAAGTTATGCTGGACCAGTGAGACATTCTCTCATGAGAATTCTCATGTTCATACTTCTGCTCCAGTCCCTATGAAGGATTAAGTGCCGCGCGTTTAATAATCCATATTAGTTTTGGTGTACTTACCGCAACCTGAGCTATAGCTGCGTTCTAGGCCTAGCCCAGGGCCGTGGGTTTGAAGATCGATCACGACCTACTGTAAGTAAACGAACCACTGCTAGCAAGTCTAAATATTTTTACCGTGACATATCTACAGTTAGCGCTTTGACGCCACCTACATATTAACGGCTCCACTAAGCTCAGACTGGTAGAGGAAGGTAGTTAACGTCTGCGTAGTTCATCTCTTTTGGCTCCGTAGCAGTAGTGCTATTACGTCTTGTACGTACGTGCTGGGAACCTATCATATTAGCATGAATGTGAGCACTGTCGGCCAACAAAGGCTGTAACGGTTTGTATGACATCAATGAAGGAATCCAATCTAACGGGCTTACTGTTCAAGCCAGGCGGACTTTTGTATTGCTGTAACCCGCCAATGAGGATAATGGTACCCAGCTGCTTACAAGAAAATGAAATGTCACATGGATCGATATATGACTAATATTATGGCATCCTGCAGCCAAATCCTGTAACAGGTAACCTAAAGTAACCATTGGCGATGAAATGTTGCGGCTCAGGAAGCAGTACTAGCTTATGTAAGATCTTGATCCTAGGTATGCATTGAAGCATATGTTAGTTATATCCCTACTTGTATAGTTAAGTAGATATACCTATTCCTGATTCCGGTGAGCTCCTCATTCTTAGTTGCAATACAGGACCGAAGTTTCGCTTGTGATGAGTAAGGAACTAAAGCTACTTAATCATCCTACTAAAGATTTATGCACGGAACTTCCCTTCGTTATTATCATCCACAATCTTGAGATCCACGACGGCGGATAGACTACTAGGGGTTTGTGGAACCGCCCTGCGGCCCGTAACGATTTTGAATCCCTGTAGTCGGCGATTCAAGTGCTGGTGCTCCGCTGGGGCAAAACTGGGACACCCTGACGGCGATCCTTGGCATCCACACGTTGCCCCTCAGGACCTTGTGAGAACAGAAAAGCCCTCGGCAATATCCCGGTCGTTGAGGGAGATAAGGCCTGTTAAAAGTCGTCAAAGTTCAGCTCTCACGCAAGGAAACCTACTCCTTCGCAAAGGCAATAGCAAATAAAGAGAGAACGGGAAATTGCGTCAGTGGTCATTGTAAAACGTAATATACATTCTCTCCATATGGCTTCTTTATGTCAAATGACGGGTAGCGGTTAGCGATCTATTTAAAGCTTTCTCATCATCTCACTATTCTAGTGATGGTCAATCCTCCGTAGTACACATGATAGGATCGATCACAAACCCTGGTACAAACTCTATAGGGTTACTTGAGTATTGACTACCGCGAGGTACGTGTAATATTACCAGAAACATTAAATTGTCAACAGAATGGATCTGGTAGAGTTGCGGTCCTTTAGCCACTTTGGCTGACCCAGTCTAGGAGTATTGCGGACTAGTCTAGACGCAAGGTAACACGTTTTGAGTAAGGATGTAACAAGCAGTGCTAGGGCGCCCGCAGCGATCCTAAACCCTGCCGCTGCAATACACAATGGGTGGAAAAAAGTTCCGCGTTTTTTTTTTTTTTCATTTCGCACCTAAACTTAGCTACCTCAAAGTCTTTAAACTTTTAACATTTATATGTATTAAAATTTAGAAAAATGTTAAACAGCTAAGTAAATGTAATTTTTTTTTTAATTTTAAATTTAAATTATTTTAATTTTTTAACTAAAAGTTTTGAAAATTTATATTAGTTTAAAAATTAAGGTTTAAAATGTTAGAAATTTTAGTTGGAAATTTTTATTTTACGTGTAACTTTATTACCAAAAAAACGCGGAATCCTCTCCCTCCATCTGTAGGACAATTGGATGAAGCTAGCCGACCATTTTGGGTAAGAATACCAACAGTCGTACTAGGGATACTGACCAAAGACCTCCCAGCACATTTCTAGGAGGCTATGAGTAAGAGCACCATGTATCACTGTACTGTTCGCTGGTAGCTTAAAGTTATCACTGAAGCGGGACAGATTTAACTTCACTGTTCATGTTTACTTTTAAGTTGTTAGTTGCGCTGTCGACTGACTCCGAAGAGTGCTAATGATGTCTTATTTCCTAGAGGCCAGACAGCTCAATATTGTCTTGTAGTTTTTAACCCGGGGCCTGAGCCTCACGTGCTGAAAAGCTTCGCTCAATGATCCATGGTCCGCGCGATATTTTGTGTACCAGAACTTTAAGATTGGGACACTGAGAATTTCATCAGACTCGACTAGACCTAGCACCCAAACTATACTACTACGGCAAGCATCAAAAGTACTCCCGTACGGCCACCGAGAATATGAGCGTATGCTCTTATGAATTGCTGTGCTTGGTAGCGACCCAGCTCCTTTTCTTCCTTACTGTTGCTCTATTCACTGAATATTGTGGACACTCAACTTAAATAAGTTAGAGAAGGCGTCTGTATTAGCTGCCGATTTATGAAACTGTTTGGACAATGACAAATCTCTAAGCCAATATCGCAGAAAAGTAAAGCAGAAATTATGACATTACATAGAGTATATGATTCATCAATTATTGTCACTGTTTACATACTCTAACGTAAAGCGTGGCTAGCTGTCGGGTATAATCATAACGAATAATTACATACCAATTACGCGCTTTTGGGCTGAATGTGCTTTGTCGACTTGTATAACTGTTCCTCATCTTCTTCTTCGTCTTCGTCCAACACTCTAACCCAACTTCCACTTCTATTTGTATGTCGGATAAGCTCGATGTGATTCGTCACGTTGATGCCATCATGCCCAGGTCCAATGTGCATACCCGGCGACGTGACATTCACATCGTTCTGAGTGTCTTTGCCATAGAGATTTTTGTGCAGCGTCTCCTTGTAGCTGCTCACGTACGTTGTAGTAGTATTATCCGACCCTCCTCCGAAAAGGTATCTGTAGAGTGGGCGGTAGGTTGGTATTGACACAGCTAGCATACCGATGGTTATTTCGACGACGCTAACAATAACGGTTGGTGCAGCATCCCACGTTCCGTCGTTTGTACCGACTTTGATAGAGAACGGGAGCCGTACAATGCTTACAATGCATGCACTACAGCAGATGCAACGCCGTTAAAATCTTGAAATGAACGCCCAATCTGGGGGATACTGCTTACCTACTACCGACGGCGAAGGTAACTATTAACAACCATTTCTTATGCTCCGCAATATGGAGATTCCATACAAGGGGTATCACCATAGCCACTATGAAAACGTCCGTGAAAACATTGATGACGCCTGAGATGATGTTCTGGAGGCCGAGATTGACACAAGAGCCTGGGACATCTGGCCGCCAGACGTAATCAATAGGGGTGCATTGGAAGATTGCGACGAAAGCACCAGAGATAGCCCAGCCCGCTACAAAGATTGTAACGCTCCAGACCCAATATCGAAATTTTCGTATTGGAAAGATTTTTGAGTAAAGGGCTAAGACGCTGAATTTGATAAAAGCCATGGCGAGGACGTAGAAAGCTTCGCCGACGATAGATAACTGTTACATATTAGCTGTGTGTTAGTTATTGGATGTATTAGAGAACCAAGAGATACATTATATCTCGACGCAACGGCTTCTGATACCGATTACTAATAAAAAGTGAAGAAACAAAAGGGGTGAGTCATCAAACTGCGACAGGAAACATACGATCTGAACCATCCGCACGTCTGTGATAACCACCGCGTGTCGTCCAATTCCGAAGGTCGTTCCATAGGCCCAAGCGATGTCTATAGCAGCAAAAAATACCCAGGCAACAAGAACCAACCAGTCACTCGCCTCAAGTTGCAGCCGTCCATGCATTAATCGCCGAGAGACGAAGCGGAGGACTATGATAAAAATCGAGGCGACACCCGTCGCAGCACAGGCCGCAATGACTCCGGGGGCCCGAGTTTCCTGTCGATGTTCATACTGCCACTCAAGCTCTTGTTGTGACGGCCCATAAGCCATATCTTGACTCAGGTTTCTTCTAGTCGATCAACAATCAAGTCTCAACGGACGGTTAAATCACAGAGCTATGCTGTCCAGATCGCTTGTTGGCGATAAACAGCTACGCATCAAGAAATCAAATGATAAGCTTACTGCAGGATCGATGGCGTATTAATTCGATACAGAAGGCACACATTCCTTCTAAGTTCTGCAACAGTTGAGTAACTACAGGGTTATATGAAACAATTGGCATTCTTGAATTTTGTCCCATGTGGTATGGTGACCACATGGTGACCGCTCACCCAATGCCTCAGCCCTATAGACTGGAATGCTACCCCTCTTTCTAGATCTCAGGTAGTAATAATCACTATGAGGCGAAACCATTCACTCTAAGGCTTTTCGGCACTGCCCGAATCAAGGCAGGTGCTAATGACTAAAATGCAATAGAATTCAAGCTATTACTGAAATGTCTTGAGGCTTTTGGTTACCGCTCATGATTAGAGGTCAAAGTATGCTGCATATCAGCCAAACCCAGCTGTTCTATGTGGCTAACGTACAGAATGATTAGACTGTCAGCCTCTCCAGTTGTGATTCTATTGGGTCAGCCACCATATCCATTCATTGGCTACCGAGTCATCCTAGACTCCTGTAGGATCAGCTAGTCTGCTAGCTTCATGTGCGAAGACTATCAAGCATACGAAGCAGGGGTCCGTAACGGCGTGAACTACTATGGTAGATTCCGCCGCGATCTTGGAACTGATGTGGTTTTGCTCCTGATTGAGGATAGGCTTAGAGGCATAAGATGGCTTGAAAATTTCGAATCCTTTATTGCGAGAGCTCAGGGATAGTCTTACGCAATCGAGATCTAAAGTATTATAACGGCAGTGATAGAAGAACAATACAGCTTAGATAGCCTTGGATTATGCCACAGGGCAGAGTATGTTGCACCAACTTAATGTGGCTGGGCGAGACCTGCCTTTATTTTCAGCAGAATGCACGCCACAAAGATCAACGTCGATCGAAAAGACCCTGCAGATGTGAATCACAAAGGGTGGCTTCATTGGAGGGAAGGAAATCCCAACCGTTGCCTTATCCACTAGCTTAAGCCCATATCTGCGGGTGGCGTAGTAAGCAGAGGGATACTATCGTACGGGCCGGCACAGCAGTCCTTAACTCAAGATAGTTGCTAGAAACGGCATACTACGAGAAGCTAGCTTCTGTGCAGGTGGGTTAGTAGGGAATAATAGTACCCTTGCATATTCTGGGGTACCCTTACATGATATACCACTGCGTCTCCCAACCTCTAGCCTCTACAGGAAATCTATGTGCCATACGAGGGTTTAGGTTAGCTGATTCTCTCCCAACTTACGTGCTACTCAGGAATCTTGGCAGTCGAGTAGGTGCTCTTGCACAATACACCACATCCAGCTCCTAACATGAGATATACAGATAGCGCGATGACGCCAGTAGCTCCCATTGACCCTATGACGCTGCTTCAGCTCGTCCTGAAACTTTCAACAACCTGTACACTGTAACTGGCTCACAATGAGTGGCTCTTCTGACGAATATTCGCCCATAAGAACGTTTGAAAGTAACTAAACGCGATCTTGTCTCCTTATTTCAAGAAGATATTCAATTATGGCGCACTGCTGATGCTCGACTTGCCGCCGGCAACCCCGATATCGATCATAGCGGTCTTGGAAGCATCGGGTGACCTCCTCCGTGACCGTGCCTCACGATCGTGGTACCTTGCAAGTGCTATATCTGCTACGACCCATGCTGCCTTTACACCGCTAGTTGTCCCATATATGCGAACAATTACTGACAGCAAGGGCAAGAAAGTTGAAGGCCTTGAATGTTGGATGCAGATACAGATTGTTCACGGCTTGATGTTTGACCTAGCTACTTAGGCTTGCTTTATGGTGGCAGCCGTGAAGCCTCGGGGTCCAGTGAAGTGATTAATAAATAAAGACTTTGGTACTGAAAATGAATTAAAGCATGTATTTAATTCTCCATATTTTGCCGTCCTTAGAAGTCGGATAATTCAAAGGTCGCATATAGTATAAAGCAGTATCAACACCAACGAGCCTCATACCGGAGTGAACTATTTTGCAATCAAATTTTAGGTGAAGGATACCACCTCACCCGGTAAGGGCTCTCTTGCCTTCTTTCCTTTAGCGGTTGACCTGACATGCACGCTACATGTTCCTTACGCTTGTAGATATGAGTCTAGTTAATAGATTTTGTTGATATGAACGTGCTGTTTTGCTCACCGAGTACCGTGGTGCGCGTAGTAATACAGGCGTCTCTGCTTACAGCTTACGTACGCCACCTGCGGGGATGCCACGAGGTCCAAGCGATCATGTAGTGTGACCAGATTCCTACAATGCTGATCTCGGGAAATCTGCTCGCTAAGTAGAATCCTAACGGTCCCTCCCTCAGAGATTGATAATATGCCTTCTAAGATTAGATTTGATTGGTTCTCGGTCTGTTGAATGGAAAGTGGCGCTTTTGTCGTAACGATAATACGTAACATGCTTGATTGTAACAGCTGTACACTCGTAACTGCAGGTTTAAACGTTAGTTTTTTCTGAAGACATGATTGTACTCGATTGTCATGTTCTACAGACATATTGGCTGCAAGGCTGAGAATTGAATACCAGAAAGCCTAATCCAATTCCTATGTTGCCAGTTCGTCGATGCTTACGAGTCGTATCTGCGTAGTTAAGCCTCGACCATCTACTTTCACATAAATAGTGAGTTCAAAGTTGTGATTCTTTACCATAAGCAAGCGAGGCACAATAATAGTTATATAGAGCTACTGGTACGCATTGCGTGGAGTAATTATACCTGCCGAACGCGTAGCACATAAGCTGTTTAGAGGTAAGTGATTGAGTAGAGAATATATAGGGACAAATCAGTGTACCTTTAGTCTCTTATGTGAGGAATTTTGCGTAGATGGTTGGCCATGGATGTAGCACCCTCGTATCTGGATTTATGTCTTTCTTCTTATATTTAGAAGTCCTTGTAATGATTAGTAGAGAATAGGAAGTAATTGAAGTTTACTACTACACAACTCTTCTTGTAGCCTATTACGGCGTGTGCCCTGGACATCCTTGTGGCTACCTCCTTACATCGACTGTTCATCTTCAATGAGCGGCTTCTTTATCCCCCTAGCCGGCGCAACTGGTACTTTGGTCAGCTCACTGTTTAAAAGCTAGGTAGTTATAGCTCGAACAAACTTCGTCGAAGTTTCTGTATCTGCTCCCAAGCCTTTAGTCGTCTCTTACAAGCTCTGCTATGGTGCCTGCTTGGTCCAGCGCTATTCGTGAGTCTTGGCTGTATGGTTTCATTTCTAGGTATTGGCGCTAATATCAGGCAGATTTTTTTTCTTTTATCCTTTTTTCCCAATCTTGAGAAACGGGCCTTTATTTTGGACTTCTTATTGCCCAAGAATGGTCATAGTCTTTCGATTTGTCTCGGGACTATTTTGAATATGAGATCACTACCGGCCATATTATAAACGCAACTATCCTTTAGGCGGCAGCCTTGGGCTGGGGCATTCTTACATGGGTAGCAAAACATTATAATTCGGCTCGATGCTCAGTAGATGATCGGCACGATAGACCATGTGGATGGATAATTTGGATTGGAATGGGCCTCGCTCGTCGAGGTTCGGCAGTTGGCATTACCGGCCTTGCTCTCAAAACGCTTTGTGGAATCTAGCGTACCTGCAGTTAAGGATAGAGATCAGAGATTCTCGACGACAAGCAGAAGAACCAATGCCCTTTCTACACAACATATCATTGATAGACCATACAGCATATGAAGCCGCTCCCGTTATGGATGGTTATTAGCAACCTATTTTACAAGTAACAATAGCTATGTTGCTTTAAAGAAGTTCGGGGTTGCTGCACTATATTTAGCTACCATGGACACGATTTTATATCAGCTCACGGTATAATAATATAAACTTTTCTTGCTCCTGTGCGTCAGCCTTTCTCAGCCTTTATTAAAATGCGCTTCCTTGGGGAAAAGGGTGATGGCGCATCAGTTATCACATGTACATTTTAGATACTATTACTATCAGATACAGTTGTGTTGAAAACCTACTACGAGGGAATTGTGTTCACCACTTGTTTAAGTAGCAATGGCTAGCCATCTCGTAAGTGAGCCATATCACATCATAATTTCATTGCCTCTCACGCAGCACTAATATTACTACGCAAAAGCGTTCTCATAGCATGGATATTGCGAGTTGCGGCGACTATGGAATGGATAAGCAGACAGATAATAGAAGCCGACAGAGGTTAGAAAACACGAGTTGAGTAGCATACTTATACATTAGCCCTTATAACAAGACTTTACGTCACCAGTCAAAGTAGGCTATCAAGCTGAAGAATGTCCACACCCTAAATCCCCAAATGTTAGACTTTCTAAAGTCAGGAAGGTGTTCTACTTATGTGCCAGGGATCCTACGAAAAATGATTCATCTACAAGGCTTTAGGCCATAAACCTGAGTAGAGGTAAAACCGAGAGAATGAGCGATTGTAATTTCTGCCATACTTAATATCATCAGGCTCAAAAATAAGCCTTATCCATTCTAGGTTATAGCCGACAGATTTTTGCATGGTGTACACCCCATGAACCAGTTGTTTACAAGTCAAGACTCAAATACGGCCTCCGTTACGGTTGTACTCAATGTACTGTTGCGCGTAGGCTGGACTCGTTGTTGTTGTTTCGCCGCTTAGCAGGAGGAAATACCAGCTTTTCGTGTATGCGTCTTAAAGGCTGCCACCAACGCACTGATTGGTATTACACAGAGAAAACAGCAGAGTCTTAATTTCGCAGGAAGCTAGAGCGTCCTCATGCGATTTATTGCGGAGGTGTGGATGTACCAACACAGTGTAGTCATCGGTGCCTTATCAACCGGGCGCTTCGTGCCATACATTCGGATGATCTCTCTAAGTAAACTATGCAGAAAAAAGCCTGCAAATGATCCTTAAATACGTGTGATCTCCTGAGTCACTGCTAAACCGTTCCACACTTTCCTACTATTTGAACTAAGGTTTACATAACAAAGCTAAGCGGTATGGTTGGTTGAAATTTTGTGACGATCACGGTGATCGTCTTGAAACCCCCAACACGCTGATTACCAAGTAAAGCTTTTATGATAAAAGGCTATCTCTTAATAATTCACTATTTCCCCAGTTGAATCACTCAGTCTCAGATCGCTCTCACCGACTTTCTTTCTACGCTATCTTCACTTCATAACCAAGCGTAGTGCTCGTTGTTAATAAATACCGGTGGTGTTTTGACGTGGCCATCGTCGATGTACCACATGATACTCGCGATACTGTCCTCTTCCCGCTCTACTACTGTGTGATCAATCAGACTACTGGCGATGGCCTTGTGCGCCCATGGGGAAGGTTCCCAGAGTTTCACGCAGTTAAGCTGCCATTCCGCTGCCTCGTTCTGAGCTGCTCGCAGAACGGCTTCTAGATGTGCTGCCTGACCTTCTGGTAGTCTATGATCTGGGTTCATAGGCCCTATCGATGTCTGCTTGTTCGCGCTATCGTCGCCTTCAATTACCAGCCGCAAAATGTACAGGACATTGCTAGGTGAGGCGGCATCTGGACGTCCATAGTACCGGTGCGTCCAGATCGCCCAAACTTGTTTGCCTGGTGGCCCAGCGATAGCGCCTTTCGCTAACGGGGTCGTTCCAAAGAGATGTTTGGTCGCGAAATCCTCTTTTCTGATATGCCAAAGCATGTGGTCTATGTCTGGTAGTATCACCACACGCTTCTGCATACCCGGCGACGCCGTTGTCATAGCAGCTTGAATCATTGCTTCATCTCTCTCGCACAACGCGGCAAGATCATGCTCTAATATTTTTCGAGCTGAAATGCTGCTATTGAG
This sequence comes from Xylariaceae sp. FL1651, assembly GCA_025201745.1. Taxonomy (NCBI): domain Eukaryota; kingdom Fungi; phylum Ascomycota; class Sordariomycetes; order Xylariales; family Xylariaceae; species Xylariaceae sp. FL1651. The sequence goes on from MU624246.1 coordinate 803,484, forward strand.
TATCCTCTGCGGTGCGAACTCGATATGCATATTAGTAGGATTGGGAGTCCATCCTAATCTTGCATAGAAGATCTTCCCAATGTCAGAGTACAGCACGCTGGCGATGACTGGCGCTTGATCAGACTGCCAATCGCGGAGGCGCACGGCGAGCTCTCTCATATGACGAGCAGCGTAACCTTGGCCCCTGTATTCGGGAGGACAGAAAACACTAGCGATGCCATGTATGAGTCTTTCCTCTACTCTGCCTCCCGTATCGCTGACTAGTGCTCGCTTTTTAAAGCTTTCGCACGAGCATAAGATATCCCGTTGCTCTGCGGCGAGATTCTTGTCGACCAATATCCAGTTTGTCTGGCCGCTGTCTTTAGCAAGGGGAATAGTACTTAGAAAGAGCGACTCTTTGAGGTAGTCGGCAAGTTCCAGAGAATCGCCCCATGAAGCAAAGGTGTTTATTGAGATTCGCCGGCACTCGTCGGTGGTCGGATGGGCAAGATGAAGATCTTGAGAGTTTGAGCTTGGCATTATTGCTTCATAGCAATAGCGGCTCATCTTATTTTCGTCCCAGGCATCTCAGCAGCTCGTAATATGGTGTAATTGGCTGAAGTACTGCTTGCAGATCATCCAAGGATAGGAGATGGCTACATGCATGTGCAAGTGGTAGTATACGGCTTATATGCATATCAACAACATAAAGATATAATGCGTTTAACGATGCTTTTATCTTATCTTTGAACATCGAACGTGATGTTGACAATTTTTATGCTCTAAATATACGGTACGTCACATATTATCTGCGACCTAGACAAGCCCAATTGTCGATAAGGCCTTGAAGCCGAGGTGACCCCTTACACTAATAACAACTTGATCACATGGTAATATTTTCGTGCCCATTGCCTTCTCCCAAGTCCGCTGGTGGTTGTGGAAAGTTAATGAGCACTTTCGGCTCACCCGTCAACTCGAAAGTTATCTGATCTTGGGTCGGGACGTCGAGCAAGACGTTATATTTTCCGGGGTACAACACCGTGTTTCCATTTTCATTGACCCGAGCCAGCTCTCCTAACTTCATAACCAGATTAGTCTCTATCTTTGTCCCTGCTTTAATGTCCTTGATGCGGGTGTACGCCGCTAATTCCTTGATTGGATATGGTTCTGGTCCGTATTCCCCTGACAAGAAAGCCAATGCGACAAAGTCGGATGTTACATTACCAGTGTTTTTAATCGAGACAGTGACGGGGTCGAACTCGCACAAATCGAGGTATCGCAGCTTGCAGTTATTCACGATGTCATCGATCGCATATTGCTTCTTAGCCACGTCGTCCTTTTTGAAGGCCGCTTCGAAAATTGTGTAATGAAGGCCAAATCCGAATGGTATCACAGGCTTGTTGTACCACTTGTACGTTCTTCCAGGGTTAGCGCTGCTGGGCCTTAGAGACATGTCCGTCATTGGCACTTCGTTAACGTAGGACGCTGGATAAACCGTACTCGGGAGTCGCCCAGCTGGAGCAGTCTTGCCAGTCAGGATGTTGAATATGGCAGTTCCTCCATCTTGACCCGGGAAGCCGGCCCATAGTATGGCAGAGACATTGCTGTTCGCCAACAGAGGTGTATCATCGTTTTGGTCGCCCAACTCGACAACAATGCACGGCTTCCCGAGGGCGCACAGTTTCTCAATGAGGGATAACTGCGCCCCTGGCCATGCGATCGAGTAACGATCGAGATCCTCGGCTTCGATGCTATTATCATTACCACCAAAATAAACTATGATGTCTGATTTGCTGGCAGCTGCGAGCGCCGCGGTGGTCCACGTGTCTGTAGCCGAAACTGACTGGTTGACTGGCCCCGTGGCAGTCGCCGTCTTGATTCCCAGATTTTGTGCAGCGTTCGCTGGCGTGTGGTAGTAAGGAGGCATTCCAGAGTATCCGCCCAACATCGCGAGATTGCTTGCAGATGCCCAGAAACCTACCAAGGCCATGGATGCATTGTTCTTCTGCAGTGGAAGCACACCATTATTCTTCTTCAGCACAATACCCTCGGCCGCAGAACGAAGGGCGAGTTGTTGAGCTGCTGGGGTGTTAACGTCTTTCCAAGCGAGAGATCGGTACGGAGTTCCCTGTGGGCCGTCAAAGTATCCAGCTCTTATTAGCCCTTCATACATTCGACGCAGCGCTTGATCAAGAACGGGCTCTGTCACAAGGGATTGGTTCCAGGCCCCTTGCATATCCGTATTCGACCCAACCTGACATATCGTGTCGGTTCCAGCATTTAACGCGATTGCCGCTGACTGCGCAGCAGTTTGAGTGTAGTGATGGTCGGAAAAAAAGTCTTTAACGGCATTGCAGTCGCTGGTAATATACTGATTCTCATCCTTCCATTCCCAGAAATCCCTTAGGACGGTCTCCATGAGATATGTTGAGGCGCACGCCGGAGTACCATTGACAGCGTTGTAGGAGCACATAACGGACTTCACCTTAGAGTCACGAGCGCACTGTTGAAAGGGCGGCAGATAATACTCCACAAGGTCTTGCATCCCGACAATCGCATTGAACCCGTAACGTAAGATGCCATTCCAACGTTCCAAATCATATGCAGCATAATGCTTGCAAGTTGCAATCACCTTGGTAGTAGTCTCATTTCCTTGCAGGCCGGCGATCAATGCCTTGACGTATTCCTTAATGTGGAACGGGTCCTCGCCAGGTGTTTCTGAGCCTCTTCCCCATCTTGGGTCTTTATATGGGTTGACTGCCCGCAACCGAGGGTTAGTAATTACTGCTTACAGTAAAAATCTAGCTCACTCTGAGCGTGTTTCGGGAGTATGCAGGAGCAGGCAAATTTGAGAGTATAAATTGCCGAAAGGCAGAATAAGCAACTCTAAAGTACTTACTGTTAGGCGTCCAATAGTCCAGGCCAGCTCTCCCAACGTTGCTGAACGCTCGTGCTTCGGTGCTTACGATCTCTGCAACCGAATGAATGAGATCGTCGTCGAACGCTGCAGACATCAGGATAGGAGTAGCGAAAGAGGTGGCGTAAGCGTATTGTCCTGAAGAGCTGAACGCCACTCCAGGGGAGAACGCAACTCCGTGTAGTGCTTCATTCCACCACTCGTAAGGGGACAGGCCGAGCCGCGCTGTGCCAGCGGCTCCGCTGTTGCATTGTTAGCCTTTGGCGAAGCTTGACGGGTTTCTACATACTCCACAATATTGACCAGTTTTTCCGAGATATTCCACGCTTGTATGAGCGCTGCTGCCCGCTCTGCTGGCGTAGCGGTGGTATTGCAGACCAGATTTGACGTCAAGATCGCAGGGCCGTTGACACAATCAGGGAATACCATCGCCATGATTGGTGCGCTGTATAGCGCAGAAACCGTGATGGCTCGCGCGAGTTGCCTCATATTGAACATCACTCAATCTACCCGTGACAGAAGAAGATATGAAGTTGGTTTCAACCGTATAAATAATTCCTCAAAGCCTCAGGAGCTGTTACGCAGGGCACTACGCGTGTTGTATTGCTTAGCTACGAGCCCAAGATTACTCTGGGTGCAGGTTGGTAATTGCAAAGAGTGAAGTTTAATACAAATATCAACAGCAAAACTCACAATCTTCATTACGTCAGTATTCTCGGGTCAAACATAGCGATATGCGGTTGCATTTCCGCTCTGAGATGTTTCGCTGCGGCCTTCGGTGTAATCAACTTGGTCGGCCTAGCTGCAGCGAGTACCCCAGCTGCATGCTGATAGTCATTCGTCCACACTCGCCGGTGAGTAGGGAATCAGTAATTTAGCCGGCTGCTAATTGAAGACTCCCTGTCGTGCGTTGCTGCAAGACCTCATAAATACCAGACGTAGGGTTGCGTTGGGTTACTTCGGAGGAGGACCACAAGGCGCAGAGAGCCGATTTGCTGGACGAAGCAATTATTGAAGTCATAGATGGTTCTGCATGGGGAGTGGGACGACTTCCAGGACGCACATCTACAATTTGACACGCAAGTATGAGAGTGAACGACTTGTGCACCATAAAGCATTAATATAAAGGACTAATAAGAAAGCCTTATGGCAATTTGACCCAGCCTGTAGAGCATTCATATAGCAAGCGGGGAGGTCAATATGGGGAGATGGCCCTCTATATAACACGGTATATCGGTAAGGCTCATCGCATACATATTGCTCGCTTATATATAGGACGTTTAGACCTTGCCCTTGAGTGACCTAGGGAAATGAACGCGCCACACTCGTAATTCACGCAGATCGATGCTCTGCACCAATAACCTATGACGATGTTTCTACGACGCACATTAGGCCTCATCGCTGCATTGGCGGGGTGTGTCACTCCCGGCCATGCGGAATGTACACGCGAAGGGCTCCTCGCGGCCGCAAACAGCTACCTTGCAGCACAGACGAGCGGGAGCATTGACGGCCTGAAGCTGTCGGCTACCAACTTTACCTACCAGCTGAACAACAAGAAGGCCGACATTAAGACTGGCATGCTAGTCCAACCCCTGAAGATCGATCTCAACCGGTCCACGGCCGACACTGTAGCCTGCGCCAGTTACACCATGCTGATATCGTCGACGGGACCGAAGCCGTACGTCATCGGGACTCAGATCCGCCACGCCGACAACGACACCAGTACTATCTCGATGATCGATACCATTGCGGCGACGACCGGCGCGCTGTTCTTCAATGCTAAGCAGACGTTGTCGTACATTCAGAAAGAGAATTGGGGTACGCTGGACGTGAGCCAGAGATCGAATCGGACGGAGCTCAAGCGAGTTGGAGACGCTTATCTTGATATGTGGACCGTCGCGACGGCTGCCGATTCGATTCCTTGGGGTACCGACTGCGAGCGCGTTGAGGGGTCGGCCCTGACGAAGCCCTGTGGTGCTTCGCTGCCGCGTGGAGGAAGCGCGAAGGCGAATGGCGATAGGCGGTATGTCATTGATGAGACGATTGGCTCGGTTGATGTGCTATGTTCGTTTGATTCCCTAGGTCCTTGGCCCGATTCACATGAGATTAGGCTAGAAAACGGAAAGGTGAAGTATGTACACACGATCACATTAATGGGCTGAGTAGGAAATGTCTACTTATTATATCGTTATACCTAAATCCTTGCATACATAGCTTAAGTCCAAATGAAAGTTACAAATACTAATTGTCCCTGCCGTGGGCCGTTATAACTCTGTTATACATAATTTATGTCTAAGGGACGAAGAGTAATGAAGTCTTCTAGCTTTAAGTCGGCTTGGGATCAACGGGCCGGTGCGTCCTTATCACTTAAGCAATTCGCTTGTGCTAGTGCTCATCTGCGATACCACCCTATGACTACTATTCACGATTCTGTAATCTGTATGGCGCGCCTACCATACAGTAGATACGAATATCATGACCTTGGCCCGATCAGAGCCAAAAGATGACAAGGGTGCCGTCCCAAGCCTCAGGGCCTTTGCATATCGCTCAGCATTCTATAGCTCTGAACTTCTACCCAGCGCGCTTGCGCTTAGTGAGTGATTCCGTAGCAGAAGCTTACTACGAAACAATAAACGACCTTGGAAGAATCCTGATGTATTTACGCAGATTTGAATGCAGCGTTGGAGTTTTCGGAGAGAGTGCCTATGAATTAAGCCACGGCATAGAGATGAGAGATGGAATAAGCAGCGCGATCAGAGAATATTAATCAACATAGTCAGGCAAGTCACAGCGAAAGAAATTATCAATTGGTAGCTAAGCACCTAAGCTAGAACCCGAAAATGTTTTGAAAGCCGTTAACTAGTACGAAAACAATAGAGTGTGATACATGTAAAAGGAAAAGCTAGGTAGTCTCCTTCTTCGTAAGAAACTTGTAAGCGTCAAAGGGATCGAAGTGCAATAACGGGCCGTCCCTGCGTCTTTTCGAGCGCCTGTAATACATAAACCGAGGCACTAGAGAACAGAAAACCAGCAGTGTGAGTCAGTCCGATGACCATTGAATGGCCTTCTTCCTCGCGAGTGCACGCTTCCCTCCCATGCCCGAGGCCCTTCGCAAAGCCCTCTCTCGGCGCTTCGACGGCTGTTCTTCCTCGGCGGCCTTGACCTGCGACTCAAGCAGCATGGAGCCATGCTTCAGCAGATCACTGCCGAGGGCGAATCCAGGCCACACGAAAGCCAACGTCTTAGATGATTTGAGAGAGTGCATCGATGATTTTATGGTCAGTCCATTCGCATGATTGTCCCCATTCTGTTTTCCGTTGGCTAGCTGTAGGGTACCGAGGTTCAATTCTGCTGGGGTCCAGTCTTGCTCGGTGTATTCTGTTGTTGTATTGAAAGGTTCAATCTTCTCTTTGAGGGATCGCAGAGATGACCAGCTCTCGACAGCCAGTCTGCAGAGTCCATGGAGATCATTTTCGAAGCTTTCGTGCTGTTCGGGGCGGAGCAGTATACCTAGCTCATCAACCACTTCACAGGCAATTTCGGCTGCTCTTGCGTAGGCAACCTTCATCTGCTGCTCAGGGGAGATCGCTAAGAGAATGCTACGTATGTGCAATTCTCTCTTTGGATCATTGGTTGATAAGTTGGACAGCATCGTAACGATGTCATCGATGTCATCCCGAGGTCGTTCCAACTTTCCGTTAGGTATTATGTAAAATGGAACAAAAATCCTTTCTGCCATTCTACTGCCCAAGGCAGCCATGCAGGCTGCTATCCGAGCCTTCTTGGCAGGGGTCGAGTTTGAAGCCGGCATAGGGATCGGGTCGAATCGCTGGCGGGCCTCTTCGAAGCGAGCTGTGTCTATGAGCATATCCTCAGGTAGATCGTCGCCAAAATACTTCATAGAAAGCATCTTGGCTTTATTATAGACCCTATCGAGCTCGTTGATGCTGCCAATATCTTGTTAGTGCATGCTTACTCTAGGTGATTGAGCAAGACGTAGGTGACAGGGACTTACATATCATCTTTTGACTTGGTATTCATCTGATACGAAAGATCTCTAATTTCTTGCAAATCACTCGCCGTTTGCGTTAGCTCAGCTCTCGTCGACTCAAGGTCCCCCCTGAGTTTGCTAATGACATCGTCGTCCTTCGCCTTCTGTTCTTGGTGTTCCTTAATCGTATTGTCCCGCGCCTGGACCTCCCCTGCACGGGTCTCTAGAGTCGCTTTCAAATCAACAATCGTGCTAGACTTTTGTTGTATTTCCACGTCTTTATTAGCTATCTCCTTTTGAGCGGCAGTAATCTGATCTTGTAAGCCTTGAACCTCGGTTTTTGCCTTGTTCATTTCAGTAACAGCATTCTCCGATTTTTGAACTGCTGCTTGTAGTTCCGAATCGAGTCTCGAAAGTTGTCTGATAAAAGCATCGGAGCCGTGTTTCTGTTCTTCGATGTGAGTCTTCATCAACTCATTATCCTTGATAATTTGGTCAATCCAGGCAGTCGCTTGGTCAGTTGCGAGTGAGCTTAGGAGCGTGAAGAAAGTTGAAACATGTTGAGTGCCCATATCGGAAGCCATGGCTGCAATTGACGCTTAAGGGCGTACGATCGGCTTTGGGGATAACTGCTCCTAGGTCGGGGGTTACTCTGAGCCACTCCAAGTCGGTTTCCATCGTGAGATCCTGCGGCTTTTGTAGTGATACTGGATTATTTTTAGCAACTATTCCGCCCTCATCGTAGGTATCGCAACGCGCGGCTGTCGTTCATGGTAAAGTGGTTGACAAGTGTATATGCATGCCGCCCTTTGCCAGTTAACCAATGTTTAAGCTGCCTGCCGTCTGACTGCACTCTTCAGTCCTATAATCTGATGACAACAGAGCCTCTCGGACGCTAGCATACCTCAGGTGCGCTTTCTTTGCAGATTAGACCACGTCTTTTGGATTCTATACCCCCCGGGACTGGCCACTGTAAAGTGTCGTCGTCTACTAGGTAAGCTTGGGTCAATCCTACATTGCATTCGTGTCAAAGGAACTCAGCAAACGAATCGGCAGCATTAATGCATTTCCCTCCCAAATGCAACGTGCGCGCCACCACAGTAGGTAACCGGTTTAATGCGGGAGGCCCCTCACATCCATTTGGTTGCCCCAAGCTGAATAATGGGCTACGACCATTTTTAATTGCAGCCTGACGCACGCCTCGCTGGCACTATGACAATTGTTTGCCAATTCGGTCGATCTAACGACATATTACTTCTTACTGAAAGTATATGCCAGACTTTCCCTGGTCGGTGAAGCTATCGCGGTGCGCACCCAAGAGAGTTGAAACTAGCCCCCAGCGGAGGACACGGCTACTTTCCATCAGGGAATCTTGAATTCAGTCTCATAGGTATCATGATAGTTAAGGATTGTATGCTAGTATGCGTAGTGTATCCCTTCTTACCCTAGATTATCATTTTTAATACTGTTTGGGCCCTGGCTTCTGTTATTACAGTTTCCACTGCTTGGCCCAAATTCAACAACGTGCCGACCGATTTGATATCTTAAACTAGCGTGATACGAAAATTCACGTGGTGTCTCATAGACTCCGGCTTTCTCTCTATCAAGTCCAAACGTATCAAAGTTCCAAGCTCGCTCGGGGATTTTCGTCCAGTCGGTGGGAGAAACGCATATGTGCTGAAGATGCGCCGTAGCGACATATAACTTTCTTATGAGTCATATTGTAATCAAGGAAGCTAATGTTGACAAGTATGCGATCTTCGTGTTCCACAAAACTCAGAAGCGTGAAGACACGACCTCGAGGATCAGTAAATTCAGAGTTTGTGAGGCTGCGCATGAGCGCTCTTAGAGACCTCCCATTCATGAGTGTTTGCCACTTGACCGATCATGAGGATCAAATGTATTACTGCGCTGCGACGCGAATTGGGTTTTCAAAGGTCATCCAAACCTGCGGCAAACCAGTAAGTTGTTTCCATGGAAAATAAGGATCTACACACCAACACAAAGTTCCCGACGAAAATGAGTTCCTAGACGATCCACATGCGTGACCAATAAAGCCTACCGAATATCTCGTCGACCAAGGGCGAGGAAATGAGCTCAGATGTGTGATCTCGGGTCGCAGTAGGCTTCCCGTCGGGTTTGCGCACCTAACCATAAAGCGGCCGTACGGCATTCCGATAGGTATTATTCATACTCCTCACTAACTTGATATCTTCCTTGGCATTTTTTCTGGTCTATGCAGGTTGCATTCGGTCCAAGTGAGACGCCATTACAGACAAGTGGCATACTGTGGTGGTGGCAAGGAAGAAGGAGGAGCTGGTACAGGTTCGGACGCGACGCGAAAATAGTTTCGTTCAGGTAGATGGCTTCGGGTTTGTCCTCTTGGCCCCATTCGACAAATAGAAGCATATTGGTGGACTTGCTCGAGCCGACAACTTGAGTGAGAGCTGCGGCTTGCCCATCAGCATGCACCTGATCAAGCCCGATATGCCTAATGTCATTTGGGCTCAAAGGCCCGTGAGCGAATCGCATACTGACGGTTGCTCTACTATTGGGTTATAGCCGAGCCTGTTAGTCGCGTGATAATATCAAACGTGGCAGAATAGTGTGTAGCAACGAGCGACGTGGTTGATTTACTGCCTCTCCTAACGAGCATTTGCTGATTTCTAATGAAGTCGGCAAAACGCGGAGTCGCCTGAAGCTTTTGGGGGGGGGCCCCACGGACTGAAACGCGTCTTAAATTAGATAGACCCATCCTTGTAATCAGGTCCTCTGTACAGATGTACTCTGCACTGATGTGCAGCTTGGGTTTATAGATGTTAGTACTGCTGTACAGTGCGTAGAGCACTATAGATTAGTGTGGACAGCTGACGACGTCAATCGTTAGAGGCCGTTTTCATCAAATGCTACCTATTAACTGCTGCAATCAGTTTTACCAAAGTCATCTAATCGCCGGTCTCCAGCTCCCCGGTGCACAGCATCTTTTCATGACTGGAGATATTTCAGAAATGGCTCGTTGAAAGAATTCCAATGATCCTGTACTATGCGATGCTAACGTGCACTATCCCGGCAGACCTGTCCGCTCGGATAAGGGCGGATTTAATCAGTAAAGGCCGCCATGCCCGTTACGCAGAATACTTCTCCTTTAAGAACATCGTGGCTCTCATCCATCTACACTAGTCACCGATCAGACTCAGAGTACGGAGACAAAGCACTTGTTATGGAGTTACAGATAGCAACGAGAGGATTCGGTGAAGGTAGAGATCATACTCAGGCAAGGGGCAAAAGGTATAAAATGAAGGTGTGCTCGCTCACCTTATCATGGGGTTATGAGCCAGACAGCCACTAGTTCATACTTCAATTGCCCTTCTCGCCCGTCAAATCCTCCGGCTCCTTAGATATGGCCGTCACTTTCACCGCGCCGAATAAGAAGCTCACTTGGCTCATCACTGGGTGTTCGTCTGGCTTTGGTCTCTCCCTTGGCCGTATAGTGCAAGCGGCTGGACATACTCTGATTGCCACTTCCCGTCACCCTTCACGCACCCCTGAACTCGTTTCCGAGGTAGAAAGTAAGGGCGGGAAATGGTTTCAGCTTGACGTGGACGATTTGAACAGTGCTGACTTCGTCAACGGCCTCGAGGAATCCGGTGTCGAGATCGACGTACTCATTAACAATGCCGGCTTCGCGATCTTTTCGCCAGTAGAGACTACTACCGAGGACGAGCTCCGTGCTCAGATGGATACGATGTACTTCGGTCCACTTCGGCTCATTCGGGCGGTGATCCCTCACATGCGTACGAGGAATTTTGGCGTTATTGCCAACTTCAGCAGCGGCGCCGCCCTTGACGGGTACAACACCATGGGGCCGTACGCTGGCGCTAAAGGCGGGTTAGATGGTAAGTATTGCTATTCTTTTTGAGTGACTTCCGCTGACAGCAATTCCTCATAGCCCTCACAAAGGTCTTGGCAAAGGAGGTGGCACCATTCAATATCAGAGTTTTGACTGTTGTACTGGGCACTTTTAACACTAACTTTGGCAACCCTCTCGTGGTTGGAAAGAACCCGCTTCTGGACGCTTACAGGGGTTCTGCTACTGAGCAGATGATCCAGTGGCTTTCAACAGGCAAGGTTCCCGTCAACGGTGATAAGGACAAAGCTATGAAAGCCGTTTATGAGCTGGTTGTAGGCGAAGGCTCGGGAACGGGGCATGAGGCTGAACGACTATTGCCCCTCGGCACAGATATGACAATGAGGGTCAAGACGGTAAGGGACTATCTTCAACACAGTCTAGACGTTTTTGGAAGTATCACCAATGATGTTGCTATTGATAAATGATGGTGCCTAACTGGTCTGTCTATATATCAGCATTGCTATCAAAGGGATCATAAATTATATCATACACTAGTTAGTTTTATGAATGCACCACATGCCCTTCATTAATGACTACATATGGTGCCTTAAGGCCTCCTGCAGCGACGTGTTTCGTTCTATCCAGGGCTTCTGTTCTCATTACAGCTAGTTATCGTCCGTAACGGATGACGAACAAATAAGATATCCCGCATTTGTGCCTGGCATATATAGAGGCAATTAGCCCAGCCCGATAACCCTAACTACCTCCCCAGCCTGAGACTCCATACTCTCGATTTCGAACTAGGCCAGTACCATAGGTACTGGATCACTACTTAGTTCCAAGTTTTAGTACTGGGATATTCTGGTGAGTTGAGTGCAATCATACTATGTCTTATCGTTAAGATTATTCATATAAGATGAAGAAAGATATGAGAGTTGTGAAGGTAGAGGGCGAGGTGGCTCCGGTTGTTCAAGTTTACTTTGAGAATCGGCTTAAGTGAAGGCAGAGACGTAAGTAGATAGAGCCAACTGAACCTACCTGGCTAGTATTTAGAAGGTCATGTGTTGGCTCAAGGACTGCGCACCTATAAGCACCTTCCGAGAATACCCGCTTACTAAATAGCTATCCTCGAGAGTTTGGTAAACACTATCTGCTGAGAATATTATATTATTTGAAAATAAATAGGAAAAGGGTTGTCAGTTCCATCATATTTCTGATCCTGACACCTGATAATGAGGACGTCAAGATGTTATTATGCATAACATTAAAGGCAGGAGAAGGAGAAGAGAGAAGGATGATGGTACTAACTACAATCTAGTTCAACTGTGACAAAACTTAAAACGTATTAGGTAACTAAAGTATTCATTTGAGGATAAGGATAGTAATAATGACGGTTGCTTCTAAACCTCAAGGGCTACTCACGCAGCGGCCTAGTCAATAGTTATTAGGACTTTACCAAGATGACCAGGGTCGCCCGAACTATAGATTGTCCTACCTTGTTCTACATAGTGAGAATCACAAAGGGATTTAATGTCTTTGTCAATAGCGTCTGAAAGGCAACGACTGTCAACCTTAACACACAAGGTTGACACAAGACAAAGGCGTTGTGACGCCTCAGAATAGTATATGAGAGGGGAAATCCACCGTCCAGAAGCCCACTTACCAAGCTCTATACCAGAGATCCATACAATTCCTTCTCATCTATCCTCAACATGAATAATGAACAGAATACAACCCAGACCGAACCGAAGGGCGGTTTTATACGTTCATTCAAGCCAGTCAAGTATAACCCAGCCGAAGCCGAGCGATTCGTTCGCAGCATCTTCAAGCAGAAACCTAACAATCTAGATCTCGTCGCGACAGAGTTTACGCCGCTTTTTGGATTTGGGCCAGGCTCGAACTACGACGTCTTGGCGAGGCTTAAAGCACAAGCCGTGTTCTCGTGCCAGGAACTCTCAGATCCGCTATGCGAGTTCGCCGTTGTCTATTTACATGGTGAGTGGTCACTACCCGTGGCGAAATGGCCTTCGACTATCGCCCTTGTCAAAAAGCATAGAAACGATGCGGCCTGGACTTCAACCCAGTGCCCTGTTCCCGAGGATGGCAGCGCGGATCAGTTCTACGCCCGCTTCCTTATCCGTATGTTACAACGGTTGCAACACCCTGCGAAGACCACGCACCTATTACACTGGCTCCGGTGTGCTGAAGACGAAGAAGATACGTGCTGGGTATTCTTCCACGCCCTTATGTACTTACAACTTGAGAGCATGCATTTCAATAAGGCTAACGCACCGTTCAGGGACTTCGCAAATCATTATGTGAATAAGCTAACGGGTCCAGGATCGTTTTTTGACGATGTATGCAGTTTCATTGCCCTGCGAAGACGTAATGACTAGGCAAGGTAGGAATATGGGAAATGTATACAAATTCCCACAATTAAATAGTGATAAGAAGTTATGCGTTCTAGTGTGCTAAGAACAAGTAATAATAGTAATAATTCTTCATCCCTCGTTCTTCATTCCTCATTCTCCGTTTTGCCATCTCGTGCACCCCCCGTCCGTAATTGACCTTGGTAGACATTGAGTTGGGTTTAAGTCGATGATGATGGGCGCAGGTACTTGGTATGATGTACTCTGTACTCTATACTCCACCTAGGACCTTCTTTCCCGGGTGGTGGTCTGACCCGCCGACACGTGTAGTCCCATATACCCCACACTAAAAGGCTCAGGGCCCCATCTTTCGACCAATCTCCATCCCAGTTCTTATTCCCTTGTACCTTTCACGGACAGGTCTATACGTAATGTTTGACAATTTCAATTCAACGAACTCTTCCGGTCTTTCGTCATCAGCTTTCAATTTCTCCAAAGTCGAATGAGTTAACGCCGCCTACCTATTTTACTGCCTGTGCCCGCATCCTCTCAATTGCGCTCCCGTCAAACTCTTTCGTGCCTATAAGCACCTGGCGCAAGCATCACCAAGTGCCCGCCTACCAACCTAATTTCTTCCAAGCGACCAACGAGACTTCTTGCGCATGACCGACCGCTTCCGCCCGGGAAACCCGCATAGGGATATATAAATGGCGCCAACGACGGATCCTCAGTATCTGAATGATAGTAGAAGTGATCGGGTGGGTGGCGACAACGCCATGCACAAAGGCGCTTCAATGCCCACGCCACAGCCACCACCTTCGCCGCCAATAACGGAGACTGAAACAGACACCGACCCCGAGTCCCCCTCATTATTTATACCGCCCTCTTCAAACCTCGCCCAACAATTAGACGAAACAGCGACACATACCATTCCTAAGCCGAGCGTTAGCAATCCAGCGACGGCAGGAGAGAATGGCGACGAGCCGATACTACGTCTGGACACCAATGTAGAGAGGAGCACAAGTGCTAGTGCTGGGGCTGACAGTAGCTCCAACTCGCCAGTAACATCTCCTGTGACGTCCCCGCCATATTGGAGGGTGCGCAATAGCCAGGACCACCCACCAGGCCATGCGCGGACGGTCTCAAGCGCATCTGCTGACTCGCTCATTCCGGGGGGTCTGGGCATAACATTACGCGACAACGAAAACAGCAGCATAGACGATCGAGGCAGTGCGTGCTGGGCCAAGAGTGTCCAAGTGACAGATTATGTCATGGTAAACAGCAGCGCAACGAATATCGGCGCATTCGCCGTGTGGAACATACGGGTTGAGACATTAACTGTGAGTTCATCCCAGAGAGCCAGTGAAACAGATATGGAAGGAATTGGTGGGACTGATGAATATCGGTTATATAGGGGACCTACATGAACATTCGAAAGCGGTATTCCGAGTTTGACGACTTCCGGTGGCGGCTCATGCGGACGTTTCCTGGTTTCGAGGCCGCTGTGCCCGAACTCCCGCCTAAGAGTTTGATCTCTAAATTTAGACCCAGGTTCTTGGAGAAGCGGAGGGCGGGCCTGCAATACTTCCTGAAGTAAGTATTCCGTCTTCTGTAAGAGTTAAAAACGAGAATGCGCCTCAATTGACTTTTGGCAATATAGCTGCATATTATTAAATCCGGAGTTTTCGGGATCTCCCGTCCTAAAGGAGTTCCTGTTCGCATAAAAGTATAATGTTTACCTAAACAGGGGTAGCCGTTTCTGTCATGCGAAACTCAAAATAAGCTTGGAAAGTTAAATTGGATAAAGAAACGACTTCATATGATGTGGATGTCTTGCGACGACAGTAATGTTAATATTGTATGACCAGCCAGTCGCTAGGAAATGAGTTTAGGGGACATTCCAATATTTGAATCAATCGCCGAATATGAATAGCTGGGATGAAACTTGTATAACTAACGACATGACGTATATAACTTCTATTCAAAATGAAAATGATTATAGTATGTTCGTACTCGAGGCCGCTCTAGTGTATATGTCAATGCGACAATATCCAGATGAAAACAAACGAGATAATGAAATTAGAGTCTGTACAGACGGAAATCGAGCCAAAATCACTGCTCGTCCGAAAACGCCGGTATTGTGTACCCCTGCCATCTATCTATGTTGCCTAGCCCCAGAGAATCTACGAAATCTAGGATATTAAACCATGCTGGAATGCGCTTCGAATTACGAAGTCATTTCGCCTGGTTGTCTATGACCTTTGCTCACTTCCTTCTCCCACCAGCACACCCAGCCTTCACAACCCAACCTCCCCCCGGCGCCGCGGGGTCAAGCTGCTGCTCACTTCGAGCTGGCCATGCTCAGGTAGCAGTTCCAGCCGATGGAGACGACGTTGACGGCCAGGACGCGGTGCTGCAGGGGCACGAACTTGAAGTTGACCAGCTGCACGAAGGGCCAGATCAGGTAGTTGGTCTGGAGGGTGGGCAGGTAGCTCTTCTCGAGCTTCTCGCGCGGCGACGAGCCCTCGAGCACGGCCATGCTCGACAGGAACACGCCGATGAACGTCGGCGCGAACAGCAGCTGGTCGCACGCCACGCGCGCCAGGATCTCCGCGTTCTTGTTCTGCAGCACCACCCGCCTCGACAGGATCTTGAACCACGTCGTGGCCGCGGGGCCGAAGACGGCTGGAGAGAGTCAAAATTTGTTAGTGTGGTTATTCATGCTATATAGAATATTTGCGGGTGTGTGGGGAGTAGAGAGAGAGAGAGCAGTGGTGTTTCGCTCGTAATGTGTGGAAGGATGAAATGAGACTGAAGTAGTCGACCATGAAAAATTGAAAAAGAAAGCAATGTGTGAGAGACAAAAACGTACCGCCGCCGTACAGGAACATGCGTCCCGTGCGCGCCAGCTCATGCTTCTCGAGCCCCTTCTTCTCGACCACCTGCTGCGCCGTGATGTCGCCGACCGCGAACAGCACCGCCGTCGTGATGCTCTGCGTCAGCAGCGGCCGGGCCGCGAGCTTACGTTGATACCTGTGAATTGAAATTTCCTGATTAGCAGCAATTTACATACAAAATTGAAACTTGGGATACAGATCGCTTCTTGTCTTTCTCCCTTTACAAGGCCCTCGTAATCTAAGGTGAGGCTGAACGTTTACATGAGCGCAGCCAACTTGCTTTCAGCTGGCTGGCCGGCTTGCCCCCTAATCGGAGGTACATGGGCGATGGAAATGCAGATGCGGCCTTACCAGCGGAGCATTGTTGCGTTATGTTGGCGCGTGAGTCGGTTTGGCTGACGGCACAGTTGGGTCTGGCGAAGGGTTTAAAAGGTGCAGGCGGGAGAGATCTCTGATTTCCAGAGATTTTATGGAAGAATGACAGCCTCTTGAGGCGTGTACTATCGAAGGCGATATGCGATCATAAGTGGAGAAGTGGGCTGGAGGTCGAAGCTCAAGGGAGTATAGATCGTCTGGGATCTTCTCGTCGGCAAGTAAGACTTCTCATTGGTATTGAAATATTAAATATGCAACGGGAGCTTCAAAGGAAAAAAATTAAGATACGCGAATTTTAGTGTTGGAATCCCATTGAGTCTAGTCCAGGAACCACGCGTTTTAAGCTTCAACTTGGTAAAGTTGGGGTTCACGATCTCTGCTGGTCCGTATGACCTAGAGCTGGGATTGTTCAGTGGCCAGAGCTCCTCTAGCTTGTTCTCAGGCTCGGCAAGGGTCCATTTAGGTCAGCTCCTTCATTTGTGTGGGGGGCGACAAGTGAATGCAAACAAGTATCATCACATTGTACACAATGTTTGTGTGTGGGGTGTGACGCTATTTTTTGCATTCACTTTAGGGGGGTTTGATATTTGTTGGAGACCCTGGGCTTGCTGTAATTTCAGTATTTATATCCCGAGTAAGTCTCTTGATCTCGCTACAAGGATTGGCTGCCATTCACACAGGAAAAAAAGAGTGGCACCAAGCTCTGTTTATTGACGTAAAGAAGCTATCCTCGAAAACTAATAGCTGCACTGTCTCTTTTTTTGCTGCCCAGTCAATTAAAAAGTGCATTTGAGTCAATAATTAGATTAGTTGCTTCTTTTTGCTGTTCCACTAGAAGCTCACTTGAATTTTTGACAGGTTTGATGCTCGTCTTTGCCTTGCGAGTAGCTGTCGTACGCTTCTCCCATCACCGACTTCTCTAACCAAGCTTCTCCAGCGATGACTTGCTGAAGACCGTAGTTGTCAAGATGACGCCGGGCTCTCCCTTCCAGATAAACAAAGAACGCCTTCATGTTACTGAGCGAGCGCAGTGGGCTCAATAAGAGTGAGTGTAACGCATATCGGCCTGGTAGATCATCGCTCATCCTCGTTAACCTACTGTCGCGCAGGAGGGTGTGCTGAAGTAGGTAATCATAATTAGAACTTTCCATCTGCACAATAATCTTCAGGGCCCGTAGGTTGGCATGAGACCGGAGGCGTTCCACGGCGGCGCACCAGTCTGCAAGTTTGAAAGCTGAAGGGGATATGTGTTCCTCCGTCTGTAGATTTCCAAAAGAGAGCTCAAGGGTGGTTAAGCAAGTCAAGAGGTACGGCGACGCGACTGACAACAAGAATACCGACGCATCTAGTCGATTATCGTCTGTCCAATTGATCCATGGACAGATGCGAACTTCGTCCGTCCGGTGGTACCATGGAGAAACACGCTGGGCGACGATGATACGATTATTCTTGCATAAGGTCCGGATCGCGTCATAGTACGTGGCCCAGTCAACAAGCAGCAAGGCCCGCGGAGGCGCCCAGCAGCGACAGCGTGACGAATATGCACTATAGCGAATGCAACAGAATTTTCCGGTTGTGAAATAATCAGAAGGGTCACAATATCTGAATTGACAGCCGTGGTGTACATCTTTATCGCAGGAGTCCCCCCCGCAAACGTCACGATAATGGGTGTGAAACCGCAATTCGGTATTCCAGTAGATCTCTTTAAGCGGCGTAACTAGGTCGGTATACTCCAGGATCTTCCATCGAATTTCGACAGGCAAGTGGGAGAAGGGGAAAGCATTGGTTATTATTTCACTGCGTTTGGCCAAGATCGTTGTGGCAACTTCAAGGGCAAGTTTCGTAAGATTGCTCTGCCGTTCTGGGTATAGGCGAAGCTTAAGGTCCTTAAGGACGCCTGGATGATCCAGTAGTGGTTGAAGAACATCTGAGGTGCTTTTGCTATCCCCAGTATCGCAAATTAGGTTTAGAGTCAAGGTCCGATGCTGGGAATATGACAACAAACGGCTTGCCGCGGACTGCCACATTAAGACAGCATGATTCCAGACAACATGATCCGGGACATGCGGGGGGAAATGTATATTGTAGTTAGTAAGGAACAGGACGGACAAATCTCTCAGTTTCGCACATAGCCCGGGAGGCAACCGCTGAAGGAGATCGAGGCCTTCTCTCATTCTGGGCCAGCCCACAATGATTTTATTATGTGATAAGATGAGAGTTGAAACCTCGTCATGCACTACTTTGCATGTTATGAGGAGATTGGTGGTGATTTGAACCCGCTCGTCGGACACGGGTACGTCGGTGTCCATCGCCTTACAGTCTCCAACTCCAAAACCGTAAAATCTACCTAACAGGATATTGCAATGGGTAGTGAGCCCGGCCTCCTCATATATGCGCTGTCTGATGTTGGCTGGAAGGTCCAAAAACGTCCTCCTGGGCGGACACGAGCTCCCCCAGAGCTCGCAAATGCGTATTTGCCGCATTTGGCGCTGCCATCCGGTAGAAAGACGACGTCGAAATTTCATTGGGGTCAAGCACCCCCAGAACTTGCAAAGGCGTCTTTGGTACATGTCGCGATGTTTGAGGTCGGGTTGAACGTGCCCGTGAAAGTGTCTTCCAGCTGAGCTCCAGACACAGCCTCTTGGGGCTCGATAAAGCGTATTCGCCGCATGTTCTCTTTGCTATTACTGTTGGCTGAGGATTCGCACAGCCAAGGAATGCATTCACGATACACCAGCGCGTATTAGCAGTGAGAAGCTGACACATCCGGCAGTATAGCCATGACTTATTACTCAAGTTCAAAGGCGCGTGGAATGGTGCAGGTCTCATGAATTATCAAATTCCGGTACCATGGAGATGGAGTGTCACCAAGCCTACCACTGGAGAGAATGTGCACAGCTCTTAGACCCTTGTCCTAGAATAGAACACGCCTATGAGCATTCCATTAGAAAAGATAGTGTACTTTTGGCCTGATATATAATTGTCCGAGAAACCTGTTAATATAAATTTTGGAGCTTCTTGGGGAAAATATCAAATGTAAAGCGTGGGACCAACTGGTGGCGAAATGTCCTATTGTAACAGTCAGTGTTGAGGCGCGTTCATTACCAATCTGCTCACTTAAGCTGAGGTATTAGTGAAAAGTCCTTGTTGGTCTTAACGGTGTATCTATGTAGAACTTATATAAATAGCGTTCTATTTTTCCCAAAACGATCGGCAGAGGATAGAATCAGATGGCGTGGAAGGCAGTCCGATCCAGCAATATCAACCACGTCGTAGGGATGATGTATGCATCCTCGCGTATTCTCACCCTCCGCATTATGCGTTAGATAGAGAGTAAATGAGAGGATCACGAAAGGAAAACTTAGCGCTACCCTGAAAATAGACTAAGCTTAAAGAACGTTTAGGGGACGTATTATATGGATTATGCAAATCGAACAAAATCATAGCTTGTGTCGCCCAACAAGAAATTCATTTTGCGTTTACTCGTATAACATTTTCCTGCGTCTTATCACTTACTTTTTGATTGAAGTCCTTCACATCATCACCCAAACAGCGCTGTATGTTTGCGCGCACAAATCCCCTTTTCGACCTAGATCGTCAACTCGGTAATCTCTTTGCCTTTCCAGCTATCGAGTCCTTCGCCACCCTATATTCCACCGCATAGTCAGATATCAATTCATTAGATACAAATAATGAGAAGAGTAAGAAAGAACTTACATAGCTGGTCAACGGGGACACCTCCAGACCCTCGTTGTCCCCATTCTTAACGGTGGCACCGGCCTCCTCAGCCCATCGCTTACCCTGAGCCTTAATGTCTTGTCGGCTCGTAGTCGGACAGTCCTGGGCACCAGGTGCGTCTGCGTTCTTAAGGGGAGAGAACTCCTCCTCACGCTTCACTTCAAAGCATGCAAACTCAGATAATTCAAGCCACTTGAAGTTATCGAAGACAAATTGCTCAAGCTTGATGCCGTTAGGAGTTGTGACATTTGTGACAGCCTCCGCCTTCTCGATGTCAAAGTAAGGAATCTTCTTTTTAGCGACGTGTGGCGGTAGGGCGTTCACTTTGTCGCCCATGCCGTCGAGATACGCGAGCGAGTAGTAGTGGTTGACGATATTAGCGGCGCGGAACTTAAGCACGCCTGGTTGCTTAGGGTCTTCGGCCTCGGCTGTCTCTTTGTCGATCTCTGAGTATTCTACCACGTCTGGCCGCCCGTTTTTCGACAGAATCAGTCCTACGGACTCGGTTGCGTTGCGCTTGCGTACTACCTTCGTCGCGATCTTGACCCCTTTGTCGGCTGCGAACCCGATGAAGACGGGATCCGCAACCTTGGCCAGGCAGTTGTCGACGCAGTAGGCGTGCACGTGCTTAATGCCGCGCTTGCGCATGTCCTCAAGAACACCCTCGTCCTGTAGAGCCTTATATATACCACCGTTACCATCAGGAGCAACGGCTACTTCACCCTTGCTCGCAAGCATAATCTTGCCGTTGAAATCGTAGCATGGGAGCACGCCCTGCTCGAAGATCATGACATTCTTTTTGTCGAGTCCGAAGTACGGCTTGCCCTTGGCTCGGGCCTCATTGTCCTCATCCGACAACTCTGCCAACTTCTCCTTCCTAAAGAACCTCTCTGTCATGACACGGGTCGGTCCGCTCGTCATAACGTACCAGGGAATCTGGGCCTTGCTTTTGTCTTGGGCTTTCTCGGCTGCGAGCTCTTGGATCTTCAAAATCCTCTCGGCTTGGATCTGGAATAAGGTCTTCTTGGAGGGCAATTGGATGTTATAGGCACCCTTGGGGGCTTTACTTCCTAGCCGACTGCCCTGACCGCCGGCCAGGAGGATAACAGCAACCTCGCCCTTGCCAATGAGGTCAAGCCCAAGGTTATACCATTTTTGGAGGTCTTCGGGCTTCGAATCAAGGATACTGGCTGTAGCGGACTCGGGGAGGGGCTCGACTACGGTGTTCTCGGGTTCCGGCGCTGGGTTCTTCGCGTCGTGCCATAGCTTGTTGATCCTGGCGGGGTCGATCTTTTGGAGCTGGTTGAAGAGAACCTCCTTCTCGGAATCGCTGAGGGTGTCATAAAAGGTAAACACATGACCTTGTTCGGCAGATTCAAATTTGGCCCTGAGAGCAGCAACATTGGCCGCAGTGAACTGGCTGGGAGGAGCCATGACCGTAAGTTGTTAACAGCTTGCACGCAAGCTTGATGAGAAGTGTGGAAGAGAAGGCGGTTCGGTATAATATAATAATAGTCAGGGTACTCAATAGATTTGAATACTAGTAATAGCAGATAGAAAGGACTAATTAAGACGACCTAGAAGAAATAGAACCCAATCTGTTTGGGTACTGGCCCTTTATAGACGGAAAAGTGGTCAACTTCGTAACCAGAAATAGGACAAGGAGGTCAACAAAAGCATCCGAGCTGGAGGTGGGCAGGTGGGCAGGTGGGGTAAATAGAGGGTTACAGAGAAGCTGGCGCCATGAGAGCCATGATAGCTTCAGCTGCGAATTGCCCCGCCATTAGGTCATTCCCTTTGGCCCTGTAATGATCTATAGTAGCGATCTATAGTAGCGACTCCACTACCCCTGGTTAACTGCACTGTTTATAGGCTCTTTAACCTGAAAGCCTGTAATATCTCACCGCTCAGCCCCGTGCGGCCAATAAGTTCGTCCTATACGGAGAGATGCTAGCTTGCCATTGGCTCGAGATCCGATGTTCCACGGTGCTAGCTGACATCAGTTTCGTGATTGGTTTGGCTCAACGCGGAACGTATCGCTCTGGCTGTAGTTATGCTGCACCTTTCGACATTGCATGCATATTTCTGCTCTAGAATCCTACAATTCGAACATATTGTTTCGAGAACACTGAGCATCAACCAAGCCCCCAGCTTCGGCGAACGAGAATCAGCATTCACCCGAGACCCACGGCTCGACCCGTTCGCTGTCGGTTGCCGTAAAGCATCCCTGTCTCCTCCACTTGCATATCGGCATTGGCTCTTTCAATACGAGTTCCTGTGGATTTTTCCTATCCTTATTAGAAGTTCAAAACCGCGGAGTACATCATTGTCTCTTGGCCGCAGATTGTTGTTTGTGATTATCAGTATGCAAGAAATAAATGTGTGAGGAGGATATGCTACATACGAGTAAATCTTTTGCGAGGCATTTCAAGCATCTACAGGGGAAGCTATGGTTCATATGCTGATTCGCCCAGCTGAATGCCATGACTTTTCCCAGCCAATAGCATCCGCTTACAAGGCGAAAGTTCGCCTCAACTTATTAATTTCCCTGCTGCTGTAAAGCTGAGCAGAGCTGAGGTCTAACCGCGTTGCTAAGGTGACTAGTCAGAATCTAATCTATCATTTTTATCTACATATTCACTAGCATCAGCAGAACGCAAAGGATAGACACAATTCACATTCTGCCAACACAACGACGACTAGGACGAACCATGAGTAAGGACAACGGTGAGCACGGCGAGCTCGCAGAACCAGCTGTCTCCAAAGAACCCAGTTTTCGTGGTCGCCTCCAGCTGAAAGACTTCGTATCGAATGCTTCAGCCAACACCGCAACTTCCTCAGGGGTGCGGCGCAGCCCGCGTCTGCGGATATCACAATATTTTACTGCCGCCTCATCGGACTCACCCACGCCAGCGCCTGGGACTCCCCCGAAGCCCAAACCTTCAGTCCTGAGCGCGGCGCAAAAGCGCAAATCTCAGAGCGATACTCTCACATCACAATCATCACAAACCAGCCTGTCCAAGAGCAATGGCTCTCCTTCGCCGGGCAAAAAGCGCGCCCGCGTATCGTCCTCCTTATCGTCTTCCTATGCCCCCCCTTCAACATACGCACACCTTCCGCCACTGGTGGACGTGATCACGCCCAACCTCCTCATTCTCTTCATCGGGCTGAACCCAGGCGTGCAAACCGCGCGCTCAGGGCATGCCTACGCGCACCCCTCCAACCTCTTCTGGAAGCTGCTCTACTCCTCAGGCATCACGCCCGTGCCCTGCAAGCCGCAGGAGGACCGCACGCTACCAGAGCGGTTCAGCTTGGGCAATACTAACATCGTGTCCCGACCTAGCCGCAACGGCGCCGAGCTCAGCAAGGGGGAGATGGACGAGGGGGTCGCGGTGCTCGAGGCGAAGTGCAGACGCTGGCGGCCGGAGGTTGTGTGCATCGTCGGCAAGAGCATCTGGGAGAGCATCTTCCGCGTCTGGAAGGGGAGGAATATGAAGAAAGGCGAGTTCGAGTACGGATGGCAGACCGAGAGGATGGGTGCCGTGCCGCCAGCCAGAAACTCGGCTTCCGTGAAGATCGGAGCGAAGGCCACTATGAATGCGTGGGTTAAGAAGGAAGTGCTCTCGGATGGAGAGGATGATGGTGATGAAAATGGAGGCGAAGGAGAGGGAGTGAAGAACGAACAGGAAAGAGAAGAGACGGTTGACGACGGGCCCTGGGAAGGCTCAAGAATCTTCGTCGCAACGAGCACGAGTGGGCTTGCCGCTACGCTACCGCTCGAGGAGAAGCAGAGGATATGGAAGATCCTGGGCGACTGGTGTGTACAGAGGCGGAAGGAGAGGGCGGAGGAGGCGCAAATAGAGATAAAAACCCCTTTGGCTTGATTCGAATAGAGCTGCTGTAGTGTAAGCCTACCACCCTGTGGTACCTTTGTAGAGTGATCCAATCAGCCTCCATTTAATGACAGCACTCTAATAAACGTGCTAGCTTAAGTAGTAATCGGCTTTCTAGCGAGTTTCACGGTATCTTCAAACTTCGCGATACCTCGGCTCATTAGCAAAGAGCTTCTACTGGCGGCCATATGTATAACAGTGAATGAATATCATAAGCTCTTGATCATGGCCATTGCGCATCCAATTTTTGTATCACCATAATATATAATCGATAGCATCATACTATTACCATAGCAGCTCACTTTGCTCTTTGAATGGATGCTGGCAAGCTTCACAACTTTACTGGGAAAAGGCGGTATTCTATGTACTATTTGATATTCTATAAATGCCACGGGATAGTAGTATCCATTCAACACCTATTTCATACACATTGCCAGCTTCTGACAATAGAACCTCCACTGGAATCAAGACCCGTTCTCTTAAAACAATACTTTGGCGACTGCGTGGGAATCATAAATGTCTTAATAATTAAACTCCCCAACGCCAACGAATGTCAGCCGTACCATGGGAAAAAAAAAAAGCTCATTTTTAGTCAACAAATACGCGATATTACTGCGTAATAGCTATCATGCCATCGTCGAGGATCCGAAGGAGAAGAAAAAGGACCCTGCCACATAGCTTCTATACCATTATTCCGTTTCCGAGGTTATTCATAGCAAGAACGCAAGAGCAAACGCCATTGTAGCAGCGGGCCACCAGCCGACAGCCTGCGCAAGCTCCATCATACTACCAGCCGCGTTGAGCGAATCGGTGCCGCCGGCAGCGGTGGTACCGTTGGGCAACATGCCGTTGATGAAAATAGTGTCGTTGCCAGTGGTATCGTTCTTAGCAACGTTGACGATCGATTTGTTTAAGTTCTGGTAAGAGCCGTCACCAATGATGGAGTTGAAGTATGTCTGGTTGCCGTTGTCGTCGCAGCCACACGGGCTGTACATGTCGCACACACAGTTGACGGGCTTTGTCTCGTTCTGGTTGGTCGTCGCGTTGTGGTAGTAGTATGGATGCGTATACGGGTACGAGTACGCGCCGTAGAGATACGCAGCACCGAAAAAGCCGACGGCACCTAGCGCTGCACCTCCGAGCACAAAGGGAGCGATTCCACCCGGGGTTCTGGAGCCCGCCTTGTAGGGGACTGTCGCGCCACCAGGGTAAAATGACCCAGCGACGGCAGGTTTGGGGCCACTGCCCGTCGTTGTTTGGCCACCGTTGCTGCCACTACATTGGACATGTTAGTTGGCTAATCATGAATAATATCCCTCTTGTCATTGCCGACTGGGGAGCATCGTGAACTGGGACGTCAATAGTCCAATAAACGTACCCTGGTCGTGAACCACTACTTGAAGAACCACCACTTGAGCCGCCTCTGCCTCCTCCGGAGCCGCTACCTCCGGAGCCGCTGCCACCGCTGCTGCCACCGCTGCTGCCACCTCCACCGCGACCGCCGCCGCCGCCGCCACCTTTACGCTTCCATAGCTCTTCGTTTGTTGTGCGCTCGATGTATGATTCAAATCTCGGCTCTGGTGACCGGGTATCTAGCGCGACGCTGTCGGCATCTGGGACTGCAACGGCGTTGATGCCGTGCGTAAATGCGGCGAGGCCCAGGAGGACGTTGGAGAACTTCATTTACAGATTGTCAAACGCGACAATGATTTTTCCTGAGGACAATTTTGAGTAAATAGGACGTTGACGAGGTAGTAGGATTAAATTTTAGGTAAGCCCCGTTGAAATAAATTGTTGTCTGCAGATAAGAATGCGACGGTGGTGAAGGGAAGGAGGGCTGAAATATCTAATGAAACGTCCTTACCGTCAGATTGTAGGATGTTGGATCGGCGAGAACCTATGACGCTTGCGGCAAGGTCGGGGCTGCGTTGGGAATGCATGAGCACAATATTACACAGAGCTCGGCAAGATATCATTCTCTTGGCAATTTCCAGTCCTAATACAGTAATATGAAATACAGAATCCAAGGTACTTCTGATGGCGGATATGGATGCGAGCGCCAAGGGAACTAACAGCCAAACAACGTGGAGTGGAAAGTGAATAAAATGTCATGAATCTCCAACACTGCCACGAAATCTCCTGGAAATCACGGTCATCCTTGGTGCCAAGCCGGCCAGATATTGGCTACGGTACATGCTTGTGAGCTCAGGCAGATAATGCTCCCGATGCGGTGGCCAAAGTACATTGTCTTGGCTTATCAGCAGGCCTTGTGACCATGTCTCTGACCGTCTTCATCGTCATACGTTATGATGACCTGTCCCCAATTGATGTTAGTTGCCTAATGATATGTTTCATACATGTAACAATTCCTTTTCCCTTTAAAGTGATTCTGCTGCAATAGTATACCTATCTCTTCACTATCGGCAACATTAGCCCGAGAGCAAGACGTCACTGATTAGATTTGGTGTGACATTAGGAGATGTACAGTAAAACCCATCCATTCAAATCGGGGGATCGCATGGGGTCAAGGCGGTGAGCGAAAATACCTGGACCTTCCACCCCTACAACTAGCTACCACCTTTTATGCTGTGTTCAAAGCAAATTACACCTAGAAACAACGATTCTGATATAATTAAAAATAGCCAGAGAAAATATAAATACCATTGCTATGTAAATATTAAGAAAAGAAGTTATTTAGTATAAGCAATAATTTAAACAATTAATTAAAAACAAATAGGGTGACGTACGGTTGTGGCTTGTTGTGACTAGTTATAAGTGGTGAATGGTCCAGGTATTTTCGCTCACCGCCTTGGGGGTCTCCAGGGTTCTACAATCCCGCAGGATGGTAAACGTTAGCGCCGCGCTAGTAGATCAGTTAAACCAAAGAGGGCAACTAAGCTGTTGATCGGTACCCCTGCACTTATTTTTATATATAAAGTTACTTCTAGAATTTTTACCTATCTTTTGTTATAGAGCTTTTTTGTTTGCGATGTTAAATAGAGCTTTAGATATTTGTTTGAGCCCGTTTTTTAAGCTATTACAGCGTTTTTGTTGTTTTTGCCAGCCCTTTTGCTAAACCTATTGCCAGACCTATTGCCAGACCTATTGCTAAACCTGTTATTAGCTATAAACGTTAAAAATGTTATAAACTGGGCTATAACCTAACGGCTGGTTAACGACCTTAATTAATTACTTATAAACCTATCCGACGGCCTGTTATTTCGGAACTATTTTTTTCGACCGCGAGAGCTTTTAACAAAATTATTACAATTGCAAGCTTAAAGCTACTAGCGTTATCGGACCCTTTAACAAAACAAAACCGAGGAATTGTCCCGGGACTAAAGGCTCGAAATACGTATCTTAAAAAAGCATTTCCTAGATTTTATATATTGTAATTTTATAGAAAAAACAAGTATTTCGTGGCGTTAGGTCTAAAAGGCTTTTTATAGACCCCTAATACTTTAAAAAAAGGGTCGCGGAGGCTTTAAGTTATTAACGAACGACTAATAAAACGCTTTTTTGCAATTTTTACACGTTAATAAGCTATATCGTAAAATCTTTTAGCGGGACTTAAAGTTATTCGTTTTAAAAATCGCTAACTTTAGTAAGAACTTGTTAACTTGTATATTGCGTAACTTAGGCTTTAAACGACGTAAACGAAGCCGCAAAAAGCTTAAATTAAAAAAATGCGATTATAAAAACCGCGCCCGATTTGCCGGTAAATAGTTTTAAAAGTAGCTAACGCTAAAGTTATAGTTAGCAATAAAACCGATTTTTTTTAACGAAACATAGGTTATTATAATATTTGCATTTTATCGCTGGCTTACGGTTTACGATTTCGAAAACCTTTTTTTTTTTTGATTTATTTTAAAAACAAGAATATAACGGCTGGATGTTTTGAGGGCAAATTTAAAATATTTATAAAAGCTTTTATTATATTTAGCTAAAAAAAGAAAGGGGAATTAATTTAGAAAAATATTGTAACCGTATCTTTTTATTAGTTTTATAATTTTAATAATAACTTAGCTATTCGGCCGTTTTTTAATAAGATAGGGCTAAGTTTTATAGATCCGTTTATATAAAACAAAAATGCCGAGCTTTTAAAATAGAACTGTTAAAATAGCTTCGCCGAAGCTTTAATTTAAACTTTATCAAAAACGTTTGGTTATAGATAAAAAATTAGCTCGAGTTTTATTATAACGTTTAATAATTTTTTAAAAGCGCTTTTCGTAACGCTATAATAAAGGCTTGGGAAGTTGTGCTAACGGATTTTTTATATATATTAGCCTGTTTAGCATATAAAAAGCTAATCGCGGTCTGTGACTAAAGTAGCTTTTAATAACGACATTGCTAATGGTCCAAATAGCTATAATAACGGCCGGAACGGCCAAAACGGCTAAAACGGCTAAAATAGGGTCAGAATAGCCAGAATAGCCGGAACGGCTAAAACGGCCGGAATAAAGTTAGAACAGCTAGAATAGCTAGAACGGCCAGAACGGCTAGAACGGCTAAAATAAGGTTAGAACAGCTAAAACAGCTAAAACGGCCAGAATAGGGTCAGAACGGTTAAAATAATGGTTATAGCAGCAATATTATTTTGAAAAAGTGTAAATATTTATTTAGATGTAACTTTCCATATAAATTAAGTGTGAAGGTACTGATTTATAAAGTCCTTGCCCTCTTTGGTTTAATTGATCTGCTAGCGCGGCGCTAACGTTTACCATCCTGCGGGATTGTACAAGCATGGGTCAACAACAGGGCAATCCGTTTCAATACTAACACGCCTAATGAGAAAATGTTAAGTCGTCTACATACAACCTCTGTTTGCTTGTCATTGTCTTTATAGGTAGTCTAAACTGAGACACGAGGCCGCAGTACACGATTTGTCTATCAGATTCCTCAGTGAATTATACAAACGGCGTAGCAGTGAATTCAGCCAGGAAATGACAAATCAACTTCATGTGCCTTGCCTTATCTAGGTACATACTGCGATGCCCATACGGGAAAGGTACCCATAATAGTACAGAGTCCTTTGCACGAATGGGTACTCTAATGAGACTGTGATGGCTGACGGTGTGGCTGATTCAAGGGAAGCCCACCTTCCGATCATCAGTACATTCGGGCTTGGACCAATAATGTGTTTCACGCCACCTGTTGTGGGGTTAGATGCACAATTATATGTACCTTATGTTTAGTAGGTTAGGTATGTTATCATACGTACCTAACCTTAGCTACGTAATGTAGTGAGTAACTTCCCAATTTGTTCAGAATCGTTTATTATTCGTTGGTCGCGGCGTCAACTCTGTAGTGTGTATAGTGTACGCCAGTTTCATCGTCGATTCCACGCCTCCTGCGGACCAACATGCAGCTGTGACCTTGCACAAGCTACATTAATTAGCTGGTGATTTATTATTATTAGTTGCGTGCTTCGACGTTAGCTGTCTTCCATACGCTTTACCACTATACATCTGAAGGACGCTGATCGGCCTGCGAAAACCACGACCTGCTACTGCGTATTCGGGTCGTACTATAGTGCTGGGTCAATTCTACAGCAGCCGGGATCCGCGACCCGGTGCATACACGACATGTGCGCGGGGGTTGATAGGCCTTCCACCAACCCAATCAACCTGACTCGAATCATACTATCTACACGTACGGAGTATCCAGCACGTGGATATCTCTCCTTACAAGGGCAGAGCATAACATCGGCTATACTCACCCAGCCACTCCGAAGCCATTATTTTGCATTCCTGCAAGGCTGACCATGGCCGACAATGACCTTGAACCAAATAAATCCCTGCTGGAGCGGCTGAACGCCCTCAAGCCAACCTCTATCAGCCTAACCAACCCACCCTCGTCAAGGTAAAATTACTGAGGCTTCACTTATCATTCGTGCCGTTCGTCAACGTGCAGCCACAAAAGTACCCACAAGCCTCTAGCGAGCCTTTTTGCTTCGTTCACATTTTAGCCTTACTGCAATGTTTCTAGACATTTAAGGGATATAAAGCCCGCTAACGTGGTACCAGATCTGGCCCTGCATCTACCATAGAGCGAGCCAAGCCGCCGTCAAGAGAGGATGCTTTGACGGCACGACTAAAAAGTCTTCGCAACGAGGTTTCTAAGCCTAGACTCCCTACGACCGTGAATATAGAAGCAAGTCAGGATCCTGACGCTGAGGAATTCTCACAGTTTCGCCCCACCGAAGGAGCAGAGTCCTTACCGGGAAGCAGATCAGGTACACATCAGCTATCCTCACCCGTCCAGGCTACCGAGGATGTCGACCTGCTTCTCGACACAGATGATCAGACTCTTGAGGAGTTACTGGCGGATCTCAGGTCTGATGAGACGTGGCTAGACGAGCTGGCAGCTGAGGAGGAGCAGCATCAGAAGGTGACTGGCCTTCTGGACGAGCTTGGAAAGTTTTCCGGCGCAAATAAGAGCCCAGCCAAGCTAGAGACCGGTACTGGTGGTTCTAATGAAGATAGTGACGATAGTAACGACGACGACTCTGAAGGCGAGGTAATGACTAGGGAAATAGATGGCGTGCTTGCTAAAGCCATAGATGAGGCAGAATGGGAGAAGGTTAACAAATCTTCGCCATCACCGCTTCCACGCATACCTTCTCCACCATCTACTTCAGATGATACGAAGCCAGGTAAAGATGCTACTAGCCCAGAACCTCCAAATGCTCGGAAGTCTCCAAATAGCCTCTTCGAACTTCCCACAGTCCCAACCGAGCTCCAAGAACAGCCCGACCTGCCAGACCCCTCTACACAAACTCAATCAGACGCGGACTTTGCAGCCATAATCACGTCACGTATGGCAGCTCTGAAACTTTCAGGCCCACGGACGCTCCCATCTGCGCCGAATACGGCCGTTGATTCCCTAGGCCTACCTGTAGCCCCCACGTTCGCACCAGCTGATCGCCCAGTGTCAGGCCTCACCAAGCGCACCGGACTCACAGATGAAGACCAAAAGACGTGGTGTGTGGTATGTCTTGAGGATGGCGCGGTTCGCTGTCTGGGGTGCGACGCCGGTGATAATGTGTACTGTGCACGTTGCTGGAAAGAGATGCACGTTGGTCCCCGCGCCGGCTATGAAGAGAGAGGACATTCATGGGAGACCTTTGTATCGAGGCCGCGGTGAAGTTCTCACAACGTTTACGTAGGCTGTTGAGTGGCTTCGAAGAATGCACGTTTCGTGCCAGAACTTCTGTGCCCTTCGGATAGGTACGTACTGGATCTCTAATCCACTTGAAAACTACCCTGTATTATGTACTCCGATCTACTGTTCAGTGCAATTTGGCACTCAGCGTCTGAAGTGTGGGATAAGATGGCTAGCTGCTAAAGTAGATCTACCTCAGCTACACCTGTAGCAAGGAGTAAACCCTATAGGTTAGTACCTCAACGATGGTTAACAATATCGCAGTGGCTAGACTCGTTATCTGGGTGTCCTCGTTCATTATTTCTATTCGCTATGCCGTCCCACCATAAAAAGGCTGAAGAGCCGTAGGTCGGTGTCCCATTGCTCTTCAAAACAGCCAGAGGCTCTTCCATTGTAAACCTATTCTCGGCCATTTTATTGGCCAGGAAAGTTGACAGGTTAACATGTCCAAGGGTGGAAGTCACCACGAAAGATCAAGACCATCCTTTGGGCTAAGCCTAAAGGATATATATTACGAATTGTGTCCAGTGATCTCTGCTCACTCAAGAGTTCACACAATCAGCCATACCACAAAATTGGGCTAAGCCTAAAGAACATATCTAGAAGTGTGTTGAGTGATCTCTGCTCACTGAAGAAAACACACGATTGGCCATACCACAAATTAGGTTTGAAAACTATCCAGGCGTAATTAACTCGCTCTAGTTAATTAAGAGGGCAACAAAGTTTGTAAAAGTATCGTGCAATACCCGCAAGGTGATTGTGCTATGCTGTGCTCCACTCTCCAAAACATATAAATACCGGCCCTCCCCCCCCAGTTTCCGTCTCTTCTCTTCCTTTTTTCCTCAACCGCGACAGAGCCGATTTTGTTGATCTTGTTATACCACTTGTCCCACGCCTTTATTACAAACACACCACCACCCCTATCTCACCATGGCAGCTGTCACAGATATTTAGGAACTCGTCGGTGACGTTGACACCATAAGATACCAGCTCCGCAGCAGGTTTCCGGCCCTCTCGAGGGTCAAAGACCGGTGGGTGCGCTTCCGGGAGCGACACCTTGAGTTCGCCGAGCTCAAGGACTATGTAAGTCACACGTCACCTACTCATTAATAACGATTGCCCCCTTCCTGCCTAGTCCTGCTATTTCTTCTCAGCATCTCAGAGCCCGCGCGCGGCATGCTATGGACACACGGCTGACCTGCTCACTCTAGTGGTTCGTTCCTAGGCTGGAGAGACGAGAACGGCGCTCGCGCCGAAGGAGAGAGTGGGATGAGTTCTCCGTCTTCGTGGAGCGGACGAAGAAGATTGAGGAGATGGGAGGATTGGAATGGGTGAGGTGTAAGCATCCCCAGCATACGTCGCTTCAATCTGTGCGAGTGCTGACAGCAGGATTCAGTGATGAAGAAGTACGATGAATCCGGAATTCACGTGATGGGGATTCTGCGGGAGGAGGAGTAGGTAGGTTCCCCTTTTCTTTTGTTTTTTCGTTTGTTTCCTTTCCCATTCCCCTCTCTCCTTTTTTTTCTTTTCCGTTTTTCATTACTGTTATTCGTTTCCCAGTCCCCGTACCCTGTTTGCACATATATCAGTACAATCACGAAAAGAGGAAAGAAAAAAAAAATCAAATAAAATTAACAAAATCACGTTAAAAAAGAGTAAAAGGAAAAATCCTCTATAAAAAAAATAAGTTATGCTATTTTGTTTTTCTGTTTATTTTTCTGCTTATTACTTTTCTTATCTTGTTTTCCAATTCCCCCTTTTCCTTGTCAGTACATTTGTTTTGATCCCCCTCCCCCTTGCCTCTACCCGCTACCCACTCCCCTCTCCCCTCTCCCCTCCTCCTTTCCCACACTTCTACTACCCGAAGGAAAACGCAAGGAACCCGAGGAAAAGCAAACCTCGTAAAAAAACTCCGAGGACAACGTAGAGAACCCGAGGAAAAGCAAACCTCGTGAAAAAACTCCGAAGGAAAACGTAGATAACCTTCGCAGTTATCTGGTAAGTTCTCCTTTTCTTAGTCCCATGTTTCCTTCTCTGCGTCCATCCTCTCTCCCCTTTCTCTCCATGTCTTATTCCTTCCCCCAATACCATCTACGTAAGGTTATCTCTCTCTTCCATATATAGTTCCCTCCCAGCGTTCCTGCATTTCCTGTTTCCAGTCTCTCGTTCAACCCTAGCGTCTATGCCTTTTTCTCTTTTTCCCCAGTTTTCATTTAAACTCAGCACTTGACTTTCTTCATTCCGTTCAATAAAAATTACAGCGTTGAAAAAAAAAAAAAAAAAAAAGTGAAAATAAAGAAAGATTAAAAAATTTTGTTTGTTACAACATAGGATTCTCAGCGAGGGTGGCGAACCGGAACTAACTAACTAACTAACTAACTAACCAACCAACTATCTATTGATCTAATTATCTATCTATCTATCTATCTTAACATATGAATGGCTATCTATAGGGCGATGAAGCCGGACTCTGCTACCTCCACGTGGTATCGCCTGGGCAACGCGATAATGCGGCCAATGCAGAGACGCTGTCTTAAGTGAGACTATTCACATATATTACCGTTTACTACTTATATAAACTTGATATGCATAATATTTAGGCTATAGATTGCTCTTCACATTTATCACTTCCTGGTCTTGAGTCAGAGCTCGGGATGATGCTAGGAAGTGGACATGTTCAAACTCGAGTAATGCTGAGGAGCGCAATATATCCGCACGCTGTGGTGATGACTTGGCACACTAGATTGAGATAATAAATTGAATACGGCTCACTCTACAGACCAAGCACTCCGAAAGGATGACGGTGAGCAGCTCTTAGAAATGTCGTTCAACCTCTTAATTTGGTAATAAGTCACTCAAGATATAGCGTGCCTCGTTAGAGCCAACAGCCGAGAAATACTAACTGATACTGAACTTCAAGAAGGGTACCTTTCTACTGCAAACTCTTTAAATGTCACATATGTTCTATCCTTCTCGGCTCTCTCAGTCTATCTACTATGCCCATAGACCCACACATCTCAATTCGACCACCACCTTACCTTCACCCTTTTATTCGTCTCCGATCTGCCCCTCTGATACTACATCTATATCTCGGCTTACGGACCAGATCTCAACCTTCCTCGCGAGTTCCAAAATCGGTTCGCTAAGAACCAACAAAAAAGTGTGCGACTACCAAAATGAGCGGGAATAGTACAGCAAGCCCGCTAGTCCAAGAGAGGGTACGCCTAAACGCTGTATCAATCCTAAACCGCTCTCGAAGCTCGCTGCCCTTGCTGCTGGCCCACCACTCCGGCTCCAAGGGCACCCAAGCACGGCGCCTTGCCACATATCTAGCACTAGTTTCTTAGTCAGTAGTCATGCTCTGTAATATTATTCATAGGTAGGGTGGAGCTGGGGATTGGTGCAGGCCTCAAGTTATGAACCAGGTCCATGAGTAACGCAGACAGTGAAGCTAAGTCACCCAGCGTACTCAGTAGCGCAAAGCTCGATTCCAGAATCGTCGCCGGCAGCACCGCGACCCGTCCACAAGGCAACACGGTCCTTATGGCCGGAAGGGCAAATTAGAGCTTCTGCGGACCCTGGGGATCATTGACGTTAAAAGCTGTCGGTACATGAGACGCTAGGTAGCGAAATTCCCGGTGTATGGGCAGAGTCCGTATTTGGCCACCCGGCGATGAACAGCGCAGCCTGTGAGGATGGTGAAAATGCAGCACAAACTTGAGCCCTCTCACAGTCGAGATTTGCGATATTCCTCCGGCTACTTCAGACTTTCTGCCATGAGGGCCACGCAAACATGAGGCTGGCCGGAACACAGATGAAAGACGAAGAGGCTCGTCGCACCCTCTCTCCACTCCCACGACATGCGCCTCCGCGAGTACCAATTCTTACAACGAACTCGACGGCAGCCCATTTACCGCAATGTAGACAATACACCACAAATGTGAGGGCATAGCTGATTCGGACCGCGGCGCGCACTCTAGACAAGGCGAGTAACGTCAAGAACGAGCAATATGGAATGACACAGCTTGGATGGGATAATTAGCCTAAAGATGAACATCGTACGGTGGGTAGAGATGCATATCCCACGCCCAAGGCCAATGGACATCATAATAAACGGCCCCTGCTTAATCGCCTAGCTTCTCTTTCAGCGTCGGGAGCGCGGTGCATAGGTATCCGGTGTGCTCAAGGCAGAGAATAACCGCCATGGACAGAACAAGCGGCCCGCAAAGCCTCAACGAGCGCCGGAACGCAGCAGACGCCAGCGTGGTGTGGAACTTGGCGACATACCGCCGACGCACCACGTACGGCGCCCCTACAGACAGCGTAAAGCCCGACATTACGAAGAACACGTGCACTAAGGGGCTGCTAGGAGAAGAGCACGCGCAAAAGGCAGCTGTATCTAGGGCAGCTTGATGTGGGACACGGTGTAGGAAGACAGGAGGTACGCATGGTCGCTATCGGTGTAGTGGCAAAACGCAGACGAATAGCGCGGCGAGACCGCGTAAGCCGTCGAGGTAGGAGGTCGCGTGTAGCTTCGCGGCTGTGCGGCGGTTGCGGCGCTGGCGGGAGGTGCTCGGAGCTTGAGCGGAGGACTTAGAGAGAAGGGGTTGAGAAACGTTTGGGAATGGGGATGCCAAGGGAAATGCGAGAAGGATACGGGAGAGAGAGCGCAGACAGGGCATGGTGTGTAGACAGCGAGATATATCATCTCTGGGCATGTATACCTTGGCACTCACTCACTCCTTCCCTCCTGTATTGCATCAAGATTAGGTCACTGAGCCCGGCCCTCGTAAAACAGGGTGAGGGAGGAGCAACGGGCTGGGAAGATGATCGGTTATCTCAGTGGGCAGAGAGGCAGCCTGCCGTTGTAGATGTTCTAGACAATATGACGTGGTGATGTGAAAGTTAACTATGCACACATATCATCTGCCAGTTGCCAAAATCCTATACTGATTCCGTTTTACCTCACCCGTTGCCTGTGCTGTCTCTCCAACCTTCTGTCGCTTATGAATGAGGCGTTCAAACTTTGGAGGACTTTAACATTTATAACATTGGAATAGATAAAAGCCCGAAACCTAAGCCCCTATTTGTATTCTAATTACTTTTTGAGTACCTCATTAATACCTCTGTACTCTTTACGTAAATACATGGCGTTACACCGGCGACATTCTGGATAACGCGCAATCTAGACAACTGTATTGAGATGCGATCGGCAAAGGCTTCTAGGTGCATGAAGTCACGAGATGGAGAAAGCCATTTTCAAATATGTCCGTAGAGTACTTGGTTTGCTGTATAATAACAGGTTGAGATCTCTCTGTTTTTGTTTTTTTTTCATCCCCACAGCAAAGATGAGTGGGTTTTCTTGAGCGGCATGCCCCATGGCTGCATGATACTTAGGCCTCCACCATAGGCTCAAATCATGAGAAATGGTTTATATTTAGAAGAAAGGTCTATTGGGTTTCCTGGAGTGTTTCAGGCGCCATACCACAGCTCTTTTATGGATACATAGAACAAACAGCAGAGCATGGCTATGGGGCACTAAGTGTAGGGAGCGAGTTCTTGAATTTAAGATCCACCATAGTTCCTAATTCAAGCAGAGCTAAGAAGAAATTGGGGGGCAAATATTGAACGAAAAAAGAAGATCTAGGAAAACTTAGCAGGAGCCTTGCTATTCAATATGAGTTATCAAAACCACCTACTTGTTCACGAGTCTTGTAGTCTGAAAATGCATACTGTCGATTTGTCTCAAATGAGTACGAAGTATTTGAGATAAATCAATGTAGGAAATAAGGAGCCGCAAAAGAAATGCGGACACAGGTGCTCAAATCGGCATGATAACCACTTATAAATGATGATACGCAGGTTTTGTAAATTATCAACTCTAGACTAGGCATACCAACCGTCATCGTAAATCGATGCTTTGCCATAAAATATCTTTAATATTTTCTTCGATGCTTAAGACCACGAAGACCAATTATAGTTACGTGTGAATTGTGGGGTTAAAGACGAACTGCTTGGACACATCGGAGGTGAAGCTAAACTGTCATTAATACAGCACCGCTTAGGG
Organism: Xylariaceae sp. FL1651; assembly: GCA_025201745.1. Classification (NCBI taxonomy): domain Eukaryota; kingdom Fungi; phylum Ascomycota; class Sordariomycetes; order Xylariales; family Xylariaceae; species Xylariaceae sp. FL1651. The sequence goes on from MU624246.1 coordinate 840,724, forward strand.
AGGGCTTAGCTGGTTAGGAGAAGCCCTACAAATAGATGCCTCCAACCATCATAGAAAGTAGTCATACTGTTGTTTATTCACCTGACTAATACTGGTTAGTAAGCTAGAGTATATCAGCGCATATACAAACATTCCGTTTCTAGCCGTTTTTTATTCCTTGGCAATAATCTCCAACATCTGATTGCCTAATAGAGCCCACAGGAACGCTTATCTCAATTAGTTATCTAATGAGATCAATATTGCTTGCGAAAATCCTATCGTCAAGCACGTCGTGACATGCATTCATTTCTACTCCCTGCTGTTGTTTAGGTGGCCATAGGCTATCTGAAACCTATTCTGAATAGGCTATCATCTAGTTCTAAAATGCTTCTCTAGGAGTCATGATACCGGTTGAAATAAGTGTGATGCTGAGTAAGGCTTATGTTTTTTTTTCTCGTGACCCATTATCTCGTATGCTGGTGCCATCATTGATGATTCCTTTCTCACTGCTACCTTAGCTAGAATGTCGCTTCTGGAGTGTAACATTGTTCCAGCTGATCTTTCAGATCTACGAAGATGGTCGTTGTCAACGCCAGTAACAACATACCATTTCTATGACGGAAAAGGATCAAGCACCTAATATAGTAAAACATTATTGTGGTTTGTACTGTTGCTTCAGTTTTACCCTAGTAGCATAGCCGCACCAAAAAGATATATAATCTCGATGCTTTACCCAGATTCTGTTCGAAATGTCAGAGATATTCAGACTGCCCATGATTACCTTTACTTGGCTTTCTTATTGAGAGTAAACAGGGCATATACTTTGCTAGCATTCGACTCCATATTTTACACTCATCAATCGTCACACAGCTTGGGGGCGAATTTTGAAGCCATCACTATGCCAAAACCAAAACGCCAGGAAGATGAATCGGAGACTAGTGATGCTGATTCATGGGTGGACGACTCGATCGCGGTAGAAGCTAATCAAACAATTCGCGATGAAGACGTTGGCGACCCCGTGCCCGACTTGGAAACTCGACAGGATAATCGAAAATCAAGGGCATTCAAAGATACTGCATACGCGGAGAAGGTTAAATGCCCCAAATTTTTTTCCTGGAAACGGAAAGCGGCAGGGAATAATAAATACGATCTTTTTTATTAGTATGTGTCTGTCCTTTATGCGTGTATACAAACAGGCTAACATACCAAAGTTATTCTGGCACCGCAGACAAGATGGATTGGAAACTGGAAATCTATGACAAATCCTCTTTGTCTAGCAAGACATCTGATACTGGCAAAGCTCAAAGCAGCAAAAAATCGGCAACCAGCAAAAGAGTCGGGTCCCAGAAGTCAGCAGCGAAAAAGAAGCCTACTGTCGAACCGTTACCGAAAATTGTTCAGGAGCACAAATTTGCTGCAGAGCATATCTATGAGCTTCAACAGATAGCAGACCTCCTGGAAAATGCCGTTCTCAAAGGCACCAAGATCAGCACACTGAAGGGCATCGAAGCTGCCTTTACAACTCTACTACCTGAAAAACTAGGGACACAAAAGAGGGGCATTGATTATCTCTATTTGGGCCTACCTTGCTACATCGCAGATTTCGTATATCTAGAAGCTGATACTAATAGCGCTAAGGGTATATTTTTCGGCCGCATGAAATTGGCAGACTTGAATTCAAGTAAACGTTCCAAGGCCGACCTTAACGACGTCAAGACCGCATTGATGAAAACCCATCTTGTGTACTTGTACTTGAGCGACACCCACGTCGCAAAACTGTACCAGGATATCAGCTCGCGAGTCCGGCAAGCCTGGATAATAGTTGGTAGTGGCTTTCAAGAGAGTTTGCCACAGGCCATCAAAGATCTCAAAAGTGGAGGCAAAGTTAATGGTCCAATAACTAAGGCCCAGAGGCTAAAAGATCTGGAGGCTTTTCAAAAGAAAATTGAAGAGCACAAGTACACGCCAGAGGACTGGGCCGAATCTTACGATAAATGGGAAGATAAACTTATAGATGCCGTGGCGAGCTCAATCGAAACTTGCTTGAAGAACGGTATGAACATTATTAAAAGTCTGCCAAAAAGCCGAAAAGTGGCAGGAGCGCTGCAAGAAATAACGCAGCTTCTTAAGAAAGGGGTTAAACTCGATTGCCTTAAGAGAGGGGGGGGTCAAGAAGAAGTCCCTGACTCCGATCCAGAAGCTATGAAGCAACTGATGGAATCTTTAAAAACCTCAGAATTGGTCTATGGGGAAGATGAAGGAGAAGGGGAAGATGAAGGAGAAGGGGAAGAAGGAGAAGAAGGAGAAGAAGGGGAAGAAGACGAAGAAGGGGAAGAAGAAGAAGACGAAGAAGAAGGCGAAGAAGAAGACGAAGACGAAGGCGAAGACGAAGACGAAGAATCGGCAGAGGAAGCAGAAGATTCAGGAGAAGAGCTGAATGTAGAGTCGCCATCAGATTCGGACTCTGAAGAGGATGAATGATCAGACGAAGATGAGAAGGAGGTGGAGCGGGAGCTCTCGACAAGGAAAAGGGGGGAGGTTGGGGTGGGAATAGATAAAGACAGTCAATTGTGGGAAGACTTCTGTAAAAAGAGGAGGATGTGGGGCTGGAACGGGTTATAATTATTCTTAGACTTTTGGCTATTCTGTTTTCTCGTACTTTTTTCATTTCTCTCAACTCTTCAGTTAGTCGCTCACTAAACACAATTATTGTTTCTTTCCCCTATTATTCAAAGTTACACTTAGCACGTAATTACGTACTAAGCCCGGATCCTCCATAGGCCTGGAGCCGGAGATAGCAAAACAAATCTTGTTAAAGAAACCGAGTGGCTAACTACCCAGCTTATGCTGTGTCTCAGGGCAATTGAAGCCGAGAACGAACGAAAGGGTGTCATTATATAGCTTTTAGACTGCTCTTCGCTCGGCCGGATATTCTCATCACCATATCCCAAATTCGTGAGAATTTCTTTTATTTTCACTTGGAAACAAGTTATCAATATAGGTTTCCTTGTAATTAGCTCTCCACATCTTCAGTGCCTTAGTGGCAATATCCAACACTTAGAAGCTAGTAGTTAATTCGAGTTTTTGCGCTGATCGACTCGTACGCGCACCGTCAGGCTTCGAGTAGAGGACTATGCTCCCCCTGGCAGATGAATTCCAACCAACTACCCCGCGCAATGCCTGTCGAACGAATAGATATATCCTAAGAGGCGACAGCTAATCTGTTCTTTTATTAGCGCAGCTAGGAATATTCGTGCGTTGGCTCCGCTATTTTTGGATAACAATCTTTCCTTTCCTAATTTTCTGTGAAGATCTGTACCTACATTCATGATTCCGTGCGTCGGAGTTCCATTTAGCAGTTCATAACCTGGTGCTGGAGTGATCATTTCACTATATGAGCTCGAGATAGCCGAGAATTAATGACTTATGTAATATGCTCACACCTCGGGGCATTAAGATAATTAGAGCTCAGAGTTAATTACGGATAAAGGAAAGTAAGTTGAAATATGTATGCAATACAGGGCTTGTAACATTTACTCCGCCGACGCAACCTTCTTGACCTTCTTCTTTTTCTCAACGGGGGCAGCATCGACATCGGCAGTGGCCGCCTTAGCAACCTTTTTCTTGACAGGTGCCTCGGCGTCCGCAACACTCGCATTAGCCTTGGCTGCTTTCTTTGTAACTGTTACCAATCCAGCTACAGTGCCCCAGTCGTTTTCCTTAGCCTCAAGCTCCGTCTTCTGGACGTAGCGAGCGTCGAGTAAATCCTCTAAAACATCGGTCCAATACTCGAACTGGGTCTTCCACTCGGTGATACGCTCTTCCGTCGTGGCTTCATTGTACCCGAACTCGGAAGCTCGAGTGTATCGGATATTCCAGATATCTCGGCAAAGCGCCTTCAGCTTCGAGGCTAGAGGGCTCAAGTCGTTGTGAGTCCGCTCTACAAACAGAATTAGCTAGGCCCCATTCTTGCGTACGAAAATTTTAGAAGCATTTAGGAGAAGAAGGCAACTTACGCATCTTAGCAGAATAGAACACAGCCTTAATAGTCTCATACTCGGTAATCATCCGATGGTACAATCTCGGAGCCGGCAAAGTCACAATCACCTGAGGCTCGGCAGGTGGTGGCGCAGGACCAACAAGGTGAACATTTGGAGTGCTGGCTGTGGTTATCCCGTACCCAGCATTATCCTGTAACTGATAGCGGACCGGAAGCGCCGGAGGTGGCGTGAAGCTAGTATAATCGACCACCGAAGGAGGCTGGACTTGTGACGCCATATGTGAAGTAGTGCCACTTTTCCCCTCCTGTTGTTGGGGACGTGTAAGAGGGCCCGGATTATAGGGTGAATAGGAATGAGCTCTCCCGCTGGCCTGAGGTTGCTGGGAAGCATTCAGATGGCCGGCTGGGCTACCTTCAGGCTGGTCCCAATGCACGGACTGCTCGGAAGGATTGGTTTGGCTCATGTTGTTCTCAAGATACTTTTTGATAGATGCTTTGGGATCAAGAATGAACTCTTGAATCTCGTTGACTCTTAATTTATTTTTTGTGTCAGATGACAATTTCTGGCTTTGGCTCATGGTTTTCTCACAACTGGTTGAGAGGAAAGGCGAGACCTTATATTTCAACAAGGATGAGTGAAGGTTTAGTATGCCGAAAGGTGACGCTGTTAAGTTAGATAGGCAACATACATCTCTTTATACCTTTGTATTTTACTCTCTTCTATCGACCTATCCGTACCATTCTCGAAGTCTCACACACTCTAGTCGCACGTGATCAAAGAACGAGCTGGCCTAGGCCAAAATTAAAATAGTAAAAGTCATCCAATTCGGAGTGTCCGATCTTTGATTTTAGTATAGCCTATTTGATAGTTATTAGCAGTCTTCTGACCCGTCCAAGTCTATTCTAAGGCTCGAAAACAGGTCTTCGATTTCTAGTTTAGATGTAACGGTTTAGCTAAAACGAAAAAAGCCGTTGGGAGCATGATAATATGATTATAAGTCATGCTTCCAGAAGAGGAAATGTCTCCGCGAAGAATGATAACGATGATCATCCGCTTCGTAGTACACCATCTCCACGTAATTCAAGTAATCGCTTAGCATCTTACTAATCAGTTCTAGCTAGGATCTGCAAGGCTGATGATAGCCTATTCCGGTCTACAATAAGCGTTGTCAGCCCGAAACAGTCGCGACTTTTCATTCTGGGCGAAAGTTGATAATGACGTTAGCTGCGAGCTTACATCAGGCGAGCACGTGGTGTCTACTTCAGCCGCCTTCTAGCATATAATTGGCTGCGAACTGACGTCAAAAGTGAAGAGTAAGTTCGCATCTAGTGGTGGCTTCACTACCAAGACGATTATTCAAGGGAGCTTTAGTACCGAGTACCTATATTTTACCTTCTTCAAAGTAGTCCTGTGGTACAAGCACAAAATTATTATTCCACGGTAGTCGAGTCAGCCAAATCCAAGGTAATTACCCGGAGTTTCGACAGGCTTCCAATATTCTGAGGTTCAGTATACAGTCTGCATCAAATTGGTAGCGCTTAATGTTTCTTGCGCTCGAGAATTCGCTCATATGATAATGCGATTGCATGAATTGGAGTACGCGACATGAATGTCGCTTCGTACAGGTTAAATTCCAGGTATATAAGCAATGGGTTTTCAGTCGGATTTCCCGACACATCCTGAAACATATTGCTACCTAGATCCTGTACAATCGTGAAAGTTTGTGTTTCTGTAAATTCTACCTCTTCTTTTTTCTCAATCATATCTTTACACTAAACCCACGATGTCTATAGTAATGAAAGGTATGTCGATCTAATATGAAAGATGAAAGATTACTATCTCTAAATCAGCGCTCTTAGCACTTGGTGGTGGTGGAGTGGGTGATATAGCAGGTACAGTTGTGGACCTAGCCGAAGCGGGAGTTCAATTATCAAAACTCGCTCGTCAAGAAGCCGAAGCCCTGAAGGAGCAAGCTCGGAATGACGATAACGAGTTTAATATTCGCAAACAATTCTTAGACAACGCGGTTCAGGCTATTCGTGACGCAACCTACGACCAGTACAACATTGTCATTTGTACAGACCAGGCGCACGACGATTTCCAAAACCTCACGGGTCAGATCCTACCAATGGACTTAATAGATGTAGAAGTTCGAAAAGATGTCATTGTCAACTTCCAGGTCTATGTTTTTGAAACTGGCAAGTATCTCCGTCATGGCAAATGGGAGAGGGACTATTGGAATTGGTGGGGTGAATCCAAGAAGTGGACGGATCCCGCCGCCATGCACGTTCATTTTGAAAAGGCGCAACCCAAGAAAGATCCGAACGAGATTAAAGCTTTGATGGATAAGAAAGCAGCGGACGAGAAAGCAGCTGCAGATGCGGCAGCAGCGGCTCAGAAAACACAACAAGAGGCTGCAGCTGCCCAGGCGGCCGAGATCAAAACCGAGGCAGACCATAAAGCTGAAGAGGAAGCAAAGGCAGCTAGAGAAGCGGGAACAGCCACAGGAGAAAGGTTTGCTACCTACCCTTTTCATGCAGCGCTGAACTATCTCCCTACACAATATTCCCTAAGTAGATTAATCCCACTAACAATCTGTTAGTGATGATGAGGACGTCGCCGCGAATGAGAGCCAAGATGATAATGAAGATGGGAATGACGAAGAGGAGGACCAAGAAGAAGAAGATGACGAAGATGATGATGGCGATGATGAAGACCAAGAAGAGGAAGAGGAAGACCAGGGAGATGATGATGATGAAGAAACCGAAAGCTTGAAGAATGCCGAGGACGATGACGAAAATGAGGGGGAAGATGAAGATGGCGATGAGGAAGACGAGGACGATGATGTAAATTAAGGCAACGTTGGTTGGCAAGGGAAGTAGAAATGAAAGAGGATCTAGCGACGGAGTAGATTGTAGGATGAACTAATATGCACTTATAATTATGGTTTGAATTTAGTTTTAGCTATTAAGTGCTGGTTTGGTATCTAGACATAAGTGATGAGAGGTAGTTACTATGACTTGGTAACTTTTGCGCGTATAAGAATGATCATCTCCTAGTTATTCCAGCTTAGTTACCAGTTATGAACAAGCAGTACATGATCAGCAACATTTCGAAGCGGTGAATTGATTGATTTAGAGTTAATATAGGAACCCTTCCTTTATATGAGAGACAACAGTGAAATGATCAGAATAATATAAAGCACGCTTTCAAGCTCCCTTTCTGAGTAAAATAAGTAACCGTTTTTCAATATGTTTCTCGTTGGCGTAGATCTAATGTTAAATAGTTCTTCACAAAAACTAGGGGCTAATATTGTCTGATGTACTAATCTGACAAACGTTGTGTCTTAAAATGCATATATTGATCAACCAACTAAGTAACAATGAAGTTTTAAATGAAATCTACAACGCCCATTACTCCTTCACCAACACCCTGTGCAAGGTTTCTCCTGGCTTTGGATACTTCCACCTTTCTATACAAAAAGAACATTGACAAAGCAAACAAAACTTTTGTAGAGGTCTCGAAGATGGAGAAAACCCAGGAAGCTGTCTGAAAGAGTTTAGCACTGCTTTATCGGTGGACATGTTATCATGGAACACAGACCTGAATGCGGCAAAGGTTTGCGAAGTCTACACGGATATTGCCTCGAGCTTGAAGGTCCTTCGCGATATCGGTGCAAGACCAACCCCAGAGATCTGATAGCGCCTTTTCGTATCGGTAGAGGAATGTCACAGTAAGCCAAATGCCAAATTCGATGGCATACATGACAGCTACCGCTTTCCAACTGTCGACGGCCCTCCGGAAGCATAAACAGTAGTAGACGAGCAAAGATAACGACGCGAACAGAGTAATTAAAGATGCCGTGAGCAATAAAATAGTGGGCCAGGTTTTTGGTTCCCTTGGCCAAATTGGTCGTCCAAGGGCCGAATCATCTCGAGTTGAGAGGAAAACAGCAATGACAAAAGCCATGAAGGCAAATGTAATAACATTGGTGATCGCCGATACTATCCTTGAGATCGCCCGAAGCCACGAGATCCGTCTCTTCCATTTAGATACCGCCCCGACAAACTCGTTGCTAGGAGAATCATTGTTGTTCTTATCTGAAGAAAGTTTATAATATTGCGGCGAGTTTGGCCTATTGGGATTGTGAGACGCGGCCGGTTGGAAAACGGCGCCGACTTGTTGGGTGTACATCTTGGGGCGAATTCTTTTTAGCCTTGGTTTCGCTAATTTGAGAGTTTATTGGAATTATAAAATGAAAGACGAGGGAAAATATTCAGCATCATTTGTGTGAGCTTCTAGATCCAACGGGTCGCTACGCAGTGTTAAATGGACAATGTAGGAAGTTACTATTTTCAGACTATCAGGCTTACAAACCGATTTAAGTGTCTTGCTAAAGCCGATTGAAACCGAGAGATATTTCGTGGTCAGCAACAAAGCCTTTCTAAAAAACAATAGGCTATATCAAGATGTGATGATTATGTTATTTTAAACGTACTCTGACTAAGAATGAAAGCAATAAACATGATTTGGCTCCTAACTAAGTATTACTATTATCTAGGACGCTACGTCTATTCAATCTCACGTTATCTGTCGCATTTTGTGTGTCTTCTATAAACGTAAAGTAATAGATTTACGTGATATGTATTAACTTCAGCTTGTATACATGATCCATACAGTGAAACAAAACCCCCTGTATTGAAGGTACGAGATAAAGTACTAATCAGTTAACTGGGAGGCCACGTGCTTGAGATTATTTACTTTAGTGTCTTACACGACGTGCCTCCTACGGAGATGTAGGTTTCTACTTTAGAATTGTCAGACGACATGATCAAAAGCATCTAGACAGTTGGGTACCTCGAAAAACATCTTGTCGGCTAGCCCGGTTGTATATGTACATCGCGATACCCGAATGTCAATCTAGAGGTCTCGGTATGTCGCCAGAAGCTTGTGATCTTACATTTACGGTCACATGGGGAGATTTTATATGATTATCATACTATTTTGGCGATGTTCACGGGGTTTGTGTTCGTGTCATAGCTTACGGCAGTCTCATGGTAATTCGGTAGAATAAACTAGTTAGTGGTCAAAGTGGGATACTAGGGGTGAAGTAATCAGTGTTTCATTGAATATATAACGCCAGGTCACATCGAAATAAAGCACGAGCAACATTGCATTTCTCTCATCCTTTTTCGTACAGTTTTCTTGTATTACTTGGCGCTCTAAGCATTACACGTGGTTTATACCCTAAATTCCTTTATCGACTCTAAACTTGACTACCCAAACTTCACGAATTATTAGGCCAAAGCGAATTTGAATCTGAGCATTACATCCTTAAGCACCTCTCCGTAACATCTCATCAGCACGCGCAAACGGCTACAATGTCTACCGGTACAGCAAAAGCAAACCAGATTGCGTCCAAGAAAGCAGCTGAGCCAAAAGCACGACTTTCGAAGACAGAGGCTACTGCTGAAGTTGATGAATCTGGAGAAGAGGAGTCCGAAACCGAAGAAAATGTAGACAACCAAGAGTATAGTGACCAGGACAGTGGAGACGAAAGCCAAGATCAAGAAGATGATGATGAAGACGTTGAGGAATCGGCCGAGTTGACGGAAGAAGACTCAGAAGAAGAGGACAATGAAGCCTCAGATGAAGACCTAGCCGAGGGATCGGACGATGAAGCTCATGCCCATAACGGCAACGAGCCAAACTCTGACACGGAAGAGAAAGCACAAGACAGCGAATACGAAAGTTCAGAGGCTGAAGAGGATGAAGAAGAGGAAGAAGAGGAAGAGACGGATGACGAGGATAAAACCGAATCCGAAGCAGAGAATAGTGACAACGAAGAACAATCCGTAGCAACCAAGGGGTAAGTATTTGACAAACGCTCCAGGGAGACCTTTGCTGATATATCACAGTGTTAAAAAAGGGGCAGAGTCAATTGGAAAGTATGGTCTTGGTAAGCGCCATCGAATATCGAGTGGTGGCTAACACAGTTAAACAGATCAAACGACCGGGCGCTATCTAACCTTAAAGACAAGGCATCCCCTAATAAGGGAAAGGGCACCAAAGATAAGGCTGCTGTGCTTCCAAAAGAAACCGAGGCTGCCCATGGCGCCTCAGAGAGTCCTAAGAAGACAAACGAGGCTGCGAATGGGTCTGGATCACCTCGTAAGAAAACGAGCGAGAAAAAGAATGAAGATGAAAATGCCCATGATAATGACGAAGAGAATGAGGATGAAGACGAGGAAAAAGAAAAGAAGCTGAAAGAAGAAAAGGCCAAAAAGACTTCCGAAAGCCACTCAAAGAAGGCCAAGCAGGTTAAAGCCAAGGAAACTGAGCAGGAAAATAAGGGCGAGGAAAAGCCTAAAGCCAAAAAAGTCTCTTCCAAGGCTAAGGAGGCTGAAAAAGCGACAGGCGATCATGAAGGCAAGGCCGAGAAGAAGCCAGCAGACAAGAAAAAGGCCACAGTGAAGCCTAAGAAAGTTAAAGAGGTGGAAGACGAAGATGAGCAGGAGCCTGACCATAAGGATGCGGCCGAAAAGAAAACTGCGCCAAAGGTCAAGAAGGTCAAGAAGACAAAAGAGAGCCACGGAGATGAGGAAGAGAAAGATACTGTAGTCAAGAAGGCCGCCAAGAAGGCCAAGAAGGCTGAAGAGGGAGCGGGTGGGCACGATGAGAAGACTGCTACAAAGGCTGTTAAGAAGGCAGTCAAGAAGGTGGCAAAGAAGTAGAAAGCGCTGGCATGAGGAGGAGTGCTCTACTTTACTGTATATTAACGTTCTAGATTTTCATTTTCAGGGTTTATAGAATTCTCTATGGTAATATTGCTTTGCGACCTAACTCTGATGCTAATGATCCATTTTACGAGCTCGTGTTTCCGCTAGCAAAATCCCGCCGATCTGCGCATTGGTTATCAATACCGGCTTCCAAAGCTTTAGAGAGCAGTTATAGCCTGACGGCCGGCTTGATACCACTTTCACGGCAGACTATCTGGGGCACTGACTGCTCACCCTTCGTTTGCTCAATAGCATGGACAAGGGGGCCGCGCTAAGCATCGTGATTGGAAGCCAGGAATACAACCAAGCGCCTATTTTTCTGCTAAGGAGATTTGATACTACCTGAATTATTTCTTATGGTCCTGAGTGGGTGGGGCGGTCGATGCCGAAAAATTAATGCAGGAATGGCTATGGCCGAAGCATCACGAACAACGGGGGTCGAAGCTGACTTACGATTTGCCCTGCGAGAACCCTAAATCCAAGAACTTTGACCCCGACGCCGCCGGCTTTGACGCGATTGCTATGGAAGCGCGGAGCCCCGCGGCCGAAGATGACGTCCTTCGGGGTAAATTCCGTCGGTGCGGCGCCGCCAAACTCTTGTTGGTTATGCTGCAACACGAGCTGCAGCTACGGCGAGACCATGATTTCGCGCTAGGCAAGAGCAGCGCCCTGGGCGTCGACTCCTGAACCATGATCAGAAGTCTGCAGCGGCTCGCCTCGTAGGTGATTCGCGTGTTCAGTTCCCAAATCATCTAGCCAGTCATCCTCTATATGAGCCCGGACGGGCTGGCAAGGCCGCTGAGCTGGCCAGTGGGTGGTATCGTGGAGGAGGTATGGGGGGTGGGATGAGGGGTGTGAGCTGCTGAAAGACAGGTACTTCGATTGGAAAGCACCGTTCAAGACAGCGAGGAGGAAAAGAATGCACCGAAAAAGGAAGTTAGTATGGGCGGAGACAGTGAAGTTAGCAAGTTGAGGAGGATAACACTGGTTCTTGCTAGCTGGCGGTAGGAGAGGCTCAGCCGAACATGATAGATTTTCTCGGAAGTGAACTATGCAGTCTGGCGGACTAAGCTGACATCGTGATGCTACACCATTCAAGATCAATAAGAGGACAAAAGGCAGCAATTACGGCTACTTATCTAAACAGCACCAGAACTAGCTGTAAGCTTAAATAATAGCTATAGCGCGCCACATTCCATAACGATAGGATCACGGAACCACCGGCTAGCTGCTTGTAAAATCAACTTTGAGGCTACCGTCATAAGCTATCTGTAACCTCTAGTTTTCAGGGCAGTCGGATTTTGGAGTTCGTGGTTATAAGATGGGAGTTATCGCCGTTGCCAAGGTTCGCATCCTGGCCCTACACTAGAGGATCTACATGTGTATAGCCCCGCAAAGGCGGGTGCACTAACGGATGTTACGCTACCGGACCAAAGCCGAAGCTAACACAGGGACCAAGACCCTTGTTTTTTCGAAGGGGAGCAGGGGTTCAAACGCGTTAATGACCAGGCACTCCAGGATGGATACGCGTTGCGGGGAACCTATACGCTTCGCATGGATTCTGTACTTAACGCTTCCGGACTCTCATCTCAATAAGATCTTACTTCATAAGCTTTCAAGAGGGTGAGTGACAGAGGCCCATTGAATCTATGTTTATCATCAAGGCCGTTAGATATACTTTTGAATGGTGTTCAAAGCGCGACTACGGAGCTTCTTATCATCCCCTTAGCTCTGTTTGCACATTACTCTAGGAGTCTCACAATCTACACAACATGATTGGCCCTGAACCCTAACTTGCATTCTGGATGACTACCGTTCGTTATAAGGGTAATGAAATTGGCCGAGGAGACATCCCGGACAAGTAGAACCCTAATTTGCCCAAAGGCACGCTCAAGCCATGAACCACCTAGCCCATGTTAGCTGCGAAATATGTAAAAAGATAGAACGGAAATATTCACCACATTGAGCACTATTAAGAACCATATGATAACCGTCATAGCTTCCGCAAGTTGCTCAGTGTCGGCTCCCTGAACATCACCGGCAGCGAGGGTCTTCAGAAATTCTAGACCAACATAGAGATAAAATATGGCAGACACCCCTATGGGTCCAAAGTAGCCGACGAAAAAGGCCTGCCGTACGTCCGTGATCTGGCGAATATGCCGATGCAGGCTAAGAATCATGGGAAGCCGTCTCAACAGCAGTACAAGTATTCCAAGAGCCATTAGCCGATGAGGCAGAATCACCTCCGTAGTCCAAAAGCTTTCCCAGGGGCAGGTGGCACCAAGCCACATGAACATCGCCATATTAAGTAGCATATCGACTGTGGGCTGAAGAGAGTCGTCCAGCGTCTCGAGTCGGAACCAGTCGTCCCAGGTAAACGCGTTGCCCGCGATGAAGCAAGCCAGAACGTCGTCGCTCCCTATCATACCGCAAGTCCCGACTATAAATAGCGCCAAAGCAATAGGAAAGATCAAAAAGCTCTCACGGTCTACAAACTTTTTCTTTTCTGCCCAGTGCAGTAGTCTTTTTGTAGTCCATCCGACAACCCCGCCATACACAATGCTAAGTAGTACAACATATCCGCATGTCTGTCCCAGGAATAGGGCTATGGCTGTAGAGGCCCCTCCTGCCGTGTCATAGTTCTCGCCCGTGGTGTATTTAATCAAATAAAGCGCAAAGAATAAGAACGGATACCCCAAGCCGTCATTCGCCCCCGACTCGGCGATAATGATGTGCCGTAGCTCTCTTGGGACATTTTCATCGGCAAACTTGCCTTTGACGATGGAATTAGAAAGCACCGGGTCAGTTGGCGTGACACAGGCCCCAATAGCCAAGGCATGCAAGAACGGAAGTTTAGGAACCAGCGCCCATATGAGAATGCTGCTGCACGCCCACATACTCACCATGCCCGGTCCCAGTAGGAGCGCAAGCGACTTCCACTCTCTTTGCAGGTAGCGGCTAGGCAGTTGGACGCCGACGAGAACAAGCTGGACGCCCAGCACGAGGCGGCTGAAATCGAGGGTGGCGGCGTCGAGATCCTCTTTCGAGCCGGCGTACTCCGACGGCTTCAAGAGCTTTGCGACATGGGTGAATGCAATACCAGCGAAAAATGAAATGCCTGCACCATATTAGTAGCTTGGTCTCCAGTATGAAAACAGAACACTTGCAGGCCTCAGAGAGGTAGTATCTCTCCTTAAGGAGATACGAAAACAGGCCAACCAAGGTGATCCAGCCACCCAACACGCTGGTGACGATATTGAAGTTGGTGATGGCAAGGAGAGTCATCCTCAGTCCTCGTACCGGCTGCCTAGTTGGAACGGAGACCGCACCAATACTCAAGGAGTAGGGTAAATTATTTTGGTTCGGCAATATAGTCGAAAATTAAGGTCTTTCCTGAACATTGCGAACCGGAATGCAAGTGTTCGCAGGAATTATAAAAGCTCACAAGGGCCATGGCTACCTCCGGTGGGAAGCCCAACGAACGAACCTTCGGGGTCCTATTCCTCCTGTATGCGCATGCTATTTCAACGCAGATGATACTTAAAGTCGTGGGTGGCTAAGACGCAACTTGCTCTAGTGACTGACTAGAGCTGACACGATGTGGATTATGGGCATCAGGCGTCTAGGTGGGGTCATCCACCCCACCCAGAGAGTTGGTCATCTGCCCCAACCTACATAGTAATCTTGACGTATTTCTTAGACAAAAAACCAGACGAATGAGTAGTGTAATAGAGCCAAACGGACGAGTGGGCGAATCTCGTGTGTTTGAGACCCGTCAGGTAGCCGCCATAATCTTAAAAGCTCATGACCCGCACAGTATTCCCCCCTAAGGCTAGCTGCCTGCTGCATCAGCACAGGGCTTACCCATAAGAGAGCTAGCACTCGAGGGGCAGTCCTACCTAACCTACGGAACATGGGCACAAAAATGGTTCAAGTTCCGATGTGTCTACGCCTGTCTCATTAAGGCTCTTAGAGCTCTCAAGCCAGGAATTAAACGTAGATTTTGCGTCATTACAAACTTCCCCAGTAATATTATCTGGGGACCAGTGATGGGGTCTGCCTTTTCATTCTGGTGTGATTTGCGCAGGTGACCGAAACACAAGACAGCTAAGAGCTGGCCGAAGACAACACCGCACAGAGGTGTTAGTTAGACATGGTCTGACAGTCAAACCTAAACGCTCAGTTAGATATTAATAGCCATCCTAGTTCATGTTCGTCATGGAGCGTGCTAGGAAATATGGCGCGCACTCCGCGTTAGGTGCCAAAACAACCCAAAAATTAATAACGGGAACAAGATCAAGGGAGTCAACACATATCTATACTTATAGATGCACCGCCAGTTTGTTTTCGGGCCCTGTATCTGCCTCCCGCTGTTTCGTTCTCTCTAATTTAAACTTTACCGGTTACTTCATCATCCTCGATAGCCTTAACGTAAAGTCATAATCATGAATCTCCATATCACTCAGCTCGTCGCGCTCTTCCATCTCATCACGCATGTCCGAGTCGGTTCCGGCTTGAACACGGGCTTGGATGTCGCCGTGAGGAGAGGAGCCCGTAAAGTGCTAACGGAGTAATGGCTTTGCACTCCAGATATGGACTGAGCCCCGTCTCGGCGCCGCTCGTAGAGGCCGATGAGTAATAGAATGGGAGCGTTCACGACCCGGGCCACCATCACGTGTATCATGTGAACGCACGCGGCGAGACGAGAAACTTCAGCAGAAGGAGAATGGCAAGGGCCCAAATGTTGAAAGGCAAGGATATGCAAATAGCGCCTCTCTTCACGCTTTCAAACGTAAAGACCGCCCACCGAAACTGGATTTCCGCAGCCTCATCGGCGATGATCTTGGATAAATTGTTCGTGAGCATGGCGACCAATATAGTCAAGAACAGCGTGTTGCCCGGGAAAACAAATGCGATCATGAACGCTGGTCCGAGGATGATGTGGAACCGGATCGACTCCCCAATTCCCGTCCCGTCGAGACCAAACCAAATCCATAGCAGCCATTTGAACATGGTCGCTCAAGTCGGTGCAGTATCAGTGCCGTCGCTAAAGATCAACCACGGCAAAGCGAGAAGGAAGCCCGTAAAACACCATAGCGCGAGGAGCTTCAGTAACATGAAATTTTGTATCATCCCATGGAGCAAGACGAAGTCGGCGTTGTCAGGCATGAGGTTGAACGCGACTCGGGTGAGCAGAACTGGCGCCGCTATGCTCAAGATGTTTACAGTAACCTGTACCCGTTGTGGATCCAGCAGACCGGGATATCGTACAGCCGAGCCATAGTGCGACAAACATGGAAGTAAAAGTACCCAGTAACATCCATGAATCGAACAGAGGTTCTGCACATGAACATCTGTTGCAGAGACTAGTCTGAGTAGATTAGGACTAATAGAGCCATATATACAGTATTTAGCACCTATGTCCTTCGGGACCAACAGTCAAACTACGTTGTTTCAACCCAGCTCATCTAGCCTCATATGTAGGTTGTTAGTCCACCTCCAGTGCCGGCCCTAGCGAGCTGGATAGCCTTCTCTCACACCAGTAATTACATTACATACTGGCTATGCCTTGCCAGAGCTCTGCGTCACAAGCTATATGAGTTGATGGTGTTAGATTGAAAGGGATAGTTATTGTTCAATACCAATATCTTATCTTATCATTATCCTAAATATGTTTAACGTCTTATCGCACAGTAAACCAATAGCAAAATGCAGGGTAGCATAAATGATATACTGAAGTGAGTGTAATCGGCTGTCGACCTAAATAGCTATGGCAGCCACAGTTGCAATGCAACATGGCTCTCAGCCCCTCATTTTGGGAGATCTTGGGCTGAAACCTCCCTTTCACAACCGTGGTAGTCGCAGCTAGAGTGAAAGCCTTTGTACATCAGCTTGAGAGTTACTATGACCTTCTTTCTGTAAGATTTATACGCTGTTGTAATGGAAGGGCTCGGAGTTGCAGCTAGCGTTATCGCCGTCGTCGAGCTGTCAGCCAAGGTCGGCTCGTTATGTTTGAAGTACTCCAAGGCCGTCAAGAACGCCAAACAGAGCATCAACGAACTACATCAAGAAGTCATCAACCTAAAGAATTGCGCAGAAAACGTTCAGCAACTGCTCAATAGCCCTAACGGCGCTAAACTTAAGACTTCTCAGCAGCTACGTGTCGCAGTTAAGGAGGCTGGAGAACAACTGAAACGGCTGGACCAGAACCTTCGTCCGAGAACAGCTCGCGATACGATAAGCCGGCTCGGCATTCGCGCTCTAAAGTGGCCATTCCAGAAGGAGGAAGTGGACATCATCATCGGAAGTCTCAGGCGATGCATGCAGACGATTGATATGTCTTTACAAGCTGACCAGATGTGAGTCGTAATTCTTATTTGTCCTTGCCATCGTAATCTAACGAGTCTACTATTAGCGCCATCCTACTAGATATCGACCGTAAGATAGTGCTTGACCGGCTCCCTTTTGCTGAAGGAGCATGCTTCGACTCCCACGCCCAAGAGCACAGTCCAACATGCCTGCCAAATACTAGGGTCGAGCTCCTTGATCAAATTTCGAGATGGGCTAACGATCCGGGCGCCAAGACAGTCTTTTGGCTTAATGGCATGGCCGGCACGGGGAAATCTACCATATCTCGCACCGTCGCCCGGTCCTTTGGCAACACTGGCCACCTCGGTGCTAGTTTCTTCTTCAAACGGGGAGAGACCGATAGGGGAAACTTGTCTAAGTTCTGTGGGACGATTGCCGCCGACCTAGTGGATAGAGAACCCGCCATCGCCCCTCATATCCAGGATGCATTGGATAGCGATCCTGCCATCCTCAGAAAGGGAGCACGAGAGCAATTCAACCAACTTATCATGCAGCCCCTGGCCAAGATATCGCCAAATGTTAGGCAGGGCAAACCCATCGTTCTTGTTATCGATGCCTTAGACGAGTGCGAGCGGGATGAAGATATCAAACTTGTTATCGGTCTCTTTTCTCGTGCCAAAAGCCTGCAGCCTCTGCAACTGAAAACTCTTTTAACCAGCCGGCCTGAACTGCCTATCCGTCTCGGCTTCATCGCAGTTGACGGCACATATCAGGACTTGATTCTCCACAAAATACCAGAGGCTATAATCCAACACGATATAACCGCCTTCCTAAAACACGAACTTTCGATAATAAAAGCTAATTATAACGATTCGGTAACCGTGGAACGACAGCTATCTACAAACTGGCCAAACCAGTCCAAACTCCAGTCCCTTGTAAAGATGGCAATCCCACTCTTCATATTTGCTGCTACCGTTTGTCGGTTCGTCAGTGATCGTAGATTTGGTAGCCCTGATGAACAACTAGAAGAAGTTTTACGTTTCGAAACCAAGAACCACGTGTCACAACTGGGTGCAACATACCTCCCTATCTTAAGCAAGCTAATTACCGGGCTGTCTGGCAGCCGACGAGATAGATTGCTTCAACAGTTTCAACAAGTCATTGGTCCTATCATTATACTAGCAACTCCTCTCCCAATATCTACTCTTGCACAAATGCTCGATATCCCCCAGAGCGCTATACACAACCTATTGGATATGCTTCATTCAGTGCTAGATATTCCTTCATCCCCCAAGTCTCCCATAAGGTTATTTCATCTCTCGTTTCGAGACTTCCTTCTAAATTCCGAAAATCGAGAGACAAACCCCTTTTGGATGGATGTAAAACAGGTCCAACGTTTGATGGTTACCAACTGTCTACGGATTATGAATAATGGTCTAAGAAAGAACATGTGCCGTTTAGAGTCACCGGGCGCTCCTCGGTCTCGTCTAGACCCTAAGGAGATAGACGCCTGCCTCAGTCCAGAGGTGCGATATGCGTGCCAATACTGGATAACTCATACTCAACAAGCGGAGATTAAAACCGAAGATATAGAAGCAATCTACGGCTTTCTGAAACACAATTTCCTTCACTGGCTCGAGGCTTTAAGTCTTATGGGTAGGGCATACGAAAGCCCTGATGCAATGAAACAATTACTGCGTGTAGTACGTTTTTACTCCTGTGAGAGGATGCATAATACCTGACATGACACAGCACGGAGACCACCAAGGGCTATATGCGTTTATTAAGGACGCGATTCTTTTCATTCGCCAGAACCTTATGATAATTGATATGACCCCTAGCCAAATATATTGTTCCGCGCTCGTTTTCGCCCCAGTACGAAGTGTAATCCGGAACCATTTTTTAAGCGAGATCCCGACCTGGATATCTACGCACCCAAAAATAGAAACAGATTGGGATCAATGTTTACTGAGACTTGAAGGCAAGGGGACGTTGCATTCGGCAGCATTTTCGTCCGACTCGGCTCTTGTGGTATCAGGATGGGGAGACGGGATAATAAGGATCTGGCGCGTCGATACAGGCGAAAGAGTACAGGAACTTAAAGACCACAGCAAAGCAGTCTATTCAGTAGCCTCTTCGCATGACTCGAATCTAGTAGCATCAGGATCCGCAGATGGTACCGTACGGATCTGGCGGGTCGAGACAGGCGAGTGCATACAAGAATTCAGCCACCACTGTTCGGTCTACTCAGTTGCTTTCTCGCATGACTCAACCTTGGTAGCGTCAGGAGGCCGTGATGGCTTGCGGATCTGGTGTGTTGATACGGGCAAGTGTATACTTGAACGTATTAACGACGAGGTCAATTTGGTAGCCTTCTCGCACGACTCGACCTTGTTGATGTCAGGATGGAGTGCAAAAATGGTACGGATCTGGCGCGTTAGTACAGGCAAGTGCATGCAAGAATACGAACGCGATTATTACTCGAATGCAGTTGCCCTTTCGCAGAAATCGACATTGCTAGCAGTAGGATGCCGTGCCGGGGCGATACAAATCTGGAATATTGACACAGGCGAGTGCATACATGATTTTGAATCAGACGACGAAGTCTCTGCATTAGCCTTTTCGCATGACTCAACTTCGATAATATCAGTATCGTATGGCGGCACGGTCCAGTTCAGGTGTACCAGCACGGGTGAGCGTATACAAGATTTCGGGTGCCCTTGTCCCCAGATATTTCATGTGGCTTTTTCACATGACACAATGTTATGGTTGTCATGTTCATATGATGATGTGGTACGGATCTGGCCTGTCAATATGAGCATGCCCGCCAGGCGATTTGGAGGCCACGGCCAGTCTGTTACCTCGATAAGCTTTTCACATAATGCAAAGTTTGCAATATTAGCTTCGCCTCATGAAGATGCGTGGCACAACGTGGGGCGTTTCGGAATAGTACGAATCTGGTGTACCGATACAGGCGATTGTAAGCAAGTACTCGTGGTGGACGACTGCGACGAAACCAGAGCAGTCTGGTCACACGACTCCACACTAGTGGCACTTGCAGCAGAATTTGAAGGACCCTACGCAGTGATTATTTACCAAACCAGCACAGGCAAGTGTACACAACTAGCAAGCAGCGACGGCCGCGCTGTATCGTTAGTCTTTTCACACGATTTAGCTGTAACAATGTTTTCAACAAGCAACGGAACGATCTATATCGGGTGTACCAGCACGGGCGAACGCCTGCAGACATTCAGTGACCAAAGTGGCACTGAATTTTATTCATTAGCCTTCTCGCACGACTCCACCTTTATAGTTGCAGGGTCTGAAGACGGAACAATACAGATCTGGCGCCCCGAGTCCACTTTTGTAGGGTCAGATTCAGGTATGGGAACAAGACAGATGTGGAGCGCCAATTCAGTCAGATGTGTGCAAAACCTCACAGGTCACAGCGGAGTGGTTGATAAAGTCGTCTTGACGCGCGACTCAGCGTTGATAGCGTCGGCTTCACGAGACAACACCATACGAGTATGGCGCACCAGCACAGGCGAATGTTTACAGGAACTTAAGCACAATGATAGGTACCCTTTTGGGGATATTCCGGTAACCTTTTCGTACGACTCGGCTTTGGTAGCATCAGTCATTAAATTCCATCGCTCGGAACACGGTACAGTGTTGATCTGGCACACTGATACGGGCGAGTGCATTCAACAAGCTGTTGTCGGAGATTTATGTGACCGTTTGTCATTCGCACCAGGCAATACTCACCTCCATACAAATGTTGGGACCTTGATTCTAAATGCAGCTACTTCGGCGCACCATTCTCTACCGCCAACCTTCGAGGCAGGACCCTGTCGTAGAGCTGGACTGGGTGTCAGTCCCGACCGTTGCTGGATTACACTGCACGGAACTAACTTTCTTTGGCTGCCCCTAGAGTTTCGGCCGCGAAGCGTGGCTATATCTGACCACACTGTCGTTATTTTCTGTGGGTCAGAAAGAATCATACGTCTCGGATTTTGCTTTGACAAGCTGCCAAGCCCAGAGCTGCGGGTGGAGGAATTTTAGAATGTCTTGAACTTATAGAATCTTTGACGTTGGTGCTAGGTTAGAAACCTAGCCAGAACCTAATGAACTGCTCACTTTTCAACTCCTCCGCTTTCTGTTGGTGTTGCTACAAACGTAGTAGTATTCTTCTTCTAAGACCTTTCCGCCGGTTGAGGTTCACTTGATTCGAGTAACCTTTGCGTGCGTTTCGCGCCTACTGTTATCATCGCCCACCTTGCTATTATCACATACGCTGTCTTTATTCATTTCCGTCTTGTCTCCCTTCTTTTTGACAGTCAGTCGAAACCGTGATTATGCCACACAAGCCAAATGACCTTGTGTCCGGATATCATGTTGCTCAACCAGCTTCTCACCAAGTCTCACGACACGTAGCCTTGCTAAAACTCAATGAGTTTTGAATTTAGAGTCACATATTACCATTTAATTTGTTGCAAATTGGATAACAACCTGTTATACGCGGTGAAAATTAATAAATATTACGACGCACAGTGGTATTGGTGCAGGGCGAACCGTAGAAATGAAGTAGTATATATCGGCTACTCGTAATTCCTCCCTAGGTCAAATATACTATTACTCCTCAAGTTTCTTCTGCTGCTGTTACTGTTGCTATCATTGTTGTTGTAATATACAAGGTCCAGGTTATCTAAGTAGCGAGCCTCCCGAAAAGCATGGAGAGCGCGCTAAACATTGTTTATGTGCAATTAAAATACCAAAATATGCTACTATTCTTGGTCTTAATCAGTAAACTTTACTATTTGATCATTTCTGATGACGCGAGATCATCCGCTGTCATAAATTTCTCGGAGCGAGTCACTTAAGTAGCGTTGGAAGTACGCAAGTAGCTTCTGTTAACCGTGTGGATGAAGAACTAGGCAAATCCATGTTGTATAAACAGAAGTACTTAACGCTATACAGTCAAAATGAATTGGAGTGATCAGCACTATTCGCTGCTGAAATCGTGGATGTAAGCTATCTAACTAGAACTGACATGGAAGTATCAAAGATTGAGCCGGAGGGCACAGGTCATATGATCGCGAGCCCAAATCACAAGACGACCTTAGTTGGAATGACAGAGAGTTTCGAGATCTTGGCCGGACTATGTGTGTCAACAAGGAACCAAAACTGAGAAGGGGGGCTATGTGTAATTATAACTTCTCTCGATCCGAACTGAAGTGTATTCGTTAAACAGCGGAAGACTCCTTGTCCGATGTTATCCGCACCGACTACAACGGGCCCAAGCTACCCGAATACTTGTAGCTTGTTAGCAGCGTCTCTAACTATAGTATAAAGGAAGGGGTTTTTGTTATCCATACACCCTTCGGTCTGTCCCAGCCTGCTTCAACTCTAACGGCCTACGCAAACCGCTAATATGCACGGCTATTCTACTTAACCTGCATACTACCATAGAAATTGACGTAAATGTGCAAATATTGATGATATTGCAAGTTATCTATCTTAGCGTGATCGCTGCTACATTATCCAAACCAATTAAACTTTATTAAAGAGTTAAGGATGCTACGGTGCTACGGGCAGTCAAACGCTCAGTGGGTGATTCAGGCCACGAAAATTCGCTGATCGGACTGTTGGATTCAGTCGACATGAAAGAGAAACAAGAAGACAGTTCTCAATCACACACGAGCGGACGAAAGTTGTTTATGTTGGCTATAGGCATGTCTAGAACCCAACAAAGGTTGATACAGCATGATTGTAGCACGAATATCAGATTGACGGAAATTGCTGCTATTAACATACCATTCGTGTCATCGGCAATAGCCTCTGCGGCTGTGTCGGCTGAATAGAGCGCCATCAACACGGAAATGTAACGGTGTGTGAAACGAGATACTACTGGATTATTTTCACTTCGTCTTGCAACAAGTAAACCCAGCTGCAGCAACCACAACAATGAGTAATTCGGAACTGCTTTCAGAAGTACTTAGGAAATATCATAAGGAACCTAAATTTGATTGGCATCCGGCTCAGCCTAAGACCTGGAATAGGGCAGTTTCACGTGTCGGAATGTCATGATTTATATTTATGAAGTAGCCAAGCAATAACACGCAGCTCCAAAATCTCTTAGCCTCTTCCTAGGCTGTCGGGTCGCCTCGCCATACATTTCCGCAAACAACCACTCTGCTGTAAATGTCAATATCCACAGCAATCATCCGGAGCAGACCGTCTTCCGCAACAAAACAGCCCGTGGCGACACCATAAGCTTAGCAGCTTGCTGTACATGTGTTAGTATTGTTCTCTCTCAATGAAGAGCATAAGCTACGCTAACCAAGGCGAGAGAAGTATGAGCTCTCTTGACAGCCGGGAGCGACGCAACGAGGCAACCAGTCTGACTGGTTGTCGGAGCACACCAGTTCGCTGTCGGCGCAGTCCGCAATGTTCAGGAGGCAGTCGCCAATACGCTGAATGAAGGTAGCACCGTCGCAGAAATATCCGCTTAGCGTCTCGCCACACGAAGAGACCTGCGTATCATCCACGGCGGGGACAGCCGCCGCGGTTGGGGGAGAAGCAGAGGGAACTGCGGCAACTGTATCGTCGCGAGAGTTAGTTGATCGGGTTCTTAAACCGGGGATTGGTTGACGAGATTCGTGCGTGTGTGTTGATACCCTAGTAGCCTGTTGAGATAATTAAGCTGCTGAACAACGACTAGCTATCTTAGTCTCGGCTAGAGCGATATATCTAGAGTAAAGAGACTCGAGCCAGACCACATCAAGTGTATATTTTATCTGCGGAATCGTGATGGTCTATTTGTTTTTTTTATTTCCTTTAATCATTATGGTAATGTTTGTGTATCACCACAACCGGTTGTAGCACAACTAATACAAGCTATAGAGGCTGTAGGTGCCACGCTAGACTTTGAGTAGCCACAACGCGATTCTTACGTAGATTTGTATTGTTCACATAGGCTATTAGTGTCTATGCGCAAGTGCATGTAGTCAGGGCTTGTAGCGAGGTACGATTGCAACGCCGCTAGTGACTCTTTGCGCCTTTATTGTCACCATAGGTACAAAAAGACCTTGATAATTGGGCCCGATCATCGCGCTATTCATCACAACCAGGTTGCTAATAATAGGTCATTCAGGAATAACTAATGCTTAGATGATCCCAGAAGATGGTGCTTCGGTCCACTGATATGAAACATGGCTATATTACTTCTCAAAAGTTTCTCAGCCCGTAGGCTGAATTACATGACCATCCTTGAGAGACAATTGAGGTTTTTGACGAGTTGAGCTAACGTTGAGGGCCAGATGCGTGGTGAGTGCATAGACAGGTTAAATAGTGGCCCGTTCCAGATAGTCGCGGCATCAGACTCAAGTGAGAGTGAGTATATCCCTACATAAGTAGTTCACAAGCCACTGCTGGATATTTTTTAGGTGGTAAAGAATTTCCCGCTGAAAGCAAAATCCGTGTTTGGAAGAATGGGCTAATTACTTGATGACTATCCGCAACAGCGAACATAAACAGCTCTGCTCATTTACGTTGCGATGCGGCTACCATCCATAGTTCTGGTGAAGTTGGCATCTTGTGGCACGATTTTCGCCTCAGATTTACGGAGGTTTGGGAGATTTATAAGGAAGTAGCTCAGCCGGCGATGTCTCGTCAAATCTAGGAACTTATTAATTAGGACCTTCGGTGCAGCACAATCTAGTGCCGTTAAAGCACCTAGCGCCTAGCCACCGAGTATCATACACTCCAGACATATAGTAGACTAGTCCTTTAGAATTTAAAAAGATATATAATCTATATCCCACCAGGACGCATGCCGTGTCTCATTGAACAACACGACAAGATACAGTCTAACAGCCTTTAACCATGTGGAAGAGATCTACCATCTCAAGGTGACACAATTTAAGAACCGCAATAGAGGATGATATGTGAATTTTATGTAGGAAGTCATTTATTAGAAACAAGACGTTCAGCTAGCACGTGATACTGTGACTCATAGCATGTTATTTGAGTAATAATCAGTCTTTACCGAAGCCTCTGCTTCCATCATTCGTTCATAATCTTTTCTAACAGTTTCATCACGTACTCTGGAGTATAAGCTGGGGAATCATTCTTTGACTGAGCCAGCCGAGGAGCCCATACCACACCAACAGCTTCCGCTGCCGATCGCTCGTCTTCAGTTAGATCATCGCCGTCCAAGCTGTCTAGTACCTCCGTTACCCGAGGAAGCCAGCAACGCATCCAGAACTCTTCGGGGTCACTGGCTATAAGAGGCATCCCGCTTCGGTCCTCGAGTGCAACCTGTTCCAACTCAGACAAGAGGTCGACAAACAGAGCTAATAGAGTACTTTGCTCCGATTTGATCTCACTAGCCTCTTCAACCGTGTGTAGTGTGTCTCGGTAGTCATGAACAGTCGAATAAAAGTTACAGCAGCTATGCTTTAACTCCAAGGCATCAAAGGTCGTGCGCCTGAGCGATGTAATAAGATGCTCACTTTTGTAACTGATCGGGAGGGTCTGAGTCCAGTGTACGCTCAACTGCGCGAATCTCTGTGGTGAGGGGCGGCCCCGGCCATACCTCCACCAATCAAAAGCCGCCTTGAATGGGGTGCAGCCACCCACGAAGCAAGGACAAGAGCATGTGTCCCTGACCTGAACTTGCAATAGCTTTTCAACGAGCCACTGCCGTGTCTCGTTGCATCCACATTGCTGTTGAATTTTTCTTCCGATACTACACAAGAGGAAATGCGCTGGCGTAACTTGCTCCTTAATCCTAGTGCGTTCGTTCCTATCACAGAATGGTGTCCAATAGTCAGCGCCATGCTCGATTAGCCAGCGCACGACTCGGCCCCTCCAACAATAGATCATTAGGGGTATATCTCCATCCCGGTCAAAACTATTGACATCACGAAAACCAACAGCCCACATCTTAATGAGAGTTTCGGTACTAGGACACCCAGTCCAGATATGATAGAGTGAAGCGAAGCTTTGATCACCTTCTGGACACGGACGGAAATGGAAGAGACGTGGAGGGATATGTACCCCCTTGTTCCGTAGTAGTTCTTGCACTGCGAAAGCGTGGCCGTCCAAAGCTGTGTTCTCGTAGAGCCCGAAAGACTTGGCTTCTGCTTCTGATAGATTCTCTAACGCGAGCAATTTCAGCTCGTCTCTGCGCTGTTTCAGAGCCATCAATAGGTCGAGTGTGCAAGACGCATGGGCGTCATGTATGCATCTTGGATTTATACGACACCCTGAGGCTAGTAAGATCTGGGCTGATGTTCTGCAGCCGGTTAGGCAGGCGTAATCGAGCGGCGTCAAACCACAGCCATCCGAACCATCAAGCATTGCCAACCCGCTTGCTTCCAGTATTAGACGTAGGCATGACGGGTGATAGACCGAAAAATGCAAGGGGCTCATTCCAAATTGGTTTACTTCTTTGAGGGATTCGGGGTGTCGCTGTACGAGGTCTTGCACGAGTCTCTCATCGCTAGCTCTGGCTGCAAGGCTTAGCGGTCCGCATCCACTAGCTACTTAGTTTGTAAGTTGAGTATGCAAAAAATGAAAATAAAAAAATCGAGAAGGCTTTGGCCAAACCTTCCGCCAATTTCAAATCGTTCAGAAGCATGCGAAATCCGCGCCAATATCTTGGTCGGCGTTGGGTTGGCGATGTAACAAGGAGTGCATCTGGTGCACCTGGAAGGATTATCTCCATGAACTCCATGATTGCAGTTTCATTCTGTTCCCAATTGGGACAAAAGTATAATAACGAGCCCAACGGTGTACTGTTTCACTGCGTGAGCCCATTTTGGGCCGAACACCATCTCTCCCGTGCCGGGGTGTAATACCTACAATCCATTGTCATCACAAGTTGCCACGGGCACTCCACACGCATGTAGTTTCGTCGCCATTGAAATCAGTGCGTCCGTGACCGATTTATGTTTGTAAAGAAACATGCACTATGCAGAAGGTTAGTAGTTATTTGACCCTTTCACTCAGACATTTACCAGACTAAGTATCCGACCAATTTTATGCATTAGCGATTCTCCTGTTGAGCTAATGTCCAAGGGAGAGGCCTTCCTTTCACTGTAGAGTGTTAAGACGGTGTTATAACAACACTGCACCGCTTTCACGACTATTTCGCTGTCACAGGAATAAAAATTAAAGGTAAGCATAGTGTAGGCTAAGGTTATGACACGAAAAGCAGGAGCTGTATGTTCGTCAACGATTGGGTAATGGGCGAAACCTGGACTGATGTTTCGCCCTCCGGCACCGTGAGTATTGACAAATGATAAACCAACAGCCGTTTGAAACAATTTCCTTAAGCCGCGATATTCCACTGTAAAGCGGGTGGCCTGCATTTCGCCATCGATCCGCGAAAATGGACAACTTGGTAGATGCTTCTTAGTATTCGATGTCTCATAGGAGAAGGCAAAGTATCCCCAGCTACTTCGGCGACAAGTGGTTGTACGAGAAGTTCGGCATACGCAAGCTCGAGATACACCACGGCAAGCTGCTGGCAAAGTGTTGCACTTCTCTAATGCGGCGATTGACGACGATAGAAGACTCGGTTTAGAAGCCAAGGCCATCGCGGTTTCGATTGACTGGGACACAGAAATATAAGATTCTCCTGTCGTGCGATTGTTTGTAGACATTTTCACCTACATCTAACGGCACTCCGACCCCTCTCACGGCTATCCTCTTTGGGTTCTCACTAGCTGCGGTTAACGACACGCGGGCTACTGTACTCTGTGTCTGCAGGACCTGGAATTGAGACAAGGAAAGAACCGCATCATGAATTTGGCGTATTTGGTTCACACTGGTGATAGAGACGTTTCTACCGAGTGCAACTTATTAATTATTCATCATAGCTATCGTGATTTTGAGCTACTTACAGTCCCGTAACTTGAAGTGCTATTTGAAGTGCACTATTGACTTTGGCAAGTCGCTTAACGATGCGGTTTATGTCAGATCGATTGAAAGGATATATAAGCTTCTTCTTTTGCTCTGCAATTTTAAAGTAGATACCCGAGTCGGATGAACTTGGTTCAGATAGCTCAGACAATAGTGTGTGGAGGGCGTTCAGTTCAGTGTTGCAGGATTTTACGTGACGTTCAATTATATTTGCCGATTCAGGCCAACTGCTCTTTACCTGCGGAAGGAGGTCTTTAATAGTCATCAGTAGGTCTTTCATGTTGTCAGTTTGTTCTTTAGCCAAGTTCAGCTCTTCTGTTCGCCCCTTTACAGCATTCAAATAGTCAGACAGACCACCAGCGACCTGGAGCCCGAGTGATATCACACCGGCCGCCAGACCTGCTATTGATAAGGGGTCTGCCATATGGGGTAGATAGAGACGCAGAAATGATGACACTCAAGCGAAGAATTGTTTGATGGGCGAAATAAGGATGCCGCGATCAAGGGCTCAGTCTGGAGAGAAACCTGAACGGGGAAATGAGGAGGGGAATATCATCTTGTGAAAGTATGTTCGCGTCAGGCTCTGCACTAGGCCCTCCCCGATAAGAGTATGCAAGCTGCGATGCCACCCACGTGACTACGAAGGCCTTGATTCGCAGAAGTCACTAGGGCTGTGCACACGAGGCATTCGAGCAAGGCCGATTTATTGTGGGAGAGCTAATTGATGTTGACCTTTCATACTGAAGGAAATTTGAATCGGCGTCCCCAGGCTTTTACTGTTAGAATCCGCATGCACTGCTGCCGCTGATGAGTGAATACTTGTCGAAGATCCAATTCTCCCTACTTATCGATGATACACAGAATAAGCTAGAAATTCTGAACCGGCTTGTACATGCTCCCAAATGGTACGTAGATCGTTGCTGTATGAGAGCTTCCCAACACCAAAAGATTACATCCGTCATTGCTTAGAAATGCTTGGAACACCCACCTCGTATCTTAATCTTGACGAATATCGAGGAAGCTTTGCGTGAAATCGACTTATCCTAAGCATTGGAGTCATTCCAGACAAAGACCACGTAAGAGGCACAAAGGCCGGTGCCAGGGCACCACAATTGCGCATGCAGGAATGAGATGGTTAAGCACGATCGAGGGAGCCCACACTATGTATGTCACATCTAGATGTGCTGTGTGTATCTTACTATGAGTTAAATAGTAAAGACATTTTGCTACGAACTATATAACTAGCTCATTTCGAAAACCAACTGCCTGGTATAAGAGCAATTAACCAGCATATCTATTCAAGCTTCACTAAAACCTTTTTAATAGCATAGAAAATGGCCTTCAAACTCCAGATTCCGGTAACAGTGACACTCAGACTCATTGTAGCGACCCCTACTGTTACCAAACTCACGATTTGCCTATGCTATGTTTCTTCTCTTCGCGTAATGATCAGCCGCTCGTTGCCAAATTGAATGCGTGCGTATAGAGTCGTCCAACCAAAGAATGGTACCCAATGGGCAAGGGAGGCATCATGGGCCCAGCGCGCCAGGGCAGTAGGCGAACGAATGCCATGTCGGAGCTCACAGTGATGCTCGCATGCCAGGTCTACCATGTCGTCTATATCGGGTCTTCGGTACGCTGTAACATAATTAGGCAGCGACGGCACCATTGGGACAGAAAGGCATAATGCTCCCGTATCTGCGCCTGTATGGGTTTCGCTAGCCAGATCCCTGGATTGCTGAAAGAAAACGGGAATATCCTCAAGGCTGGCGATCATGAAATGGTGTCATAGTGTGCGAATTATCGCATAGGAGCAGTACATCGTTCTCATAGCTGATTTGATTTATCTTTATTGACTCGGTGGGATCTTCTGGTGCGCGAACAGTTGGGCGGTAACTTCACCCGTCGGGACGAGGTGACGAACTAAGCCCAGGAACTCTTTCGTGCAAAATCTGTAAAGTTTTCTGGGTGCGACTCAAAATGTTGATAAGCTGATTCTGCAAACCATTCCCGCTTCGAACAAGGCATCCTGCAACGTATTAGTTGTTATATGGGATGGCAAAGAGGGATTTCACAAAGTCTAGTTAGACCATAAAAATGTTCTTGTCAGACAGCCAAATGTAGAGACATTTCGGC
Source organism: Xylariaceae sp. FL1651 (assembly GCA_025201745.1). Lineage (NCBI taxonomy): Eukaryota > Fungi > Ascomycota > Sordariomycetes > Xylariales > Xylariaceae > Xylariaceae sp. FL1651. The sequence continues at coordinate 870,857 of MU624246.1, forward strand.
TTTCTCTAATGCCAGGAAACAGTGCTCCGTAACTGTCTCGTGCTGGACTGTATGTAAATACGCACGTTTCGGCTATCTGACTGGCGTGGTCGTGACCGTGAGCATCGCCTCGTCCGTCACGGAATATCTAAGAGAGCAAGGCAAGGTCGCGCTAATAGATGGTTATGACTGTGTTTATGGCGACGGTAAATATAACCCTAATCACGCTGTTCAGCCTACGAAAGGAAGAACTGTTGGGGGGGAAGATTGCTGATGTTGGGGAGTTTGATATATTTACGCATTCGTATGCTGAGATGTGTGCGACACACAATGGCATTTCAAGACTGGGAACGGATGTGGAATATTCAGAAAGGATCGCCACATTATCTGATTCTCTGTGACGGGCCAAAATCTACACATCTCCCCCATTCTTGACTTTAAGTTTGAAATGTTCTAGGCAATTGCTACACCGCCAGAACTCATCACGGGGAACAGTCAATTCACCATGGGCCGTGGTAGTGATGAGGCGCAGTGTGTCTTGGCTATAAACGATACGAATAGTATCGTATAGAATTTCATCTTAATACGGATCCCCTCCCGTTTTCGGTTAGCATCGACCTTGACCCATGTATGGTATGAGTCCTAGATTGGGTGATGTGTATTAAACGCCGACCTCAATAAATTCTTTAATCTAGTCTTGAACACCCTAAGTGCTTCACTTTGTGATTCAGGCGACTGGCTGAAGTTGAGACAATCACAGTCCCTTGGTACTTACCCAGTGATACATGAGCGCAACATGAGGCATCCCACCGTTGGGTTTCTCTTAACCCTGGTGCTCGCCATCTTCCTTCAGCCAGCAGCGTGCTCCTTCAGCCTCGACACAGTCGTGAAGGACTGGTGGTACTATGTACACAACCACCTCGCCGACACAACGTCGCAGGCGTGCCTGGATGCCTACAGCACCACAATTAACTGCGATATGACGCTGCTTGGACTCGTATCGTCAGGCAGTCCAAATTTCGACCCGGGCCCAGCGGACTTCGAGCGCACCTGCGTCAAGTCGTGCGCCGACTCCCTCGAGGCCTGGGTACAGAACGTCAAGCAGGTCTGTGTCCAGGAGGGCGACGCGGCGCTTGTTTACGATAACGTGCGTCCGTACCCGCGGGTCCCTGTCGCTGTCGTGGGCGAGGTGTTCCAGTACGAATACGCGTTTGCATGCTCTAAGAATAGGTGCGTCAAATCTCATGCACCTGCCTTGCTCGCTGTGAAACCCGTGTTTGATGCTAATATGGCGCTCTTTCGCGTGTCTTCAGCTCTGGGTGGTGTGAACTCAACTATCCCTCCAGTCCAGAATGGGCGCGGACAGACTTCACCTGTACCAACGAATGCGCGGTGCAATTCTTCACTAATGCGCATAATCTGCCCGGTTCTAACTACTGGTTCGGTGGCTATGAGTTGGGAAGTCGATCGGATTGGTGGAAGACTCAGTGGGCGGAAGGATGGGACCATGTCCTTGAATGCCGCAGTGAGGGAACATCGACGAGATATAGCAGCTCAGTCGTTACTACGTCGTCAACAGTGACGACAACCAGCTCGATGTCCACAACGTCTGCTGACAGCACGTCGACGGACGATATCGAGACTGTTTCTTCTACAAGATCTTCATCTCGCCAAAGCACAACCCCGAGCCCTACGAGCTTAGCCAGTAGCTTCCCGACGCCTAGCAGTAACCAAGCTGGACGATTACGGCCGCCAATTGCCTTTCGTGCTCTGGCATGGATTTAACTTCGAGTAGATACTTTTGGACGTAATATTTAATCAACGACTACAGCTCGCTCATTCCACATGGTACTAAGTTGACCTTGTGAGTTGATAGATACCTAACCGAGAAAGGTTTGTCGCAGCATTTCTAACAAACAAACATCTATTTTTATTCCAATATTCAGAAGACCATTAGACGAGAGAGAAAGTTCTAATCAGTGACGCGAATGTGTAAACCCAAACTTTTATCATTACTAGCCTTTCACTCTGAATGTCCAATCTAAGGTAGAGGCCAACCATAGCCCAGAGCAAAATCAAAAACTCCCACCAAACCAGACCAGCCACATACACACATATATATTACCACATTACCCACGTTTCCTTCCATCTACCCTTTCCGCTTCAGACTCTTCCCCCTTTCTAATAACCCAAGATCCCACCATCCTTCGAGCACACCGAAAAGCGTCCTCCTCTTCGGCTTAACCTTAGGCGCCAACTGCGCCTCCACGTCCCGCGGGCTTAACGGTGTAATGTCATCATACTCATCCACAGCTCGTTGGCTCTTCTTCCTGGCGAAAGTCGCCGTAGCAATGCCCAGCGCGTCGCGAGGTAGCTGAGACGCGCGAGCGAGCTTGAAGCCTTTCAGTCGCGACGGACTAGGCGTGACAGGTGTAAATCCATCATCGCTAGGCGTGGGCGGCGGGACGACGACGAGAGTCGGGGTTTTGACGGCCGTCTTTCCGAGCTTGGGCACAGGCTCATGGAGAATAGGAATAAAGTCCTCGGTCGGCGAGTGAGTTGAGCCAATCGGACTTGCAGCTGGTGGTGGTGGTGATGGTGTTGGCATAGCTGCCGCATGAGCGGGAGGGGGAGCTGGACCCGTCAGAGACCGGCCCACGATGGCCGTCGGGCCAGCATTAGCATTAATCATGATGGGGGGCGTTGGCACGTGGTAGATGTCTTCGTCGATGGCGCGGACAGGACGACGATGAGACGCTTGGGGCAGCGAGAGCGGGGGCGGGAAGCGCGAGCCAAACCCGGGACTTCTGACGCCCAGGAGCCGGGAGCCCAGCGCCGAAGGCCCTGAGATCTGCTCGACTGGGGCTGCCCCGAAGCCACCACGGACGCCCGCGTACCCCTAGCCCTCGAAGTCCTTGGGAGGAGCAGCCTCGGCGTTAGCACGCCTGATGAGCTGCCAGAGGCCCACGCAGATCAGAGCGGAGAACGCGAAGAGGACGCTGAGGGCGATGCCCAGTCCCCACACGGCCTTGATCTCGTAGCAGTGAGGCTGGTCGGTTGTGATCAGGGCCAAGTAGCTGTTGTACTTGGCGGCAGCAGATTCATAGCTGCGGGCCGAGATCCCTGGAACAAACGCGGCACTAGACGAAACAGGCCATGGCAACAGTTCACACGTGAGCATGGAGAGCGGCTTCCCGATGGTGACTGCGACAACGATCAAAGCAACAAGAAGAGCTAAATCGAGTCCACCAGCGATAAGCAGGGGTAGCAGCCCATCGTAATAAAGAATGTAGGAGATGGCTACATAGAGCGTCGAGATACTAGTCTGCGGATGTGTGAGTAATTAGACCATGAGCAACGCATTGAGAAGACATACCACTGTGACGGTCCCTACAAGAACGTCCGGCACCTCGCGCTGTGTAGAAGCAAACTCATTGATGAAGTTGGCAGTCAAGCCGACGATGGCCACCAGCGACACAAACTGAAGACCGCGAAGGGCGGTGAAAGTGACACCAAGAGCACCAAGCTGCGGCGACTGGAAACGCATCTTCAGGGGGATACCAGCCTCAAAGTCGGTGATGAGCGAAAGTTGAGGACGAGGCCGACCGAAATTGAGGACGGTGCGCGTTGGGAGGCGCTGCCGTGGGAATGGGATAGACGCGGGAGGAGTTGGAGAGGGAATGGTGAAAGATTGGCGGTACCTGGCTAAGTACCAATTCTGTCCAAAAAGAGAAAAAAAGGAAAAAGGAAAGAAAAGCACCAAGAGTTGAGGAACGAAAGTATGCTTTGGTAATGAAACGAGAGCTGGGAAGCAGATCGACTGCAGTCAGGTATCGTGAAGCTCGTAGTGGAAAGAAGCCGTAAGAGCGAAACTTTGTCGTGTAAGCGAAAAGGCGGTGCTGAACCTAAAGACCGTTTCCCAATAAGATAATCCCCAGAAAGAGAGAAAAGACCCAGATGAGAGATAAGGAAAAAAGAAAGACTAAAGGAAAAAGCCGTGATTGTGATGTTACTGCATGTAGGATGAAGACCAGAAGAAGAGGAGGCTCTTTCATGTCCGGAGCATACACACTTAAGTACCTCTCAACAGCATGTTGAGGCTCGTATTATGACATATATCATTTCCAATTCGACAACAACGAAGGACGAGCATGTTTTAGCTAACGCTGCTATTTTCGACGAACCGCCGGCAATTGAAGCAGACGGCAGCATCATAACGCGCTGGCACACCCAATGAGAGACGATGGTGATCATCGCGCTTGAAGGTGTGGATCAGTAACCAGGCATCGGGACTCTTCCGCGAAGGACCCTCTCGATCGCCCAAGAGCCTCTTTGGCCTGTCGCCAGCCATAGCAATCAGCGCGCAACGGTGAGGTTGGTCCACTAAGGCCTGTTTTAGCAACCGCGGTGAAGCTCATGATCGGAGAATTTTGGTTGGCTGGCAGTCCAGCTGCAGCGAAATGAGGTTGGTGGGTCGGCAGGGGTCCTCTAAGCGCGGGCCGCGTCTATAGCAGCCAAGACTATCTCCAGGCGCCCAATGGCATCCCTCGCAGAAGCTAGATGTTTCAAAGATCGTTGCGACGACGACCGAGTGACAATACTCGTGCTAATGGAACACACATCTCGGCAACTCATCGCTGGTCCCTCCTCCTGCGGGAAAGCGATATGAAGGGATGAGGCGAAGTCATCCCGACGGCCTGGGATACAAGCTTCTCGTCAATGCTAAAGTAGCAATATTCAACGTCGTCCAATCGAGCTATAGTCAATCACAGAAGCTGCTAAGAGCTGGGGTCTGGACTGCTGCTGAAGTAAACCGAAAGTGACGGCTGAAACATTGAGAATGAATCTTTATGCAGTCGAGTCCGAGCATGTGATATTAGTAGCAAGCAAAACGTGCTTCAAAATTCGGTGGCTGGAACAGCATGAACCACGTTCGCATCGATATTGACATTTATTCATTTCGCTCAATTCAGCGTGAAAAATGCCATGGATAAAGCAGTCAGTCATAAAACTACAAGATTAATCCTCAATGACTGTATACGCATTTTGCTAGCCTCGACGCCTATCTAGGGACTTATAAGCAAAAAATATTCACCCAATCGCTCGCGGAAATCAGCTCTTCGCACTTTCTACCGTGGTGTTGTTCATAGTACATGTCTTTGGCAAGTAAAGGAAGAGTTTGGACCATGGGTATCCTGACGCGAAATCCCTAGGATCTAATCTCATATATATGGAAGTCATGGCTATCATCGGAATCCGGCTCATCCGTTAGCCCAGCAGGTCATCAAGCCCGCTGCCACCGGTAGCCGCGCTGCCAGCAGGTTTCGATGTAGCTGCCGCAGGGGCTCCCCAGAGAGAGGCACTCGTCTTCTCTTTGGCGAGCTGGCCCATTTTAGGTCCAGTCGCAGGTGTGTTTGTCTTCTTTAGACCAGAACCAGCCTGGCCCCAAAGGTTGGCAAATGGATCACTACCAGAGCCTGCCTTAGCTGTCGCCGGGGCGGCCGGCTTATTATGTGCTGACATGCCCGATGGTGTTGAGCCTGAGGATAGTGAGCCCCTACCCGAGCCCAACGGCCCCGTCGATTGCGGAACCTGTACCGACTGAAAGTAGTTGGGAGCGGAGGCTTGATACCCAGGTGGCTTGGGTGCAACGGGTACACTGGTGGGCGCCGGCACACTGAATGATGAGTAATTAGCAACAGGGGTGGCAGTAGAGCTGCCAGGAGGTGACAGTGACGACATCATATCCGTAAGGCTCGCCTTCTGTGGCGCAGACACAGGCTTTGGCGCAACGAAATGGGCTGTTGAATGGGCCGTAGATGTGATCATTGGCGGCTGGATAGCAAAATTGTTAGAGGGCGCAGATGGCGGTGCAGCAGGACTTGCTGATTGGAAATCGTCGAAGTCGTCGTCATCGTTGACCGGGTTGGACAGTGAAGCCAAGCCAGAGCCATTTGAGGGTGCTGGAGCTGTTGCAGTCGAGGAAGCTGCAGGTACGGGAGCGGGATCGTCGAAAGAAAATAGATCAACTTCGGGTTCTTTTTTCCTCGGTGGTTGGGAAGGTGTTGTCTTTTTTACCCCCACCCTGTCGTCCCTTTCGGCCCTCTCGGTCTGTTTTGGACGAGACGAAGCTGATCCAGCAGTGCCCTCGTCGAACTCATCATACTCCTCAAATCTATCGGCTCGGTTGCTAGAGTCTCTCCACTCGTCTGACTGACCTCCGAAGCCGCCACCATCTCCGTATACACCACCAGAGTAACCACCGTAACCTGCTGCAGAGCCTCCATAGCCGGCAGACTCGCTACCAAACCCCCCGTACCTACTACTGCTGCTTCCAGAAAAGCCGCCCATTGAGCCTCCTTCTACGCCGGTATATTTAGTCTTATTCGATCTCGCCTTCTTTCGCTCGGCTCGGATGCGTTCGACGTCACCAAGCAGTTCTGCCAGTTCTTTTGCCCGATTTCGGACGTTGATTCCCTGGTCTTTACCGTTCTGATCGATGAAATGGAACTGTCGAAGCATCTTAAGTAGTGTGATATGACCCCTGGCATCGTCTACGACGCGTTCAGAGCCGTGCTTGATGAGGAACTCTAGCAACTGAAGGGACTTGTAGATCTGCCGCCACTCTTCGGCAGACTTTTCTGTGAAACGGCGGTAGATCATGGGCATAATCTCATTGAGTGTTTGACTGGAAAGCATAAGCAATGCATCGTAGGCATTTCGGGAAGCCGTCGCGCACGTACTAGTTGAAGGTGCCATTGGCGATTTCCTGCATCAGTGTTGACGATGCACCCCAGGGTTCGTTATTAGTTGCCTCTCGGACCTATTTAATGGCAAAGAAATCAGTTCACCAACTCGTATTTCCACCGGTATCACAGTGATCTCACCTTTGCTTCCATCTCGGTGTAATTCATGACAGCTGTGTCCCAGTGGTATTAGCGACTACTATTCGAGACAGTTTCGCCGGGCCTTGAGAAGGGGAGAGCGTGGGGGAATCGGTATCTCCAGGCTCGCTCACCATTTTGGACTTTGCGAACACCTGCCTTGAGATCGTACAAGGTCAGGTTGGACACTTGGTCCTTTAGACTATTGAAGTCCATCGTGTCGTTGGACGTTGGATATGGTGTCGACGCACAATCGTAGACAATGGTATTGGGCGACGACACAGCAAGTGAGATGTGTGGATGCTGGCGCTTCGCCGTCCACTTTCCTAATAGAGAGCGGAGAGGTCAGTGCTGACAGTCAGTCACGTGGTTATATATGATAAATGCATTTGAGAGATTATATTAAGCGTTGAGAAGCCAGCAAATACATTAGTTATTGATCGCAATTGATTGATTTCTAACTGTGAAAAGAATCAGTATGTAGCTAGAAATAATTGAAATAAAAATTATTCTGCATTCTCCATATGACCGAGGTCCCTGGCCAGCAACGTGTTGTGGTCTTTGCCTGCCTTGCCTGCTTTGTCTGCACATACAGTGCTTTTAGACAACTAAACCATATATTTCAATAAAGGGTCGTCGCTCAGGCCAGTAAATGCTCTTTGCGTTTCAAAGTTTCAATCTCACCAAACGCTGTAAATTTTCTTGTTCGTTTGACAGTTTGTCAATTCAAGAAATCAAAATTCCCTAACTGTACATTACAATATTAATTGTATCACTATCGACCTATTTCTGTTTTACCAGATTCTAATTAGTGCCTAATCTTCGTATCATCAAGGTATGTTCAGTCCCTTTTTATATATATTCATTGTAGTCGGATGCCCCTTTACCCCTTCATTCAGAACCTGAGAGTTGCTCAGAAGCTTTAGGCAAGTTGCCAACGCCATCGCCTACCACTAGCTACACAATCTGGATATAGTTGTCCTTGACATAGCAACTCTCAACAAAATCACACCGCACAGATAGAAGTTTGAGGCTGTGTGAGTGTCATAGCAAGTACCTTCTCATGATTTGCAGAGACGTATATCTGGAAGGATACGAGACGAATTCCTGAGCTGTGGCAAGCCACTAGCAAGGACATCAAGTACATTTCCTTCTTTGTCAGCAGTTCGAAGTATGGCAACAATATCAGATACCTGGAGTGGGGGCGTCACGACTTGTCTGATCAACCAGCAACCCTGACGCTGGCTGATGGTTTCCATGCATGCAAGGAAGCTTAGGGTTTTCATTTTCTAAAAGGCTCAGCAAATGGGCTTGCAATCATTAAGTCTACTAAGCCCTTCTGCGGCATGATCCGGACATTGCTCATGCCATAACGTGGCCATCAGCCCCTTGGCGGTACTACCTTTTGCGGCTGGTGAGATCATGTCCCATGACATGTAATCGATTCCGACAATGCATAGCTTGAGTGAGCACAGCCACTGTTACTGCAACCAATATTCAGCAATATCTTGCTTGGATGGAGCCTCTGAATTGAACTCGGCGCGACAACTAGCCTACAAGGTAATAGACCAAAGGTGTCTGAAGCGTACTTGACCGCCTGAGATACCAGTCGACGGCGGAAAGGATATGAAATCTGCAGCTGCTTAAACTGTCTACGTTATCAAACACACAGAGCAGTGCTAGCCGAAAATCCTCAAGAGCTTCATATGCCAGAGTTCAAATAAGGCACATCTTCACCAGAAAGCTGATGGCAAGGCACAAGAAGGGGCGGGAGCAAGCCGCAAGAGCAAACAGTACCGGTAGCTAGGCAATTGGCGGGGCGAAAAGGAGGGGGCAAAGCTATTCGCCTGCTGTTGTTGCCAGTGCTGCATGTTCCCTGCAAACCCGCCCTGCTTAAGGTATTACCTACTTCTTGCTTGCTTGATGCGTGCAGGAAGGTAATGCTCGAGGGATGCCTGCGCTTGGCTTTCTTTAATTGCCCCCACCAAGTATATACCCGCAGTGTGCGTCCATGGGTACTTATTGGTCCATATTATCTACTATGGCTGACTGAGTAGCCGCTTACCCACACACCCCTCCTCTACCAGCTGCTCCTCCTCTTCAGTCATTCTCAAGCATCCAGTCAGAGCTCCATTCCATGATATCATTGGCCAAAAAAGCTAGGTAGCTGACCCCTCCTTTTTCAGATGAGCAGGTCCCTCTTCTTCAAAGTTCTGCCCCGCGGCGGCGTTTCTTCTCCCCTCTCTTCTACCAGAACATCAACTTTTAGACCTCAGTTCGTCTTCACCAAACCTTCAGCAACTCCCGCACCGTCCTTCGCAAACCAATTCTCCCCTCGGTTCTTTTCTGCATCTACCGCAACCATGAGTGAGCACGGATCCACTAAGGTCTTCTTCACTATCAATTGGGAGGGCCCTGTCATGGAGAACGGCCGTCCTACCGCTACCGTTAAAGGTAAGTAAGCTTTGTTATTCTCGTGTTGCAGGTATGCATGACAATGTCTGCTGTCAATAACTCCCCGTATCATAGATTGAATTGAGAAGATTCATTCGTGCTTCCACCTAGTTCCTGTTAGGCTTACTAGCTTCCCCTCAATAAAATTTCATTATGCTATTGCAGCATGCTGGTTCTTTGGTCACAACGAGCTTACAAGGTTTTCCAAATAGAGCAACAGGAGAGCATTCAGTTTCTGCTCTACGATAAGGTCGTTCCCAAGACCGCCGAGAACTTCCGCGCTCTCTGCACCGGCGAGAAGGGCTTTGGGTACAAGGGCTCTTCCTTCCACCGTATTATCCCTGAGTTCATGCTCCAGGGTGGTGACTTCACCCGTGGTAACGTAAGAAACCCCAGAACATCGATGGAGATTGCGTCAATGGAAATAACATGGCAACTGACCAATTTACAGGGCACTGGTGGCAAGTCTATCTACGGTGAGAAGTTCGCCGATGAGAACTTTACCCTTAAGCACACAGGCCCCGGCCTTCTGTCTATGGCTAATGCCGGCCCCAACACGTAAGTAGCATCTGGCATAGCTTCACTTATATGTCATCTTCAAGGCCTTAGTGGAAACGTAATTGACATGGGCATTTTAGCAACGGATCCCAATTCTTCGTCACCACAGTGAAGACCCCTTGGCTGGATGGCCGCCACGTTGTCTTCGGCGAGGTCATTGGTAAAGATGGACTGAACGTCGTCAAGGCTCTCGAGGCTACTGGTTCCCAGAGTGGCGCTGTCAAGTACAAGAAGCGCCCTACTATTGTCGATTGTGGTATTGTAGAGAATTAGCTCGAGCACACAACTTCCCTCACTACCTGTAACATCTCGAGTTAGCGCACCTCATTGTGATGCCTTGCTTTTCTATTGTGGTAGACGGACTATAACCACACAAAATGCTGAGATATTCTGGGCAGACAGTTGTTAGATAACTGCGAATAGCAATAGTTTCCGACCGCTATTCGATCCGTTACTTGTAAAACACCAATTTTACTATCTGCACAGTATCTCGTATCATAGAATCGTTGGACCCGGAACTTGATCGCCCTTTGGTTGAAATTCTCAAGTACATGTAGTAATATTTGATAGTATAAGATACAAGCATAAATGTTCCATTGTCGAAAAACTACTATGGCTTCGTACCAAATACAGATCAAATCTATCATCCGATAAACGCCAGAGTACTGTTCTCTCTCCGGAGAAGGTCCTCATTCCGTATAACGCCAATACCCAGCCCTGATGCAAAATAACAAAACCTTTTCAATGCTAATATCACAACTGAGGCTCTGCAATCCCCACCTGCTTATGCCAGCCACTGGTCGAAGTATTCACAACCTCCAGCCCAGACTGGACCACCTTCCTCACAAAGATCGAAGACGGGACATTTACCGCAGGGCACGGTTGTTAGCCCGTTGCTTCGTGGTTCCCAAAAGTCCTCGTCTCCGGGCTTAGAGTAAAGGGAGGGGTTCTGCTTGGCGATACGAATAGCGCGGTAGCCAATTCGATCACCTAACCGAATCTCTTCAACGCGGTTATCCCATACCAATACGTCAATCAGTTCCTGCACGTGCTCCTGTCTGAGTGGTTGGCCCTTGGCTACCTCTGCTGCTTGGATGCCAGCTGTAATTTCTTCTGTGGTGGGATAATCCATGTATCCGGCAGGTAGCGGCAGTCGGACTGTTTTCCGGATTTTCGCTGGAGGTATTATCGTAGGATCATCTTTGGAGATGGAGTCTGCCGTCCGCTTCTTGCTCTTCATAGCCGCTTCGGATGCTGCGCCATTGATGACTCCTTTCTTCGGTAGCACTGGGCTGACGCTACGTGCGCTCTTCTCGCCTTTGCTCAAGTAACTGCCTCGGTTCTTAATAAAGCTCATAACGACACTCTGCAGCGCCTCAATGAATGCCTCGTCGAGAAATTGGTCTGTGTACCATGGGCCACCAGTAGCACGAGACGACGGTTTGATGTTCGCTTTGATCCACATCTTCTTCGAGATGTTCTCGACAGTCGTGAACTGGGCAACAAGGCGTTTGGCCTCAAGCTCTTTAAGAGCTTTCCTCAAGGCATTGTCCTGGACATTGAGGCGGCGCTTGATGTCTTGCTGCCAGGCGCCCTCTGCGCCCGCAGCGTCGATTATTTCATATACCAGTACTTGGTCATCACTGGTGAGCTGTTTGTATCTGGAGGACCGCAGAGTTGATGGTCAGCACGGCTCGAAGACTATAGTATTCGTCCAAAGTCAACGAAGTTACTCACTTAGCTGCTTCCGCCTCTGGTCGTAACCGCCATGCAAGGCCGCTATGTAGATGAACGGGGGCGAACAGGCGCTCATTTGTTAAGATTTGGATCAGCTGAAGTAGCTTCTTAATATCTTTAGGCGGGATAACATCGAGAGCTGTGAGATCCTCCTGAGTGAAGAGGCGGTCTGGATCACCACTGCACGCCTCTTCGCAAGCTGTGTAGAGCTGCACCTTAAGCACGGATATCTGCTCATCCATTTTGGCAATTTGATGCGCTGAGCATCTAGCGAGACTGTGAGTCACGCGATACTAGCGCAGTGTTTGAGAGAAGGATTGATAAAGGGTGAAATCGCAAGGTGGGAGACGGTAAGACCTCGCAAAAATTTTGAGCTGGGTTGTTAGCATGTATTATGTTCTATATGATAAGATGGGTGAGATCGATGCCGGCTCTGAGATTGGTGAATCGAAAACCATGGCTTTGACCATTCAGCAAATATTTCAATGCTCGTTGGCTCTTATATGGAGATTTTGTTCTGCCCCGCGATATAACCAAAAGGACCTCCACAGAAATATTCCCTTTATCGCAAGACGGGAGCTCTTATCATAGCGTCTTGGCACTGTACAGGAACACCGTGCTCTGCTCTGCAATTGCTAACTGTGGCTTGTGCTCTTAGTCTAGTAGGTACTGCGTTTGCTATATCAAGTGCACTGTATTAGTTCACTGTAAAAGTTGAGCCAGCGCTAGACTATCGCCGGAAACAGTGTCTCTATAGCGCCGATGCTACCCCACCAAACGCCAGCAAGAGCAGGCGTCCTTGGCCCGTCGTAGAAAGCTCTCGAACTTCGCGCAGCCCTGTCTGTTCTTCTGCCCTCTTCTCTGCCTCGCCGTCACTAAGAAACCATTTGCGCACTACTTCACTCTCTTCTTCGCCCATTTTCTCTCATTCGTTCGACAGAAAGCATTCAATTACTTGCCTACAAATTCTGTTTCGTGCGTTCTTACCTCGTGCATAGCACCGTCCGCTGAGTTTCCTTGCAAACAGACACAATGGCGTCTGCAGACGAGCTCAAAACTTTGGGCAATAATGCCATGGCCGCCAAAAACTTCGACGAGGCCATGTATGTACTCCCCCTTTTCTGTCTCCAGCCTACATTTCCTATCTATGTTCCTGGTCCGTATCCACAGTATTTAGCCTCTAGAAGCTAATTTTCCAATAGAGATGCTTTCACTAAAGCTATCGAGCTATCTCCCACAAACCATGTCCTGTACAGCAACCGATCGGCTGCCTACGCCTCCAAAAAGGACTGGACAAACGCTTTGAAGGACGCCGAGAAGACTACAGAGATTAAACCCGATTGGCCACGAGGCTGGGGACGCAAGGGTGCCGCTCTTCACGGTTCTGGTGATCTGCTGGGTGCCAACGATGCCTATGAGGAAGGTCTGAAGCATGATCCCAACAATGCTGGCCTGAAGAGTGCTTTAGCATCTGTTCAGAGAGCTATGGAACAAGAATCTGGTACGTTAATATATCTGGTTTCCTGCGATTTGTATATGACTGACATGGCGTTTATAGGCGGCGCTGGCGGCTTCGGTGGTGATCCCATGGGAGGACTCGGCAAAATGTTCAGCGACCCCAATCTCCTCCAAAAGCTGATGAATAATCCTAAGACAAGCGGATACTTCTCTGACCCTTCATTCATTGCCAAAGTCCAGGCGCTGCAGAAGAACCCTCAAAACACTCAGGAACTATTCAGCGATCCAAGAATGATCCAGGTCCTAGGTGTCGCCATGGGAGTAGATATGGACATGCGCATGCCTGATGACGTCCCTGGGGCTGGTACAGCATCTTCAGGTGCAAAGGAGGCAGAGGAGGACGTTGAGATGCCCGATCTCAAACCATCAAGTCCTCAGTCTACCTCAAAGCCCACGCCCTCCAAGGCCCCTGAGCCAGAACCGGAACCCGAACTTGACGAGGAAGCTCTGGAAAAGAAAAAAGCAAAAGAAGAGGCCGAGAAGGAAAAGGCTCTAGGCACAGAAAACTATAAGAAGCGTAACTTTGATGAGGCTATTAAGCATTACAGCAAGGCCTGGGATCTATTTAAGGATATCACTTACTTGAACAATCTAGGTGCTGCCCAGTTCGAGAAAGGCGACTATCAAGCGTGTATCGATGCTTGCACCAAAGCGATTGAGGAAGGCCGCCAGATCTACGCCGACTTTAAGACGATTGCCAAGTCCTATGCTCGTATCGGATCTGCTTACGAAAAATTGGGTGACCTTACCAAGGCCATAGAAAATTATCAGAAGTCTCTCACTGAGCATCGAACACCAGACACGGTCAACAAGCTCCGTGCCGCCGAGCGTAAGAAGATCGACGCGGCCAAACAAGCTTACATCGATCCAGCTAAGGCTGAGGAGGCACGTGAAGAGGGCAACAAGAAGTTCAAGGAGCAAGATTTCCCCGGCGCAGTTGCGGCGTATACTGAGATGATTAAGCGATCCCCTGATGATCCTCGCGGCTACAGTAATCGTGCTGCGGCCTTCGTCAAACTATTTGAGTTCCCTAGTGCTCTCGAGGACTGCAACATTGCCATCAAGAAAGACCCCAAGTTCATCCGTGCTTACATCCGCAAGGCGCAGATCTATTTCGGCATGCGCGAGTACTCTAAGTGTATCGATGCGTGCAATGAAGCTTCGGAGGTCGATAACGCACATCACAACGGCGCCAATGCGCGTGAGATCGAACAGCAGCAGCAGAAGGCTCTACAGGCCATGTACTCAGCACGAGAGAACGAGACCGAGGAGCAGACTCGGGAACGTCTGATGAAGGACCCAGAAGTGAGTCGCAGATGCAACACCTTCCCTTTCTTGTCAGTTCATTTGCTAAATCGTTACAGATCATGAGCATTATGCAGGACCCGGTCATGCAGTCCATTCTTCAGCAGGCTCAGTCTGAACCTGCTGCACTTCAAGAGCACATGCGGAACCCAGCTGTCGCAAGCAATATCCGCAAGCTAATAGCTGCCGGCGTTATTCGCGTTGGCCGATAAGCATAATGAAGATGGAGAAGAGGCGTTTACTGGAATTTCTTTGGCTGGGGGTTGGTGTTCAGCATGCGAACAGATTCATGACTAGCAACTTGTGCTGACTTTTCCACGAATTGCAAAATGTACAATCAGGCATCTCCGAGCTGGTCCAGCAAGGACATCTAATGGCATTGTTCAATTGATCAAAACGAGTATGCGTTCAAAAACTAGGCGTAAATGATACAGACATTGTTGTTTTGCCTATTATGTTGCGATGATAGCCTCCCAAATAAGTCTTCTTTATTTAGCATCTCACCTTCATCATCAATCGTAGCTCATACCAATCGACTTCTCATCGCTAAGCATTTTAGTAAGTTGTTGACTGAAAGCACAATTGGCGTGATTCAGCTACCACAAGATGTGGCTATATCCTAGCCTATTTTCGTACTTGCAGCACAAAACTATAAGGTAACCGCCGCCACCGAAGATATTGAGCAACAACATGGCAGCTCAGGCTACCAGACATATTTATATCCTTGCTAATAAGTTTAGCACTCTGTAGTATATATGGGTATACTATGCTGTTTTCAAGTGCTCTAAATTTGATAATTCGATTCATGCTCGGCTTATTCACATGGTGCTAATGTGACCACAAAAAGGACCGCTATGCAAAGAAATTCTGTAGGTCATCGGCAAGTCCCCAACAGAGGCATTTCTAGCAACTTTTGCTTATACCAACAACGACCGACGCCCTAGAACGCTCAAGCACGTGGCTATGTCCCACATCTGCGGACTGACACAACAGCTCTCTCGGTGCTTCCAGACGTCCTGCATGATATTTAGCGCCTCCTTAATAGTGCCGAAAATTTGCATAGCGCCCATCTTGTTAACCAATTCGATGAAGAATGGCTGTTGCTCCGGCAATGCCAGACAGCCTGTTACGGCAAATGGCCAAATCAGCGTACGAAGCGTCAGCGGTGATGGCATCATGCGGAAGAGCTCAATAGTCGCCTGGACACTGGTTTGTATCTCGCGGAGCTCCGGCTGAAGCCCCGATACGAGGACGTTCAGGTATGTGATCGTCGCCTGGGCCCAGATATGGGTATGCAAGGCCATCGCCGGCGTAGCCTGCGACTCTGCGTCGGCAACCATCTCGTTGAGGCCTGAGTACGGGACGTGCACTGGCTGTGCGGACGGGTCGAATATGGGAGTTGCGCGATCGGTCGGGAAGGGCTCGGTGGCGCCCATCTTCTGCCGGATTGCCGACTGAATGCCACAGGCGCGGTGCACGAGATCGACCATGGAAAGAGACCCCGTCGCCTGCTGCTCGCGCTTCCAGGCCGCGAGTTGCGCCACCTCGGCTATCTTCAGCATTGCCCAGTTGTGGCAGCCGACGTACTCTCCCAGACGGATAATGGGCTCGTCGCCATGGAGGAGTTCGGCGTGGTACTGCTGCAAGCGCGGCGTCTCGCCGTTCGCCGTCGCGGCTACGATGTCGATCCATAAGAGATATGCGGTGTAGAAACGGTAGGCCGTCTGGTCCGATGTCAGCACTTGCCTGCCGTTGCCCAGAGGAATTCTGCGGAACGGCAGGCCGATGCGTCCCAGGATCGAAGTCCACGGCGTCGTGCTGTTGTCGGTCGCGTGGTGCGTCATCAGTTGGTCGAACAGCACGACGGCCGCGTCGTGATGGACTTGCCAGTTCTCCGTGTTGCCCATGGCGACTTCGAACTCGAGCAGTTGGATGATGCTCTGCATGCAGCTAACGGACTGCTTAAATGCGTTGGCGACGCCGCGGGCGTTTAGGGCCTTGATATCTTCCTGCAGCGCCTTAATGGCTATCCCCTGCCGCTCCTGAAGTTGGTTCCAATTTGCGCGCTTGCAGTCTCCGTGAGAGCCGTCCATGCTATCCAGTATGACGGCGTAAAGCCAATTTGCCAGAGACAAGGCGGTGTGGAAGAGCGCTCGGTTTTTCATCAGCAGCACGAGCATCCACCCGCGGCTCGACTCGATCATACATGGGCGATAGAAAGGAAACAGATATGGCACGACGTAGTCGAGGTACACCATGGTGTAAGTGACCTCCATCTCTGACTTATCCTCGGAGAACTCCACGGGAGCGTCGACCGACGCCGAGCATGTAGACATATGCGGAGAAGATTCCGAAGACGGGTTGGTTTCAGCTTGCGTTAGTGATAGACTACTCATCATAGTGCCGGATGAAGACTCATCGCCAATTCCATCATCGCTGGGCGCTGGGTCTCCATCTTGGCCCATTGAGATGTCTTCGGCTGGCTGGCGCTGGATTTGCTGCGAGCTGGGAGATAAGTCTTCGAGCGTGGGGAGATACGCCCATTTTCTTTCCCTTCTCTCGTTGGCTTTCTGCTTTACTGTGACTTTGAGATCATCAGCCATCTGTTTCTCACGCACGCCACCGTCCATCCATTCGGGCTTCGTATCGCTGTAAAGACAGTCGATCTCTAGGCCGGCACATGTGACACAGACGGGCTTCGTCTCGTCGCATTTCTTCCTGCGCAGTCTACACGTCCAGCATCCTGTCATGTGCATTAGCCATACCCAGGGGGAATAAGCATATGATCAAGGCATACCTTGCGAACTCCGGATCTTAACTCCATTCATGTTGATATGCTTGTGACGCTAGCCCAGTTGCTTATGTGACGAGCAAAGACAAGAAAGTAGCTTTGAATATCCAAGGTCCCAACGTCGTTAAATTAAATACGCGAGAAGACGCCGTGTTTCTCATCAAGATATAGATCTCTAGATTCATTCGTCATTATAGCACGTGGGAAGCCGGGGCGCAAGTGAGATCCGTGGATGATTTGTCATCCACGTAGCGAGTACTTGAGGCTGAAGCTGTTCAGTCACATCAACTCACTTGAAGACTGTCAATAGGAGCCAATAGTGTACTGCGTTACCTACCTGGGTATGATATATAATCTAATGCCCGATCTATGCTTCGCATGGACGGGAGGCATGTGCCCCTGCAATACCTGTAAGTAGGAGGGCTGCTTAGGGGCATTAGCCACACTCGCCACACTTGCCACATACACTCTGTCGCTACCAAATACGGACGAAGGTATTATAAACAATAAACAGCATAATAACTCGTCTAACTTATGAAGTTGGTCTAACAAACTGATGGCGAAGTTCCAAAGTACGACGCAAAGAGTGATAAAATGTTCAAGGCGGAATGTGAACGTCTAGTCGCTTATTGCAAAGTGTCGCGGAGATATATAATTATAGATGTCGAATCGGAAGTTATCCGAATGGTGTTATAATTGCTTTGCCTTTAGATAGAGATTATTAGTAATAAGTTTCCGATTGGATAGACTATGGTAGCGCAAAACTCTTCTTAACGCAAGTGTTATACGGATTACCTACGTGGCCTCGGATCTTGTTTTATAGGAGGGTTATGCTTTTATTACTAGCACAGTAGGTCGCCATAACACATGACTCTCTCATGCGAGGGGCCTATTTTCGAGTTCATGGCAAGAAGTATGAAGACATATAGTCTTTCCACACTTATAGATAAACCCGTGAAAAGTGCGTACTTCCAAAATTACTATTGTTGAATAGGAATCTTGTTTTTTGAATTTGTCAGCTTAACACCCTACAATAAAACCATGGCACTTGTCTAGTTTTACCACAGCTTCATACACCACGTCTTGTGTGATAGTTACCTGTAATGTAGACTAGTCTGATATCTTTCTCGTTTCCCTCCATGATACCGCAGCCTTCAGCGACTCTTCCATCGATTCTTCTACTTGAACATCCCATAGCATAATGCTGAGACGCTACCACACAGTGCGTTGTCCGTGGCTCAGTGGGCGCACTGACAGCCCAATACCTGCATCTGCCTGGTCGTCTTCCTCCCCTCGTCATTGACGGGAACTTTTAACTTCCCAAGATAACAAACATGCAAGTTCAACCCGAGTACATCTAGTAAGAATTGCCCAAGGAGCCTTTAGTTAGGACTTGTCTCATCATGGTCGATATTCTATAGCTCTACGGGGACGTGCGCTTCGACAAAATCGCAAGAAACTATAGGATCACTTCCACTGGGCATGTATCGCCCTCTAGGTTTATGCCCCAAAACCAAGTTCCCCGACCTGGTTTTCCGCCTACCAACAGGGGCTAGTCTGCTAAAGTCATGGAGTAGTACTGTTATTACCCGGTCCCTGTTACACCTATACCCTGCAGTACTACGCAAGTCTTCCGGAAATAAGGACTGTCCCGAGTCTTACATATCACCGCTTGTCAGCCTGCCTATTACCAATGAAAGGGTGCGTATATATGAGGGGTTGTCAGGTAACTATCTAACTCTGTTGCTATG
The DNA here is from genome assembly GCA_025201745.1 of Xylariaceae sp. FL1651. Classification (NCBI taxonomy): domain Eukaryota; kingdom Fungi; phylum Ascomycota; class Sordariomycetes; order Xylariales; family Xylariaceae; species Xylariaceae sp. FL1651. The sequence goes on from MU624246.1 coordinate 889,834, forward strand.
CAGTTCCTTTGAGTTCCTTAACAACTTTACAATAAAACGTTTCATTTTCCTCATTAGAGCGTTGTTCTCCTCAACACCACTACTTCGCCTTCAACTTTTCATAATCAAAATTCTATCGGAACCATATACGATTCTCTCGCATTTGCCGCCTTCGAAGAAAATCTATTGGCGAGTTATATGATAGTCTAGTAAAGATTTCTCCAAAGCCATTAACTCAATACTCTTATAACATAGAAATGTTTTAGTATGCTTTAGCTACTAAAAAATATTTAATAAAAATTATAAAAATTATAAAAATTATAAAAATTATAAAAATTATAAAAATAAGAAAAATAAGAAAGAGAGAGAGATGAAAAGAAAAAAAAAGGGACCCATTCTCGAAATATTCAAACCACGAAGGAACAACGGGTGAAAAAACTAGTTCGAGCTAAAGCAGTGGCAAAGTTGCGTTGGTTTTTCGAAGTTGCACATTACGAAAGTCAAATGTTATTATTATTATTATTATTTATTGTTACCAGTAAATGCTTTAGAATAAAGAAATGGTCCTCTAAATATTATCTATTTGCAACTTACAGTTATACTATTACCTTACGTCATGCCAGAGAAGAGAAGAAAATGAACCCTACCATCACCATTTAAGAAGAAGGTAAGAACACTAGCCGTGGGGTAGCCTTGTGCCGTAGAAAATACGTAGAGGTCTGATAGCAGACTCCAGTAGCTGTAAAATCCGAAGGAAATACTATCTAGAAACCGTTCCAAAGAAGTTGACATACCACTTCTGTCTTGGTGCTTCAGAAAAAATAGTTCTCTACGGTCTATTTCACTGCGCTAATTCAGCTAAAAAGCCGGGCAGTGTAAGTTCTGATCCGCTAATAGGATGCTGTTTAACATGTACCAAACTCCAGCACTCTCAAAACTTGAACTACTAAGTTACTATATTGGCCATTTGGTACATGCAACGCTTGCGTTAGGGTGCATATTATGTTCCACTTAAAAATACTTACAAACCAAGAATACCTATCTACAACCTATACAGAATACAAGTCTTCGCAGCCATTGCTGAATTCATTTTCGTAGCGGCTTCCTGCAACCGCAACTAGCCTGGATGACCAAATCCTACTGAAGGGCGAAAGGGTCCATCATAAGCAATGTGTAGCCTTCAATCGTTTCCCTTTGTGTATATTTAACCCCGTGATCAAGACTAGATGAGAATACAACAGTCCAGAAGCTTCAGCCGCAGCAACCCGTGGGCTCTTGCAATGTGCCTGTACCAGCCGTACCATCACTTCTGTACATTCAACGTCAGCACGTTCAAAGGCGAAATGCTTCGCGATTCACTCCTTACCGTGGCCCTAGCCGTTCCCATTGGAAAATAAACGACCCAATGAAGGCACCGATGAAGATACAAATTATGATATAGCCATTGTAGTACATGGCCAAAAGCATGATCCAGTAGGCCGTCGAGAATTGGAGTGTATGCAGTAGAGCGCGAATGGTTTGTTGGAAGACATTAGGCCGGAAAGGCGCCGCTCGCACAAGGTTCTGATGGTCTTTAACAATGAGCGCACCCGATGCGTTCGAGGCTTGGGCGGCAGCGAGCGATGACGCGGCAAGAGTGACAGCCTTCTGATGTCGGCGGACAAGATGTCGGTCGTATGTCTTGGCCACACGACGAAGAAACTCAAGTAGTATGACGAGGAGGATGACTGCGATACAAAGTCCTGCGAATCCACCATGCGAATGTATTTGCCACGATTCTGAGAGGAAACATGCGTCGATCGTCTCCCAGTTCCATAACATCTAAAGAAAGCGCCATAATGCGTTAGTGCAGTCCAACTACTAATTATGAGGATTGTGTTGAAGATAAGAATCTGACGTCTTACAGATATCCTGCAGCTTCCCGTCATCATGTCCATATCGCCGTTCATTCCGCTCATTCTATCCATAGCGCTGGCACTCGCTGTGGAGGTCGGTCCTGTTCCTGGCGGCGTGAAGTCAAATGTGGAATGGCCAGTGGTGGTTGATGTGGCTGACATTTCAGACAGGACGGACATGTTTGCTAATGATCAGTCGCCTTCCTTTCTGGATAAGTGCAGGGCACCGCCTTGGCAACGAGGGAGTCCAGTCCAACTATACTAAGTGAAGCATAGACATAGGTCATAGAGCAAAAAATGAAGTGAATAGAGCTGGTGAACGAAGAAATCTAATCCGGATGCGATTCTTTGTCTGACGCCACCAGATACAAAGGCTTTACCGCCCCCCTTACTTTGTAAGTAGGCACACGCCTTCGACGGCGTCATGATTTCTCAGCGATTGAAAGAAGTCTTGATGGCCACTGCCTGTCTAGTGGTAGCTAGAGATCAAGATCGTGAAGGTATACTCGGTTGCTCTAACCTCGGAGGTATTTAATAATCGTTGTGGCAAGTCTTACCGGCGCGTCAGCTATTTTTATATCGTTTCTTTCTCTGTTACGACTAATTACTCCTTTGTACTCGCAAAGTAGCAATTTAATTCCCGAAACACACTGCCATTCAACTTGAGCCTATGATCCTCGATATCCTGGGGTCTGTTTCTTTGCACAAGATAATCTTTTCGTGCCTCCGCCTACCCTAGCCGCTTTACTACCCTTATCGTTACTGAATTTTCGAGCTTATTTATTCAGCAGCCTGTCTCATAACTTTACTAGGATTTGAGGATTTGACATTGCCCGCTGTCATAGCTAGGTAGTGCAACATTAGATACATATAGGTCGTAGGAGATGCCCATCGCTATCCTCTGCTAAATGCCTAGACCTGACATTTAATCTCGAGATTTTGCCCGACTAATTATTAAATCATTTCTACCCTTCTAGCCATTATTACACTCTTATATTAGTGCATCAAACTTATTACTCCTATTGATATCGCTACTGATAACAGTCATACAAGCAATGATGACTCCCGAGTCATTAAAGGGCTTTGGAACTTATAGCCTATTCTACACTTTCTAGCTAAAAATGCATTTAATACGATTTACTCAATAGCGTACAGAGTTAGTACTAAAATTTTTGTATCTCGCTCTTTCTGATTATGCATGAATAACGCAACATCACATATAAGTCTACACCTAGTCTACCTCTACTTATATCGACGTAACTTGTATGGCCATTATCACCCCCGTGCGCCTGTCACGTCTCTCGTCTTATATAGCCTCATATCCTAGCTTTGCGGCTTAAAAACTGAGCGCTGAACGGGTAATCGACATAGCCCTCGGACTTTTTAGGTGTGTAGAATACAGACCGGTCATACTTCGTGAGCTCAATGCCTTCCTTTACCCTGAACACTAAATCAGGGTTCGAAATGAAGTATCTTCCGAACGCGATTCCGACATCAAAATCCTTCCACGTTTCATCAACTGCTTTGAGGGCCGATTCGGTTTGGAATCCACCCGCTACGATGATGGGACTCTGGTTATTCCATAGCTTGACTAGGAAGTCCACGCTGTGGCCCGTGCCACAGTTTGATTCGATATTGCCGGATATACGGGCTTCGATCAGATGTAGGTATGCCAAATTCAAGGGCTTCAACTCTTTGACCAGGTACTCGAATTGAGGATAGGGATTTTTCATGAGCATACCCTTTCAAAAATCAAAGCGTCAGTAAATTTCTGCTGCTGCAAAGATTTCGGGGAGTTCGGGAGTATGCAGGAGCAAACAGGAGCAGACGGCCACTGGATGTGTATATCCTACTCCCGATTCTCACTAAATGAAACTAGAAGGCTCTGGAAATCTTACATTGAAGTCGCTGAATGGACTTAGTCGTATGGCTGTCCTATCGGCTCCGACGGCCTTAACAACGGCCTTGGTAACCTCAATGCCGAACCTGGCACGCTTCTCGATGCTGCCACCCCAGGCATCCGTTCGCTGGTTAGAGCGGTCCTGCAGGAACTGATCGATCAAGTAACCATTGGCGCCATGGATTTCGACACCATCGAAGCCCGCTGCCATCGCGTTTTTGGCGGCCGTAACGTAGTCCCCGATAACCTCCCATATGTCATCCTCCGTCATCTCTTCCGGAACAGCACTCGTCTCATCAATGGGTATGGCGCTGGCGGACTTCAGCTTGGAGCCCACAGCTTTAAGGCCTTCCGGATTTGCCCCACGGCCGAGATGCCATAGCTGGCAATAGATAAAGCACCCTTTCTTGTGTACGGCGTCGGTGATTTCTTTCCACCCGGCTATTTGGGCGTCATTGAACATACCAGGGGAGTTGTTTTCGCTTGCGGCGGATCGGGAGATCATAGTTGCCTCGGAAATCAGCAGGGTGCCGGGCACTGCTGCCCTTTGTTCATAGTATTCTGAGCACGTAAGTACTAGTAAGCTGAACGCGGCGTTCTAAAATCGCACCTTTGACTATAGCTTGCGGTACCCAATCGTCATCATTCCGATACCGCGTCAATGGCGCCATCACTACTCGATGGTCGAGGTTGATGGCGCCAACACGCATGGGCTTGAACAATTTCGTCATGGTCGCTTGAGTTGGTTGGAGTAGGTTAGGTGTCGAAACTGTAGCAACTGTCAGGCTAGCTCGTCTCAAAGTGCTAATTAGGCCGCAATTAGATTGCAGTATACAGTCAGGGCTCGATGGTTGTGGTTTCTGCAGTTACTAAAACTAGACGAGAGAACTTCAAGCTTTATATATTCCGTGGTGGTTGAAACGCGACAATTTGTAATCAATGATTTCTCATGTGTGCTCCATCGTCTTATCCCGCGGGTCCATTTTACTTGCAACCCACAGCTTGTATTGCCATTTTTAAGCATGCTTTATCATCTTCACATGGCGTTTTGATTGTTTGCTCTTCACTCGGAGTCTAGTGGTGTTGAGATATTAAAATATTGTCAGTTTTTCTTTTCCTGGTTCATGAAACGATTCGTAGCATCATACCAGAACCCGGCTTTTCGGGGTATCCTACTAAGTGGTACTAGAGAAGGTGGTTTTCAAACGTTTAGGTTACGTTAGACGAACGTCACTGATAAAGCACGCTATCTTGGAGGCATCATGGCAAACAGAATGCCGCGAATATCACCTAAATGGATAATTCATCAAAAAGCTCGAGATAGGCGTGTCAAGATCGCCGGCCGACTCCTAGGTCGCCAGAATTAATCATACATCTTGGCCGCTGGTGTTAGTGAGAGACGGAAATTCGTGAAAAGATGAGTAGACGGGGACGGTAATGACCCAATGTAACCACACAATGTGAAGATTCATAAGCATCGGTCAGCGGTTCGAATATTAAACTGTAAAATACTTTTGAATGACATTAGGACCTATTAGCATATTTCTGTGCCACATGAGTTTGAATCAAGGCCCGACCTTTCATTAAAAATCACTTCAGTCTATCATCAGAACATCAATTGCCCTGAAATATGAATATCTTCCGCTAGACTTAGCACTATACTAGGTTAAAGCGACCGGGAATCTACATAGTCTAGTCTAGGTATCTGTGGATCGGCGATAACTCCGGGGAGCTTCGGGGTATAGCAATCAGGGCACGCAAGGGGTCACCTACCCTGCTAATTATAGTCGGGTGGAGGTGTGTCCGATTACGGAGCAGTATAAATACCACTCCAGTAGACATCTAAATAAATAGCAGACCTTGATATGTTGTCCTGGTAAACTCTGCGAGCACTGTCGTCAGCACCTTCTTAAACTGCATCCCAGATGGAGCCTTATAGATGGACGGCCACACAAGCACTGGTAAACATTAAAGACGGGTTGCTAACGATACAGCAGTATGCTCAATCCCTTCTCTTGCGCATCCAAGAGCGCGATGAGGTGGTACAAGCATGGGCTCATTTAGACCCTGAATATATCATGAAAGAAGCTAAAAGGCTGGATCAAGTTCCCCTCCATGAACGCGGCCCACTGCACGGCGTTCCAATAGCTGTAAAAGATATCATATATACTCAAGGTAATGTCAGGTAAGCGGCTGCAAGAATAATCGCTCATCTCAGAAAGATATGCCGACGCAGTACAATTCTGCAATCTACGAGGGAGATGCACCGAAAGTTGATGCAGCACCAATCAAGATCTTAAGGCAGGCCGGTGCATTGTTACTCGGTGATATGCTTCAACATTGGTATGTTAGAGGACTAACATGCTAACAGTTATAGCAGGAAAGACGACAACGTCTGAGTTTGCATCTACTATAGGGGGGCCAAAGACTCGGAACCCGCATGATCCAACCAGGACGCCAGGTGGCTCGTCGTCTGGATCTGGTGCTGCTGTGGCAGACTTTCAAGCACCAATCGCACTTGGGTCACAGACTGGTGGAAGCACAAGTGAGCCCGGGATTCTTTCTCCCCTAGTTTTGCCGTTACCAGAAGTCTCTTTTTGGGGCTACTTACTTACTTTTTGACCACGTATGCTCTCAAACGAGCTTTGTATCAAATGTTGTTGACTTTATGAGGTGTAGTCCGGCCTGGCTCGTTCAATGGAATATATGCACTAAAACCGACGTGGAATGCGATCAGCCGCGAAGGACTGAAGATCTATTCACTCACTCTAGACACAATTGGATTCTTCGCTCGTAGTGTAGAGGACCTAGAACTTATGGCCAATGTTTTTGGTCTCGAAGATGATGAGCGCCCGAGTAATAAGTTCGTTGTACAGGGCGCCAAGTTTGCTGTGGTAAAGACCGTGGTATGGCCAGAGGCAGGCCCAGGGACGATGGCGGCGTTAGAAGCTGGCACAAAACTCTTGCAAAGCCATGGAGCAGAGGTCGAAGAGATTGAGCTGCCGCACGAATTCGACCACTTGCCTGAGTGGCACCGCATTATGCTTCACGCCGAGGGTCGGGTAACTTTCTTGCCCGAATACCGGCTGGCAAAGGAGAAGCTATCCCCATTCTTAGCTGGACACGTTGAGAATGTGAATGGTATATCCCGAGCAGCCCAACTAGAAGCATTCGACGGTATAGCTGCACTACGGCCGAGGATTGATGAGATTGCGAAGAAATACGCCGCAATCCTCACCCCAAGCGTAGTAGACGAGGCACCAGTAGGAATCGAGAGCACTGGAAGCCCAGCATTCAACAGCATGTGGACAGTAAGTGCAAAGAGAAAAGAGACTATAATAAATTAGGGCACCTAACCTTGCTCTCCCCCTAGGCTTTGCATACGCCAGTTGTAAATATCCCCGGCTTCAAAGGTGCGAACGACATGCCAATAGGATTATCTTTGGTGGGACCACGCTTCCACGACAGGCGGCTCCTTGCCATATCCAAAGTGGTTGGAGAAATATTTAAACTCAAAGAAGTATAGACGAACTACCTCTTAAGGTATGCCCTGTGACTGCAAGCTCGCGACTATAGAAATACCAGAACATGTCGTCCTATCAACTCGTACTACAATATTAAGATCAAATCATCGTATAAATCTGGGATTCTATATAGAGGAGATGAGCATAACGCTTGCGATCACATAATTAGCCACTCGCCGATTCGCTGTAGGCGCTCTTCAAGGTTGGTTTATGTATCGATTAATTGTTATCAAATTGCTCGTAATTTATCATAAATGCCTAACGCACGTGCTACATTAGTTACTTTAATTGATAAAAGTTTTCGTTATTCAAATATTTAAAAGGATTTTTGTATAATTCAAGAATTGCCAGAGTAAGCTAAAAATAGACATATAACTACTAACCATTGTCGATGGTTTATCCCTTATATCGACGTAGTCCCAACAATGAATAACCACCAAATGGTCATGAGCCTGGTTAAAAGAGGCGAAGTAGCTACAGTGCAGCCAAAATCTAGAACTTCCCAGCTATATTAAGTTATTTCTGAAATTCTATGAGATACTATGAACTATTTTTCATCTAGATTCGTGTAGAAGTGAATTTTTTATTTGTTTACCAGAATTCCTAAATATTACAACTGCGCCACTTTCACTATTTTAGATAAAAAAGATATTTTAAGCTTGATAAGCTTTCTCTGACGACGTTTCACGGGGTCTTTTAGTAGCCATCACTACTGTGTGTCACCAATATGCTAAGCAATACGCTTGATCATTACGTTAGGGAATAGGATATGCTAGGTATAAAATTATTATCCATCGTTCTGTTAACTGATGAACGCCTTCTGTGTGACATATTATTTACCTTTACATCTTAGTCATATCCCTTGAGTTACTTCAAGCCATAAGTATGCGATGCCTACACAGTACTGCTTGCTTGGTTTTCATCATATATAAGAGAAGTTAGGGTTGACGTCTAGCCACCTTTAAAATTATGTCATTGAAGACGCGTAAGACGGATATTATTTGATATACAGGCGTAAGCATGTTTCCTGAAGATCTGCTGTTGCTCTCGAACGTGCTAAGCCTTAAAACAATGCTGCTACACTGCCCGAAGATTTGAGGGTCGCAGGCTAAAAAAGCTAAAGTGGCCGCCAACTTACTACTGATTCATACCGCACACCATCGCAGTGGAAGGCCGTTGAAAGTTCTAACGATGACCTACGAGAAACACGACTACAACGAAGCAGTAATAGAGGGCCTCGTCAAACGAGACGATAAGCTCAACGAGGGTGTAGGCACCGCCGGCAGGGCTTTGCAGCTGCCCTGAGTGCTGCTATAAATGCCCCCATCAACAAACAATACCAGTTGCAACATTAATCGGCCAAAATCGTCAATATATAAATATAGTTGAGGACTATGGAGACTAACTATATGAACGGTTGGATTACTGCCTTGGCACGGTTTTCACTACTCGCAATCATAACCAATCCTAGGCTAGGAACCGACGTATAATTATAGCAATCCGCAATTGATGGAAACGAGCGTGAGATCGTTTGGAAACACTGAATTGACAGATTAGGTCGGAACCATCTGACGTGAGCGATCGCTGTAACCCGCGGATCGTTGCCGGTAAGAAGAATACTTAGGATGCCCAAATACCAGCCACAACTGTTAGCGTAAAAAAATAAAATAAAATAAAATAAAAGCCTGCTGGCCAGCTACAAGAAGCTAGCAGAAAATCTGTGACGTTGTGTAGTAAAGTACCAAAAAGGCGCCTAAAGGTCTCTGTCCGTTAAACCCGACGAGAGTCAAGTCAAGCCGTGCGGCGATAAATCTGCATGAATTTTGAAGTCAGATCCGGATTATCAAGGCCTCGGGGGAATCCCACGATACCCTTCCGGCTGCGCCGTGCCCGCGGGACAAAGTGTTGAGGTGCCGTAATCAGGAGCTTCAATTGCACATGATTTTGGACGCTTAGGTCGCATCGCAGTTTCTGGCAGCCTGAAGAGTGGCGGAGTGTGGCGCTGTACGCTATAATCAACCTCGGATGCTTCAGGTGACAGCTCTCTCCTGCACCTCAAATGCAGTGTACCTACGATACCTCATCAGCCCACATGCAATTTGGAAGACCCTTACTTTCCTCCACCCCTTCCTCCAAGTTCTCATGAGCCGAAAAAAAAAAAAAAAAAAAAAAAAAAAAAAAAGCTTTGGTGCCTGTCCTCGCTAGTCCCATACCGTGCCCAATGCGAATCGACTGCTCCCTGAGAGGTGTGTGTGTTCATCTCTATTTCCCCTGGGTACGTAGAAGTCCCCCACGCGGAGTACCCCTGTGTCTCCAGCGCTCCTTTTTCGCACGTCCATCATTCGCCCTTCTAGTCGAGGCGACTACGGTGATTATCGACTTCATCGGCAGCGGGTTTGCCGCTCGGCTCTTCAAACGCTCTCTCCCAATGGAAATTTCTTTTCCTTCTTTCCTGTGCGGTTTCACTTCCTGATGTTCGTACTCACCTTTCTCGGTGAGCCACGTCGCGTTTGTCGCTTGTCATCTTAACGCAGCTCTGCCCGACGTACACCCTCCCAAGCCTGCCGTCGCTGCGCTCTCTCACCAACTGGCATTGTGGCGAAAAGCCAGCGAGACCAAACGCCATCAGACTGACTTGTGCCTAAGACGTTTCGACTGCAACGTAAAGATGGTCAAATTTTCCATCTTCCCCCCCTGCTCTTGGGTCCGTCGACAGCAGGTGGCGCTTTGACAACGTCTCGGAAAATTTGGATTGGACATTGACGCCTTTGACGCAGCCGGTGGGTTAGGGGACCCATGATACGACGACGTGATTTTGACTCAAGGCATCTAATAATAACTCAGAAGTTATCTTACGCTCCTGTCACAATGCTGTTGCTACAACTTGTGGACCACGGTGCTGTCAGGCATTGGCCAGAAGGCGCCTCTTCTATTTGTTATTCATGGAGGCCTCGCGAAGACTGGAGACTCTTATGTTCTGTGCGTATTCGATATGATCTGGTCGCACCTAGGAAACTTGGCACAGAGAGCTCTATTTCCCTTTCAAACCAGAAGCTCTTCGCCTCGATCACTACAACGCCGTGGCTGGCCTTCTAGGGTATGTAGTTAGCTTTGTGTGGGCCATAAGAAGTACTGACTAACGACTCGAAGAGATTAATCACCGACGACGAGTTGAGCTTGTTCTCTTGTCACGACACGTTCCCTGACACTTCTTCGCTGGAGGACGACAGTACGATCCGAATCAAAACGCACCACGAGCCTTATAGCCAAGGCCTTGGAGTTGCCAGTGGTTTGCAGATGCCCCCCGTAAGCCAACACGATCGACACTGCTTTGGCCTGTTGCGGTCGGCTAATTTGTTCACAGAGACGGCGGCGTGTCTGGACTTGGAGGTGTCATATGTGCGCCTTCGGTCCGCTTTCGATGCGTACAGACGCTACCTGTAGGCACTGCAATCATGAGAGGTGCCCGGATTGCAGCACACATCAGCATATGAGATAGGCCGGCTGCCTCAACATTTGAAGACGTTACCTTGCGGGAACAGTGCTGGATCACGTTCTTCGGAGAGGCTACACCCTCTGTAGCCTCAGCAATAGGTTACTAAGACGTCGTAACGCAGACCGACTCTACCGCCTTTTCTCGGTAGTATAGCCTGGGGCTTTAGGTGGACGAAGGATTGCGGAATTGATCACGCGGATAGTTGCTAATAGTGAAAGCAATAACCAATTTAATAGCGTTTCGCTTCTGAGTTGTGCATTCTCTGCGTCTTGTTAGCCGGTGAATTTGAATTAAGGCAAATAGACTTTGGGAGAGAGCATCGTTGTTTATCTGTTCATTTTCAATGAATCATATTAAATTGTTTTAAAACAACCATGCTCCAGCTCAGCCACCATCTCTTTATTATCTTATTCTGACAACGAAGACGCACTGCCGCAGAGCTATTTGCACCTATTCACCATACGAGAGTATAAAGTTTAATCGGATGTTCAATCAACAGATGCAGATTACGAATTGAGCTAGATTATAAGGCCGCAGGAACAACATCTAAGCCCAATTGCTATTGCTTCACGTGAAGCCACTCAATGGACCACCAAGCTCCATTAGGATATGGAGACCAAGACTGGTCAGTAACTGGTGTCTAATGAGCGTACAGTACAGTGGACGGCTCTATAGGATGTGATATCCTTGCAAGCAAAACTAGTGGACTAGTAAGTACTACGAGGTACTACATAATTCCATTATAGGAGCTTTAGAGCTATAGTGATACCGATGTGTCGATCCTACTAAAGCAAATGCTTCGATTCGTCTCATGATCTAGTGGACGATTCCAGTTTCCCGATTACTGTCACATCTGAAAGGTATAGCACCCTTGACAAACAAGTACCGATACGCACAGATACACACACAGACACACACAGACACACGCGCGCGCGTGTTTACTACGCACGAGCTCGTTCCCGAACTTTAGGGGGTAATTGATACTAATATTGAACCTTTGTCTCATCTTAAAGCCTCCTCAACCTCCTTTAGGCTCCCATCAACAGATTACAGAACGACAACAGAATGCTCAAGCTGGCTACTTGACAAGCCTTTAAAACAGCGGTACAATAGTTCGTAGGCGTTTATAGGAGGGCTTCTAGGTAGAGGCCGCGCACAGTGCGAGCTAGAACTTCTAGTTATATAGTGGCCCGTCCGGAAGCCTGTAGTACCTAACCCGCGGTATTGGACGTAACAGTTTAAAAGAAACGTACCATAGGTGCGATTCGGAAGCTTGTCACAGCATTGATTTGGGTCGGGACGTTGATGCCCAATTTCAAACAGCTATACAAATTGGATGGTAGACTTGCCGGAGCCATCCAATCCGGGCCAATCATCCCAACCCCAGCCCCAGCCCGATTGCCACGTCTCAACTGCCACGTCTGAAGCGCCAAGAGCCGCATCCCATCATTTAGGGCTGTGTGGCATTGGGACGAAAAGTCTTTCGTACCAACTATTCGTTCGGGGCGAGGGTGTGCTGACCGTCTTTTGAGATACACATGGGACGCAGCGATGTCAGCTAAGTATTGTCTGGAGAAATATGCCTAGGCATTAATGTATGGTCGCCTCAGGCGCCTTGCTTGTAACCAGTTCCTGCAGCCTCAATATTGGCGTGGCTGAGGGAGGGCAATATGCCTCGCGGGAGCTGTGAGTTATTGATTTGGGAATATCCTCATAATTCGTATACAGCATTATATATGTGCAAAGTTATATCTTCTGCTGCATGTCGGAGTTTGAGAACGGCAATCTTGTAAATACCACAGAATCTGCAAGCATTTCTTAACATATAGAACATCTTAAGCGATAGCTTTCTTCTTCTTCTCTAGCCATATATGTCAGTTTCTCACTCCTTACCTCGCGTCCCCTGTTATTGGGACAAAGACTTCGTCTCTTTTCGACAGGATTTTTACTCACCCTCCGAAAATTGCACAGTCGTACAGTACCTACAGAAGGGATGGACCAACCCTGCCGAATCCCAGTGTCTCGGAGGGGACGAGCTAGAGGAGAGGGGAGAGAAATCAGTATGGAGTGTATCAGAGGCTCGCAGATCAACAGAAGTCGATGACGGTGAGTCGAGCGAGAATCTTCGTGCAGAGCAATACGATGTAGGTGCGGTAGTTAGAAACTTTATGAGAAGCACTGTTGCAGGCATTAATGGGCCAAGTTTTATCAACCAGGCTGAGATCGTGGAGTCTTTTTGTGCAGATACAAATATCAGGAGCTTGCAGAATGGCAACTATAAGGGGCATGATCAACCTGTGGCGCTGGTCTACGACTGGGAAAACAAACCAGCCGACCTACGACAGAATTCCCAGAAACACGGAGGGCAGAGCTCAGGAACTTTAACCCGAGAGCAACTTCTAGAGAGGTTAAGCAGAAAGGTACGTTTAAGTTTAATCCTTAGTGATCTCTTCGGGATATAAGGACGTCTTCAAGTCGTTGACTAGAAATAGCGGTTCAGAGATGGCGAACTTTGCTCGAAGTCCGAGAACCCGCAGGATGCAGATCGGAGGCTACTGTGCGCCACGTCGAGGCTGTTTTTAGTAGACTTAGCAGCTTGCTGATTCTGCTTCCAGGTATATAAGCAATCTTGACCCGTGGGTTGTTCTCGTTCTTGCTCAGACGGCCTCGTGTCTGCAAACGCCTGTTCTTCAGAGAACCATCTTTCAGCATCTGACAGCCCGAACAAGCTTCGAGGTTCATATATCGGTACTGCCCCTTTCCAGACACTAATACTTCTATCTTTTGCTGATTCCGTTTTACATAGTCTAGAGATTTTAAGACTTTTAGCTTGGAACTAAACTTGTCTTACTTTACACTTCGGAAGTGTAATCCTAAAGAGCCTACGACTGATCCAAGGCTGAACTGGGATAAAAGCGGTCCTCTTCGAAAGACATGGAAACTTCCTAGTGATCCTACTTCACCCTCGTTGTCTAAACCATCTTATAACATTTACGAAACTCAGGTATCATTTGTGGTCTCGGGCATTGACCATTGGAGATGGGTGGCATGGGCATTCGTGGACTCATGGTTCGAGCCAGACAACACGGTATCTCGATACCATGAAGACGAAGAAACTGGCGCGCAGCCTGACCCACTTGCTGCTGGTCAGATGGACATCAACCCGCCGGAACGAAACCCCAGAGAATATTTCCTAAAGGTGTTTGAAATCAGGATAAACGAGGTCGCGAAGGAATGGGATTATATCCTTCAAATCTTACAGGAAGAAGTTCAGCGGTGAGTTCCTCGGCCGCCTAATAATCAGATTCTGATGGGCAATATTGACACTATTTCTATTACAGAACCGGCACAGACCCTCTCTTCGCCTCACCAGAGCTAGGCTTTGAAGATGAAGAGGGTCGAAAGAAGATGAGGGATTTGGCAACCTGGAGCGGAGAGATGGTGAAGGTCCTGGGGGGTATGCTCCGGTCTCTCTCGCGAATGATTGTAGCTTGGGATGCCTATCAAAAGACAGACATCGGCTACTTCCTATACGACGACGACTCGTGTACATGCCGACCAGCTCGACTTTCTTCGCTTCGTATTATCGAAAAAGTCTTTCTTAATCTTAGGATTACGCATGAGGAACTGGAACAGGTGAAATGGAGTCTTGAAGAGCTTGGAAGAGGAGTAAGCCTCAATTCCGTGACATTTTGCTCCAACCTGCCGCTCATATTGAATAGCTAGCAAGAGGAGAGAGAAACTATTCCATCCTCGTCCAGCAAAGAACCGGAGAACACATCAAGCTGTTAACCTGGATCACGATTGTGAGTTACCACTACTAATCCTGCCCCTCTGGGTCAGCATGACTTCTATACAGTACAGCCTGTCCTGATTACTGTCACAGGCATGGTCGCCCGTTCTTATTGCTACTGGCATTTGCAGTACGCAGACTGGGATCTTTCCATTTCGAAATGACATTTGGGATTTCCTTGGATCGTTCCTGGTGGTCTCGGCTCTTGTGGGCCTCACGATTATGATTGTGCTGAACCGGAACGCGCCTTTTCTCAGATGGAAGACATTCTTGAGTGGCTGCTTATACGCCTCGCGGCGCGAGACGCCTGCGAAAGAGGCTGCACCTCAGCCGTTGTTGCAGTTCCCAGCCCCGATCCCGACTCGTCGAAGAACACACGGCACCGAAGTAATCAGAGTTGTTACCAGCCTAGAAAAGGACGAGGTCAGCGGACTGGCGTCTCTGAAAAGGGATATGTTACACCCGTTTCGGCGTCTTCGTGAGGGTGCCAGTTCAGTTCGCAGGTCAATGCTGAGCGACGTATGAAACTGCTTGTTGGGATTTTAAGATATACACGAAGCGTTAAGATATACACAAGGGCTAGGATATAGATGAGGCGTCAGCGCGTACACGAAACACATGTTGCGGTGGGAAATGCAGGCCCCAAGTAATCACTGCCCGCTAGATATCTGATAATGCCGAACGGTGGTATTAGATTGGAAACGAGGTGAGTGAGCCCCATGTCATGAGAATACTGTAGGGCCAACATCGGGGAACACCGCATTTCCTATTAGCCTTGCCATAGTTATAAGCTACTTTGAGTTTTCTTGTTGCTTCATTTATAGATCGTATATTCTCACTTCGTTTCTATGGGATAAGTTATGGTTAGCTAGCTGAAGTGGATTTCCCTCATTCACAGTTGACCCTCCTTTTATGCAGATAACCTCGTCGTCGTCTGCGATAGCCTACATGCCGCCAGACAGCTTCTAAAATATGGGGCAAGAGAAGCGTAAGGAAGCATAACAATCGAGCTGGGAACTTGCTAATACATAAAATAATTGGCGCCAACCCCAGGCCCAGTAGTGGTAGAGTTATTTTGCGGGGCGTAGCGCCGTCTCTCATTGGCCTCTGCGCTGCTATCATATCTTACCTGTGCTCTGCGCAACATGTGATGATGTGTGCGACCAATGGGACGTGGTAAGGTCTACACATACCCCAAAATCATATGAGGTAACAGTTTGAACGACGGTGAAGAGTTGAACCTGTGAGGTTCCGTAATGGCTACTTTGGGAATTGTGGCGAGTATAGTACGGGTTTGCAGCTATGCATTTCCCTGCATGAACCACTCACCATGTAACCTGAGTTTTACCACTTAGAGCAGCTTCAAGCTGCATCAAATCAGCAACAAAGTGTTAAATCCACAAGCATAAAAGATTAAAAATGACTGAATACAATATGTAACGTAGATCATTCATAGCATCTAACCTATGATTTTTTTAATGGTGAGGGGAGAAGCTTCATGTAGTGAAAACTTAAGGTTACTTACAAAGTAATTAACGTATGCGGCGGTGACGAGCGAGAATCCTTTAAGGCAAACTGAAAAGAGGGGGCGGGGGCGGCTTGGCAGACGCCTCCCCTATAGAAACACTACCAAGCCTTAAATTTATAATGGATAGTTCATAATACAAGCCTGCAGGACTTGGGTATTCGTTTGAGCCCAAATATTACACCTGCATTGCTTAACTGCAATAATATACATCCGACGAATGCAGGCAGCCCAATATCCATGTCCCCTTTCAATTACAAATCACAATTGAATAGCTCGTCTCTCCTGGAGTTCTCGATGATCACCACTGAGCAAATAGCAGACAGTTCTACGTCTTCGACCAGCTCAAACCCCTCTTACTACCGTTTTAGACCTAGCTTCAGTTTTGAGGCCTCACACGATGCCTACGGCAGCTGATGTGACTAAGTTCTTGAGCCCCGATCCCAATGACATCCAAGTAATTGCCACCAGGCCACAGAAACCTCTCGAGATCGTTGAGTATAGAGCAGAGTGGCCTGCACTGTATGCCGAGCTTGAGAATCGAATCCGACGAGCATTAGCCGACCGTGTCGTCCTGATCGAACACGTCGGCTCGACTAGCGTGCCAGGTTTACCCGCTAAGGACATCATAGACATCAACCTCGTGGTCGCTGACCCCACGGCGGAAGAGTCCTACGTGCCCGACTTACAGGCTGAAGGCTTCCAGTTCTTATTTCGTGAGCCGGCCTGGTACCAGCACCGCTTCTTTAGTCTCGATCAGCCATACACCAATCTGCATGTCTTTGGGCCTGATAGCCCTGAAGTGGTTCGACACCGATTGTTTCGTGACTGGCTACGAGAACATGAAGATGATCGTAGTCGATATACGACAGTGAAGCGAGAAGCTGCCGAAGCAAGCCGTACGGCAGGCGAGACGGTCCGTCAATATAATTACCGCAAGGAATCGGTCATCAGAGATATATTCCGCCGCATATTCGAAGCACATGGCCTGATCAAGTCATGAATACCAGTTTGATTTACTGAAAAGATGGAGCATTACGCATATACAGCGGTACATATTTCCTCGTTCTGCAGGTAGCACTTAAATTGAAATTGTGGCCATAAATGCATATTATAATGTCCCTTTATGTATTATTAGTTTACAAAGCTACGATTTGGCAGATTTTTGTGCTAATATCCCAACATCGCCAATACTAGCCCCTTCATCCTTTCCCTTCTCAGTCTCCTTTTGTTGCTCCTTTAACCCCTTCAGGCTTTTCCATCCCATCCCCCAGCCTGTTACGAAAGCAACCAATGCCGCCGCCAGCTGAAGGTACTAGAACCCTAATCAGTCATTATTTCTCGCGAGGCTAGTCAGGAGTGCTTACAAAGACGTTTACAAGGGCTTCGTTAAAAGCTACAAGTGTTCCGTGGACAAGTTCTGCAGGCACTACCTGCGCAATGTCCTGTACTCCGCTATCGATCAGTTTATCTGATGCAAGACTAGGGACGTTTCTGTGAAGCGCTGGCCCAATCGAGCTAACGAAGACTGTCTTTGCAACAGAAGTGAATAAAGCGGCCCCGAGGAACTGATTGAGCACGACAAAAGCCGAAGCGATCGGGGCATCTTGTCGAGACACATTAGCCTGTATAGCTGTGGTAAACTGGATAGTTTGTTAGTGCTAAATAACTGAAGGAGCCAGCATTTAATCACTAACCAGTTGCATAACCAACCCACGCCCAAATCCCATTATAACTTGGTAGCCTAGTACTCTGACAAGGTCTGTCTCTGTTGTGAAGGTCGTTATGAGACCAAGTCCAACTGCCGCCAAAGTATTACCAACAATGACTTCTGGCAAATAATAGCCTTTGAAATGGATGACAGCGCCGCCCAACAAGCACCCAACGAGCTGAGACAAAGTCAACGGAAGTAACAATATGCCACTATGAACCGGATCTTGCTGTCGGACGGTCTGGAACCAGACGGGTAGCCAGTAGTGTGCCGGAACGAAGCAACCGGTCTGCACGAATGACGTTATAGCGATCGTACAGTTAATCCGGCTCGTCAGCATCTTTAGTGGTATCAATGCCGCATCCCCTTTATATACGAACCAGCCAGTCAGGCCAGCAAAGCCCACCATGCCACCTACCAAGGGCCCAATAACATTCGGCGAATTCCATGGAGACGTTTTGGTGCCTCCTTGAAGTCCTAGTAAGAATAAGACGCATGAAATGGCAAATATGAAGAAACCAACCCAGTCGATATCGGAGATTCTTCGAACCAGCGATCGCCTCGTCTTATATCGGCTGATCATGGGCACCCTCAAGATAAATATCATGATGAATAGAACCAATCCGCCGAGCGGAAGGTTCCTATTGCCGTTAGCACATTGTCCAATGTCGTGATGCGCGTCCTCGAAGCTTACATCCAGAAGCACCAGCGCCACGACAAGGCCCTAGTCAGACAACCACCAATCAATGGGCCTATGGCCTGGCCCAGAGCCAAGCAACCCAAGATGACGCCGTTTAGGAAAGATCGTCTCTCAATAGGAACAGCTTCAGCAATGATAGCCTGTGCGCCATTAACAATACCAGAGCCTCCAACTCCGCTGATACCCCTGGCAAGAACAAGCACTGATGAGGATGGTGCCAAGGCTGCGATGAGCGATCCCACCTCGAATATCGCGACAAACCAGACGAAAACGGCCTTGGGTGCGAAGCCTTTGCACAGTCTTCCCACCAATGGTGACATAACGCAACTGAAACCACAACGTCAACCTGTTAAGCCATGCCAGAAGCTAAAGCATATCTACTAACGTGGTAACGAGATAAGCCGCTGCATACCAGCCGACATCGTCGACTGTCTTGAACTCAGCTGTTATAGACGGAATGGCCTACACAAAGATCAGCATAGTTTAAGCAGTGAAATGACGTATAGTCTATCTTACAGTTCCCAGGACGGTGCCGTTCAATGCTATCACGAGAGCCGCCATGATGATGACAACAATGAGGACATAGAAGGACCATCCGCTAATTTCTTCATTTTCGTCATTTGTCTTGCCCTGCTCTAGATCGGCACTAGACGATGGCCTCGCAAAGCGTTTCGTAATGGCCTGAGGTTCTGGCTCCACGGCTTCAAGAGCTTCTTCTGAAGGATTCGTAGCTGCCATCTTCCGATGTTCGCTTATATTGATATTGAGAACGCTTATATGTCTTTCTCGAAGAAATTTCTGTTATTTTGGAGGGAATGGAGCAGAAAACAAGACACTTTCTCTGTTCCGGAAACTAAGAATAACCTAGGTCTGCCCTTTTGAATAATACTTTGCAATTTGCGATGTGCGACTGCAATGGTGATGTGAGCACGCTAATATATAAATATGCTCCCACGACTTGCGGTTATTATAAGACACTTGACCGTCTAGCCTCTAGCTCTAGGCCAGGTCATAAACTGCTCAACTGTTCTGAAAAGTATAACTGTTTCATTGCCTTGAGTTTACAAGTCACTAACAACCTTATTGATGTCCTAACCATTCACGGGCCACTACTAGAGATAAGGACCATAGCCCTCCTTTGAACGTTATCTCCTGTTTCCACGGTGTGTTCGGTGCCGAACCACTTATACCTTTTTCATAGATTGAACCAACAGGCGGTTTATCTGTGGGTTAAGCCGCGTCGTCTACTAGCCGCTTTGAAACCCAATCAACGGGCCCGTGCTCTACGCGGAACCCTTGCACGAGAAACCGGTGTTTACTTTTGTAGGATTTCTGTACCTACTGCGTCTGTCCGAGTTCGTAAGCACCGGTGTAGTAGTGGTGAGGCCGTTTCATGTTCGGCGCCAGCCCAAGAGAACTAAAGGTAAACCATATCTATTTTGGGAGAGAATTCCGTGCTCGCAGCTTGGACCGCGGATTCTAGGCTGATGATATCTGTCCTCGGCTAGTACTACTATACGGATTGAGACCATGTAGATGGTCGCCTAACATTACATTATCCAGTACGCTCTTGAGGCATGTGAGCACAGGATACTAATGTAGAGGAACGAGTGTGACCACTTTCCATCGCTCGCAGTTTTTACAAGCGATCTGTGAACAGTAGAAGCACATTTCGATTTTGACATGAGGTCCGGGCAGGATATCGTAAAAGATTTTCAGGCCCAGGACCATGAGAACATCTCAATTGAAGATGTTTATTACGGGGTAATTAATGCGAAACTTACGTATCCGACACTTCGCAGAGAAACACCTCTGACACGACCCTACAGTAGGAAATGTAGCCGAAGTACTTCTAAAGAGCATCGTATGAACACTGAAGACGATGCGGTTTAAGGGAGTTGCCGTGAGACTAAAATAAACCCTTTAGGACCTCCTGGCCTAGTATATTATGCACCGCTATACAGCAAATACGTAGATTTAAATAAGACCTACTCGTTCATTCGATCTGTTCCGTGGTTCGTAAGATATCCTCAATCAGTGATTAACTTCTTGGACATCTGCACCTACTAATTCTGAAGATAGCTCATGATACCATCTCAGCCTTTTGCGCTGATTAGCCCGAGGTGGTGAATTCTTGCCACTGCACAGTGAGTATCGCGTGCAGATCGATTGGGCTGGATGTACATGACTGGGGGAGATCGATAAGCGGCTAGACCCCACCTCGTCGCGAACTGATCTAGACGATGAGAATATTGATTGAAGATAACTTAGCCAACGGCACGGCGGCAATACGCTTTAGTCAGGACGGCTGCTTGGTATCTAGGTACTCTCTGCTGTAGTGTTGGAGCTATGGCGGCCATGTAAACCTTCACGGAGCACAAGACGGACACGCCGACTAACATCAGTGGCGGAAGTGCGAGGAGAACACAAAGTAGATTATATGGCACACGTAGCATTGAAGATGGATCTAGAACCTCCAAGCATTTCAAGCTGGGAACCGTGACAACTACCCGGGGCACTCACCTTACTATTTTTAGGCGTACCAAAGACAGAATGGAGCGTAAATCTCACAACCTCTCACTCTCTTTCAGGGGCTCCATCAGCACAGCAGGGCCTTTCGGAACAATAGGCAATACCTTTCCCGGAAACACCTTGAGCCTGCTACTCACATATCCCGCAGCGTACATACCAATCCAGGGCGCCGTCGTTTCGTAGAACGCGCCGCCAGTCAGCTCCCCTCGGTCCCAATACAGCCTCCGCAGCCACAGGTGCAGGTGCGGGTAGTCATGGCGGATAGACTTCATATTGCACTGAAACACGGGGTGGTACCCCACGTCGAAGCGCGCCATCGTGGTGTAGAGCCGCACGTCCGCCTCGGTGATGTGGTCGCCGAGCAGGAACGGCTTGCCGTGCGCGGCGAGGATGCCCTCGAGCCGGTCGAGCGACCGGAACAGCGGCACGACGTGCTCGTCGTACGCCTCCTGCGTGCTCGCGAAGCCGGTCTTGTACACGCCGTTGTTGACCGTGTCGTACACCCACTCGTTCATCGCGTCGATGTCCGCGCGCAGGGCCGCCGGGTACAAGCCGCCGCCGGGCTTGCTCGCCTCCCTGTAGGGCTGCGCGACGAACTCGTCGAACTCGCTGTAGAGCATGCGGATGATCTCGCTCGACTCGTTGTTCACGAGCGTGCCCGTCTTCTTGTCCCACAGCACCGGCACGGTGACGCGCCCGTTGAAGTCCGGATCCGCCTTCAGGTAGAGCTGCCGCAGGTTCGTGAACCCGTAGAGCGGGTCCTTGTCCAGCGTCCCGTGTGCGCCGTCGAAGAACCACCCGTCCGGCCCGATATTCGGGTTAAGCAGGTATAGATCTACGACGTCCTCCAGCCGCTTTAATGATCGGACGATCAGGGTGCGATGCGCCTAATGATAGATACTGTGAGGCTGAGTTCACTATTATGTAGGTCGGTATTCGCCTACCCATGGACAAGTGGCCGCTAGATATAATGCGTACCGGCCCTTTTCTGCTGGATACGGGGAGTTCGGGTCTCTAGAGACTATACCATTGTGTTAGAGATTGGTCATTTAGGCGACCATGCATATAGGAATATTCATAGACACATGACCTATAGCTAGTTTTGGTAGCGAACATACCGAAGTTTCGAAATGAGCTAGGCGGCCTGATGAAATGGCCATTTGTTTGGTACTCAGCTGTGGACTTGTTGTCTAGAGTTAGTTAGGGACGGGATATGAATACCGTATAAGCAGCGCTTACCATGATGGCGGCTCACTTATATTCGTATTGAGGATGAACGTGGACGATGTAATCTATTTCTAGTAGACCGAACATGTAAGGGTAGAACTAGAAGATGCTGTAGCTAGTAACCGATAGAGGACTGATTGAAGGAAGAATTTCCAGGCGAATGGGGTATCTTAAATGCTTAATACGGGTGCCGCACCACTGGGCTCAAATAGGTTGGCACTTATAAATCAAGCATGACAGATCATTATATACTGGTTGTTCAGGCTCATGTGTTGATTGTTATGCACCTGGGTTAGTAAGTACAAACCTCCGCTCCGTACTCCAGACTGACGAATGCGGCCGCGACTTTGTCAGCATGATCGGTCTCGGCGACTACCGAAATATTCTAACATACATCCAGTTTTAACACCAATGATTGAAGCTCCCGCCGTCCAAACAAATCAGCTTTATACTATGTAAACTGGGATAGAGGACGGCCCCAGTTGTTCAAGCGGTACGATACGTGATTCGCTTGATTCACTTTGTATTCAACTGTTTCCTCACAATAGGGCTCGAGGTCTTTACAACTTCGAGTCCCTCTCAACGACTTTCTCGCCGTCCGCGCCCCGCTCACTGTCAACAGGGATGCCAGGACTGGTCTCGCTCTTGAGGCTGGTAGGGTCTCCCAGCTGACTGGGGTTCGCGTCCGGCCCATTCAGCTTCTTAGCCGCCTTCTCTCTTAATGTTTCTCCTCTGTCCCCGCTCTGCTTTCTGCTGCCGGCACGGCTAGGTGAAGGGCCCGAGGATGGTGGCGATGACTGTACACCTTTGGCGTCTTCCGTGGGGATATTGTCACTTGTTTCGGCTTTCGTGCTAATCGGATCGCCGAGCTGGCTTGGATTAGCGTCTGGACCATGGAGCTTCTTGGCTGCTTTTTCACGGAGTGTCTCGGGCATTTTGAGTATGTTCTCAAAGTTTGAAGAGAGTTTTTCAAGAGTAGATTTGAACCTGCGTATTATGATGTAGCAAGGCTCGGAGACAGATGAAATTGCGAGAAACTACGAAGAAGAAGAATAACTAGGTATTATAGAGAAATAAACATTATAATCAAAACTGAGGAATGGGAGAACAAAGCAGCCGTTAAGGAATTCTTCCGTTTCATGAACTCAGTACCCAACTTCTTCTACACGTGCACATATTAGATGACCTCATATTCATATGCTTGAACTTTCCCCTATGTTTTAAATCGATGACCTCACGACAGAGTGGCTATTATGTCTACTCGTGGCACGACGTAATGATACTTCTGAAGTTACCCCTATGATCGGTGGAAACCTATCAGTCAGTAAGCTGTCTGGTATTAGTGGTGTTTGTTGCCGATATGCACTAGAGAGGGAGGGATTAGCGTATGATACCCTGTAAGCTTAGGTGAGTGCAGTGCTAAGTGCAGCTCAAGTTAGTGGAGCCAATACGCTATGGTTTGGTCTCCCTCACAATAGGGTGGAAGTTGCTTCATTACTCATGAACCAGTATCGACATCGCTACTTCATCCAGAGCTAAGTCACCACTCACGTTCTAAAATGACTAGCCTTCTAAAGTGAGGAATCAGAGCTAGGTTTT
Organism: Xylariaceae sp. FL1651; assembly: GCA_025201745.1. NCBI lineage: Eukaryota > Fungi > Ascomycota > Sordariomycetes > Xylariales > Xylariaceae > Xylariaceae sp. FL1651. The sequence goes on from MU624246.1 coordinate 913,715, forward strand.
GCGATCTCGGGCCGTACAAGGGATAATCGTTGATACCTAGCAGTCAGCATTTCAATGGTCATAACAACATCATTCAAACAAAAAGCAACCAGAGCAGCCAGTAAAGAAACACCAGAACGCCCACGATAAATGAATTAAAAGGGACATTACTTTCGTTACTATATCTACAACGTTTTGACATATATACAGAGTCATAATGATTATTGGCCAGCTACCGTTTGTGACCTTTTCGTCCACTGCGTATCGAGTCAGGAGAGGGTTTCTGTATGCGTCCGATTTCAGGACTCCTTCGCCGTGCTCGTAATGAGCCTGGGCTTCCTTCGCGAACTCTCTGTTGTAAAGGGGTATACTTGCTCGGTGATGCCAGCGGCATTGATGTTGGTTTCGATGAACTCTCACGTGATAAATACGAATCGGTGACAACTTCACGAGGTGTCGGCGTTTCGGATTCTTGCACACTCTCCTCTGGATATACAGAATATGGCGGTGCAGACGACGTAGGTTGTTGGAGCGCACCGTGAGATTTATTGTCCGTGGAATCTTCCGACGGATGTATCTCTGAAATTTCAGAGATCGGCGTAGTTGGTGTATCTGGGTCGTCCCACTGAGACGTTTCATCATCATAATCGTGAGTAAGGGTGGTTGACAACACCATGACATCGGATTCGGGTTCAGAGAACGAGAGCGTCCTCGCTGGGGTAGAAGCACTGGAGGAGTCCGAGCATGTAGTGAGTGATCGTGGAGAAGGAGGAAGATGGCTTGCTGGAATCAAGTTGGAAGAAGTGGCACTGATGAATGACAGAGGCTCGTGTGTCATAATAGGGGTAGGATCATCAATCTCATCAAAGAACGGTTTGCTGGTAGAATCCATAGTGAACCAGTGATGGTCCTCAGGAAGGTAAGAGGAGAAGAATCTCACAAGCGAGTCGAAGGATCGAGTACGAAAGAGCTGTATGGCATGTTGCCACTGATCTGTGCCGATGAGTTTCGGGTTCGCGATGATCTCAACGGATGCTGATTGAAGACTTTCATTCAGCTGATCAAGCCGAAGTTGCTTGCGCTGTTCAAGCATGCGGTGGAACTCGTCCAAGTCGGTAGCCGTCTTAGAGATCTCGCAAACATCATGGTGAAAAGCGTCAGGATCCTGAATGGAGAAGGCGACCGTGTTGTACTGATCTTGAAGTTTGGTATAAAGGTCTTCCTTCCTCATTCCAAATTTCCATGCTTGCCAGGAACAACCACCGTCGGGCTCGTCCATTCTCTAATCCTAGGTGTTCTCTGTTCCTCTCCAGTACGTATGGCGTGCGTGGGCTGAAGGGCGAAGGAGGGAATGGCCGAGGTAGATTGTTCGCGTATAAGGGCGTCCACCTTGGTCTTCCGCCTCGGTGTCGGGGCTACTCTTGAATGTCTTCTGCTTTTGTTTCTAGTGTCGGTGTGTATCAAAGTTATATTTTCAGGAGGGCGGGAATATAATAATACAGCGGCTTTTGCCCCAAGGTGTAAGCTGTTGGGCGTTCTTTTAGGGTTTGTTCTCTCTCTTCCTTTGGGTCTTGTTCTGAATGCCAAACATTCTAGATACCACTACCGTCGTCCATTTTCGCAACTTCTAAATGTATTATTGTGGAAATCATGAAAATGTATGTATGTGGATATCCAGCAATGTAGGTAACTGGGCGGTGGTGGATGAATTGTTGTGCGTGCCGGTGGATGGTGGATGATATGTGTGCAGAGAAAGCGGACGACGAGGTGGGTGGGCAACCGTCGGTAGCCATACCGTCGTCAGAGTAGTGGCCTGAGGCACCGACCCCCTCAGACATTGTGTTGGGTGTTTGATCACAAGCCCAAACTTTCCAATTGTTTTTCCATCAAGCTAATCTCTTTTGGAAAAACTCGAGTGAGCGACGGTGGGCACTGCACTTCTTAAGTAGGCTTAGTCTCATTCTTCCCAAGCCAACACTGATGGCTGGAACGGCATAGCCACCACACCTCTCCAACTGCGGACGAGATCCTTGCAGGATGCACCCAATCAATCTACAAGACTTGAGACAGAGGTGGGGTTGCTCACTAATTTCGGACTTCTAATAGCCAATGACGAAATGGCATTTTCGAACACGGATCGGAACGGGACTTGTCAGTCAGCCACTTATCCAACTCTTTGTCCCATCGTTGTTCACCTTCATTTGCGATGGGTTTCTACACATCACCGCCCAGAGAAAAACAAAATGCTTCGTTTATTTCATATCTAAAAGGGCATCGAAAGTTGTTGGAAACAACCTGGCCTTATGTACCTATAGTTAGAGCCTCAGAGCCTTATTAGGCTACCTTCCAATTCAACATCAAAATTTGTTATCTAAGCGTAGAAAACCGACCGCCGGCAGCATTCATATTGCTGGGGAATAATTCCTTCGTACATGTAGCGGCACCTCAGCTTACACCGACACTATGTAGGTAGGCGAGGTAGGCACCTTGTGGCCAGAAGTCTTAGCAGTCAGCAGACCAATCGCGAGTCTTCGAAGTCAGTTGAAGAACACACAGACTCCCGTTTCCTTTGCCACTCTACTACTCGAGCCATATTGAGCTGGTAATGATTGCGTTTTTTTGTGTGTGGGCATATCAGCTCTTTCAACTTAATTAGTATGGCGACTACTGTGAGGAAGAAGGCTTGAGCTACTCATATACATAATCCTTAGCACTTCTGTGGGATCACAACATACCCAACTGTATTAAGGGCGGTGCTTGTCTGCCCTCTAGCAGAGGATTTGGGGGCCACACACGCCTTCATCGCGAGACCCGCCCACCTGCTTCACTTTCCTCGCTTGTCAAGTCAGTCAATCAGAGGCGAGCGAGAGTTCGCCCCGCGAAAGATCACACACATGAACAATTGTAACACTCAGCTCGGCTGCCTGCTTAGCTCTATGTCACACGACAAGCCCTTAAAGTACGAACAGGATCCGACACCTTCGGATCCAGATGCACAGCAATGTCAATCCTCTTTCATTTCGAATCCTTAGTAGACATATTATCGCATCAGTTCTCAATCTGTTTGCCTTTCGTTTTCGAGCAGAAAGTTATATAATTTAGATGCGAAGAAGAAATGTGTTCACGGTGAGCCTCACATGTGTTACCGGCGACTCTAGGTAGCATAGCCCAATCCTTATGAGGCAGCCCAGGCGAATGCTCCGGGTTGACTAATCCGCCGCGGCCAGGTGGACCTGTATTTATACCTGCAGTGCCCAGTTGGTTGGCTGAGGGAAGGACTGGGAACGGTCAGACAGGCAGTCGAAGGTACTATTTGCGGGCGAGATCAGCCGCACGGCACGCATTCCATACTTTCTACTTTGTACTTCTGACCCCTTCGATGACTCTCATTACCGGGGCTTAAGCTCAGAGATCCAACACTTGAAGGTCTCAAGGCTAGCTCATCTGATAGTGACGAGCTCCGTCTCATGCTCAGTGTGCTCGTCAACTCGAATTCTCTCAGTTTGGCTTTACCTCCAGCATGGCCAGTCGAATAAGCTGATCGATTTGTCAAGTCCTCTCGAAGCCTTCGAGAGAACATTCCCTTCCATTTCTTCTCGTCATACCTTTTTTTTCACCTATAAAAGCCAAACCCAGACTCCTGTATTTCCCTCATATACATTGAAAATAAAAGGGCTACTGTCATCTATGCCACATCTGTCCCCTTGCACGAACTTCGTCTCCGTCGCACCATGACTGAGGTTTTCCCTTCCGAGGAAAAGACGGAGCCGTTCACTCCTGAGGAGCTGCACCTGCGATTGAGTAGAAGCATTGAAGTTGATGAATTTGGTGATGCTCAACACGACAACATCCCCCTGGACAAGCTAGTAGTCGATGAAGACCACCACAAGCAGGGTATACGCATCCTAGTGCGGCCGTTAACAAGAAGCCGCTCCGTGAGCCCTGGTAACGAAAACTGCCAGTGGCTCGCGTTGCGGGCAGAGGTGGCCGACCCTCACCAGCCCAAGTCGAAGGTCCTAGCCGTGACCCAAACCTCGAAAGACATCAACTTCTCCATTAGAATACCACAAGCTGAAGATGAGGACCGTCCCCCTCTGTGGTGTGAGCTGTACTACGACCCAACTAGTGATAGCTTAATATTATGGAACAAATCGGAAATTCCTATTGTGCTCGCCAGAGCGCCGCAGTCAGATCGTACTGGAGCCAACTTTGATCAAGAGATTCTACCTGGTGCAACTCGGGAACTATCGCCGGGCACATGGAGAATCAGTGTCGGCATTCCCGTCCTCGACTTTCGCATCTTGGAAAAGAGACCGGCAACTCTGCAGGTTCCTTCGGATAGTTTTGAATCGTCGCCAAGCCGTAGCCAAGACATGCGCAGCTCTTTAGGCAAGAGGTCTTTCTCGTCTGATGATCATGCGAAGGAAAACACCGTGATTGAAAAGAGGCTTCGAGCCGAGGATGCTCAGGAGAAAGACAAGGATGGTGTAATCATATTCTTAGGGCCAAGGGATGAGCCTCTTGTCTTCCCCTTCCCGAATGCTGCTAGGACAAAGGAAATCGCCATCTCCAACGGCCACGCGCTGCTCGAAGTTCAGAAAGACGAGACTGTCGCCATTCCCGGTGGCTGTGAACTTGACCAGTATCAGTTGACAAAACGCGACCAGATCGCCACCACCGGCGCTTCCTCCGTGTTCACGGCCGAACATTCCCACGTCCCCGACGGAGTCATCACCGTCAAAGTCCTCAAAACTCGAGGACCTCACACAGACACCCGACCGCAGGCTACCCACCAAAACGTGATTCGTCAAGCCGACGTCTGGTTGCGAGAGTACCAAAGCCAAGAGGACCTTAAGCACGAATCTATTGTCAAATTGTACGGAGGTGATGCACGCTACCTGTCACTGTACATGGAACACGTTGACGGCAAGGACCTAGCCGCTCGTAATGTATGGCGAGATACGTCAACAGATAAGTTTGTTGGCGGCCGCACAGACGCCGTGCGCATTCTGAGGGACATCGCCGGTGCCCTGCATTACGTTCACCAAAAGAAGCGCATCCATAACGACATCAAACCTGCCAATATCCTTTATTCGCCTGATAGGGGTGCCGTTCTTTGCGACTTTGGCTTGTCGACTCGCACCGTCGACCCTGCCACTAACGGCGGAACACCATATTATGTGCCACCTGAGTTCATTGGACAGAAGCTTCGTGGCCCAGCCTCAGATGTCTGGGCGCTTGGCGTAACGATGCTCTATGTCTTAAGAAAGATACCCTTTCCAGACGCTCGCGGACGCCAGGGCCATCCAAAGCAGCTGTACTGGATGATCGCGGACCTAAACCGGAAGCACGGACACCACTCGAGCCGAGCCTCTTCGGCTGTGACCCAGATGCAGCAGTGGCTGAGCGAAGTCAACGAGGCCAAGACTCAACTCAATCTGCGCGACAAGGTCGAGTTCCTCGTGCTGCAAATGCTGACGCCGAATCCCCATCAACGCATCACCATGGCCAAGGTCATCAGCGAGCTACACCCAGACAAGGACCTTGTTCTTACAAGGTGACTATTTTGACAGATATTCGCTTGCAATCAAATCACCAAATCGACGATAAACCATACAACTGCGAACTATATTTGCTCAGGGCCATCTTCCGTTCATTAACCAGGCCTGAATACTACCAGCTGGTTGAGCTGCTGTCCGTCAGTGATGAAGCTATCGCGCTACCATCGCTGAATCGGCATTTTCTGTACTGTAGTGAGGGATAGATGTGATGCATAGTCGGAGTTTATGTGCTGCAGAAGGTGAGTCTCACACTCAATAGTAATGGTACAGCATAGAATTCGTAGCAACTGGCTAACCAGTCATCATTCCCTCAGACGGCTTTCTCGTAGACTCATCAAATTATGTATACAGCTTGCTTATCGGTGAACTGGGTATTATGTTAATGTGAGCAAACCCTGCTTTCACTGCTCTGGTTACGGCCCTTCTACATTACAACTACCATAATCGAAGCAACCGCCATACCTATAACGGCAGCCAGAGACACGCTTCCCAAGGTTCCCGGGGCAGCACCAGTGGGTGTAGGGGAAGGAGTCGAGCTGGAGTTAGTTTTCGTAGCCTGGCCCACGATAGCTCCCGTCACGCCAGTGCTGTTGGTGCAAACATCACTTGAAACTTTCTGTGCGGATGAGCTAAATATAATGTCGGCGCACTATGCAAACACCCCCGCTTTAGCATCATTCTACACTGAGATAGTCGGCGTCTGGGTCGACTCACATTGTACAAGGCCGATCCTGATTGGCCGTTAGTAACGACCTGGATGGTGCCATTCTGGCCCTCTGAAATGGTGGTGGGAAGTGGGAGGTCGGGGAGGCAGAAAGTGCCGTTACCAGTCACGTTCAGCAGATTCGGAGTGAGAGAGATGTTGAAATTGGTGGTATTCTCGCCGAGCCCGAGGTTAACATAGACGTAAGTCCACGGGTGATGCAGGTCTAAGACAACAGCACCGCTGCCGAGGGGCCATTCAGTCTTGTTGCCCGCCCCGTATGGCACGCCGGCACCTGTCGTGGCGAGACCTCGTCAGCGCCTGAAGACAACATGTACAAATACTGTATAGTTAGAGTCAATATTACAAACATACAGGGATAATCCCACTGTGAGTATGTCGTGCCCTCTGCAAGGCTGTCGGACCGCCATTCTGGGTACTCAAGTTGGAAGTGAGCGGAAGCCAGCTGGACCGCCGCGGGGAGTAATAGCACAGCAGCGAGCATATTGTTGAATAGGTGGCCCTAGTACTGGTCAACTACTGGGATGGCTCTGAAGTTGCTGTCTCGGTGTGTGTTCGGCTGCTGGAATGGAGCTTGGCTGGAATGAATTAGTTAACACTGGACTGTAGGGTACGAAGCTTGTCAGCCCAGGAGATGCAACCAAAGCTTTATACACTCGCCAAGGAGTCGCTCTTGCCATGTCACACATACCTAACCACTCAAGTCCACGTACATTGCTGGCCTAGATTTCTCAACAGCTTCTGATGGTGAATGCCAAGCAAGCTCAGCGATACACCGGGCTGCCCAGGCTTGCACGAATTTCTCTTGGCACCTCAGATCTTTGTGCAAGCAAGCAAATAAATAAAGAACATGTACTCTGTGGCTGTCGATAAGTTACTAGGTGACTTACAGGACTTGGACGAATATGGAAAGAAGCGGGAGGGGGAAGCTACGAGGCTTGAGCAAGTTTTCCTCGCGTAGGACCAATCATAAGCTGTCAACAAGACAGATGCGGCAATGGCAATACCCACCCATATACCTGTGGACATATATGTACTGTACCTAGGTACACGAGTGGAGCACTTGAATACTGTACCTTGCCGAGCTATATTAGCTGCTATACAACCACCACCCAGGCCCGTAGTGACTAGCTGATTATTGTTCACCGAAAGTAAAATAGCCAGCAATCCCAACAGCATTGGTATTGAATTCCAGGGAAAAAAATTACAGAGTGTCGGTATCACGTATCAGGACTGACAAAAGATACCTATAAAGACAGGTGTAGCCAATAACGTGGCCGTTGGACTCCGCGGGCCCATACCGTCTCTTGGCGGTGCCTTCTCTTCGGCGAATGGCGCTGTTGCCGGCCGGGCTGGGTGCAAGGCGGGGGAGCTGTACCTGAGAAAAGAAATACTTGCTCAAATGCCCTCAGACTGCAAGGCGGGGTGCACTTTCATCAATACCTAAGATAATGTTAGTAGTGGAATAAGAATGATCTCGGATTAGATAAAAGAGATACCCAGATATTACCGGTTAAGTGGCATCGTCTCGTTAGTTAGGTACCTACATGTAGGTTACACCGTTTTCGAACTTTCATATGAGGGCTTCCTTACGTAATATCCCGTTCAACTTCGACGTCTTCTCGTGGATCGTGATTGAAACTAGAGTAACAGTAAGATGTAAATATCGTTCTTGGTGTTGTTTATGCAGTTCACAATAGTAGATGGTGATAATCACGCGAATGTGCCATGTTAGATGCCGGAAATGAGCCTTTCTAGCCACTATATTGTCGGGCTCGTACTGATTGACCATATAGGAGTAATTATCGGTATTCGTAGGTACTGTAGGGGAATTTCTGGGTATGCACGCTGACTAGAAAGTGAAATTTGCGAGTTGTCCTTCCATACCGCCAGTATCTTCATCACCTCCATTGTCGCCTTCATCGCCGTAACCCTCCACGTCTATATCCATCTCCATATCATCCATGACCACATCTCCTTCTTCATCCTCGTTGTTCTTCTCCTCGTGCTCGTTAGAGCGGGGGTAAGGGTGGTTGGGGCGGTTGCACAACTCTAGAAATCGCGCTGCTGTAGCCTCGGCCGAGCCCTCATTGTGCGAGTTTTGAGTATATTCGGGGATGTAGAGTTCTCGTGTATCGCTGGATTCGCCGTATTTCTCGTAGATGGCATTTGTGAAGTCGTCAACGGCGCGGGTGAGCTCAGTATCGCCGAGCAGTTCCCTCTTGTGGTCGTAGCTAATCATTTCAAGCTCGTAGCAGACGCTGGCATCGTCTTTTCGAAAGTAGCGCCCAGAGATGATCAGCTTCGAAAGAGCGAAGAGGACGGCGCCATCCATTCGGTTAGCGGACCGGGTCTAGCGGATCACGGTACCGACGTTATTCCAGAATTCCTCGGGAGCCATTTTGTCACAGTGGGAGATGTTGTAGAGGGCGGTGGTAAAGAGCTGGCTGAAACAAGAGGTAATGTGGTCTTCATTCAGGCCGTTGTAAAAACTTTGTGAAAGCGCCGCGACCCTAGATCAATTAGGATTAGTATAAAATTTTAAAATAAAGAACTTTTACTGACACAATACGACGTTGAGCGCCGGTTAGGAATAGCCGGCCAGTACCAGAGAGCCAACGGAAGCCCACTTTGGGCAAGTGGTCGATCAGTAGAGGGAGCGGCATGGTGGATCTTGTTGTGGGAGGGATGGTGGAGTGGGAAGCGGGAGGGGAGCGAGGGGAGATTTAAAGACATAGATGCATTCAGCTTAAAACATGGGTGCCTGAGGTCACATAAGCAGTTTAATTAATACATGAATCACATAATTTGAGATATAACTGGGATATAAACAGAGGAATAAGCTGCCAGCATTACTCAGACTGCTTAAACTAAAACTAAAACATAGGAATATAATCATTTTGGGCTAAAATCACGTTTATTTACTTAGACCTGTTTGTTTTATACCTAGATATTATACACTTTATTTATTTATTAGATAAAAATTGAATTTGTCAATAAGTTATGACATAAAAAAGAACATTTTAGTAGCTACTGCAGGCAAAGTGCATAAAATTGTTATAAGACTAGACGTAGTACCTTGGAAATTAAAGATCTAAGTACATAGGCTACAATAACTCCCTATTGTGGAAGGAAAGAGTGGTCACAGTACCTTTGTCATCTATTTTATAAATCTTAGCATTGACTTTTTTGGAGATGGGTAAAGATATTATCATCTTGTTGGTCCTTACAACTTGCCCTACGTAAATCAACTGAATTAAACCGCACCGGAAGCGCTGAAGCCTATTTTAACTTGGACGCCTTCACTAGCACAATAACCGAAAGGCATGCCGCAGAAACCAGCAAGCCACAACAGAACAGAACGGTCTGTTCGCTAAGCTCTTCTCGCTAAGGCAGCAACCAAGCGGAGGTAGATCAAGAATAATTATCCAGAGTCAAACTTTAGGGTCAACTCCATCTATCGCCTTATCGCCTCACACCTGAGAGTTATGAAAGAGAAGAAGGAAGAACATACCATTAGAGATAGCGAGGCTCGGCAAAATATAGCCAAAGGAGAGATCAGCTTTCGTAAAGATAAGATCCCCGGCCCGGATAATAACTAACAGATATGTGAGATTAAAAGTCGACGAGTTTAAGTAGTAATTAAAGTGGCCAAGGTACTAATTTCCCGGAAGTGTAAGTAAAAGAAAGCTCACAAGATGCCTTTAAATTCAACAAGTCATCTTAAAACATGGCCTAACAGCTTTGGTAGTTAAAGCCATAAGGGGCTAGTGGATGTACAGGATATTATTACCACTGCTTAAGAAAACTATTTGGCGTCGCCAGATCCTCTTGTAGAGGGTAAAAATACTAAGTAGCAATAAAGAGAAGGAAAGAAGGGAAAAAAATTGATGAGTGACTAGGATGCCAGATAAGATAGCGGCTGTCCAGATAAATCTGGATTAACCGAGTTAAGTCAATTTAAACTCACCGGTGGCACAGCAATTCGAACACCTGTCTTGGTGAGCCAAGATAGGAGAGCTAATCCTTGTGATCAAACCACTGTACCACATGTGCTAGAAAAGCTAGTTGTTTATCATTATATAGCAAACATGAGGATGCCCCCCGCTTCCTTAGCAACCGAGCAACGCACACAGACAATAGCTTGCGCTACTTCCACTCCTCTGTAACTTCAAGTATTGTTCAAAATGCTTAATAGCAAACGCGTCTCCGCCTCCTTGTTCTACCTACTTGCCATAAGGGCTATAGAGGCATACAGACGCAGCTATTAGTACTAATTAGAACGGCGGTTTGATTGAACGTTATATGTAAAACCTACTGCTATAACTAGAAACTATGCTTCAATGTGATTATTGTGATCTTGACTTGCCCCAACAAGTAGCTAGGTTTGATCATGATATACGTGCGAATCCATATTTACACCGCTATGCGATCACATCACCACGTTAATTACTGTCACCAAACTCATTCAGCATTAGCGACATTCCTTTAATTGCAGTGCTATGCTTGCTCAATCTTCCCAAGTGGTACGCACTGTTCCTAGTCATGGATTCACTGCGGCCAGCGTCCAAATGGACTCATTGCTGACCTGCTGACCTGGGCTTTGGCCATTCCTAGGAAGTCAAACAGTAGGTCTGAATGTAAGCACAACGCGGGCTCTAAAATAACCCTCACGTTCCCACGTTCGTTCTAGAGGTTAAATGGTTTTCTCGTGTTGAAAAAGAAGAGGAACAAAAAAATTTGCGTAGTCTCATTTACAGATGCTGCCGTGAAGTCGTAGTCGGATGCTCCACCAACGGCCGAGATGTGGAGTTTGTCGGTGATGATTAAGTTCTGTCGGGACCCGGGTGGCGCCTTGGCGTATGTCCGATGCGAGACGAGGTTCCTCCGCAGGGAAATTGCGATACTAATAATCCTACTAACAATGTATCACCAATTACTACGCCCTTGCTACTCATTTACAGATAAAAAGGTACAAAAAAACAGGCATGTATTCATATCTACTCGATTATGGATAATCAAAATAGCTTGCATTAGATCTCAGGACACCAGTATCCCATTAAATACTGGCTCACCGTCGGGCAAACGTGGTACTAAGTGTGGGTGCTTACCTCAAGGTATAACGAGACCCGCAGCACTATTAGCGCCATTTAGCCCACACTAGAGCCATTATATTGATTGATTGCTTCTCCATCACCGGTGCACACCACACTCGCCATACCTATATCGCCAAGGAGCGCCAACAGCACTCATCGAAAATAGGTTTCAGGAACGCCATGTCTCCCAACTGACAACCATGCAAGATAAGTTTTGGCGGCGCAAGCGGCAACGCTGGATCCCCGACACTCATCACGTCACGCTGTTGTCCCACGACATCCATAACATTACGGCTGTTGTGCGGTCTCAATCTACGTCCGCCTTGCATCCATCACATTTTAAAAGGGCGAGTCAGACGACGAAGCATTTCTGCTTGGGATACTTCGCGGGTATGATTTTCTCTCACTTCGGCTGCCCGTCGCAGCGCTAGGCTCTCGGGAGGTCTTTATCCACACTGCAGCCAAGGCCGGTGTGCCTTGGGTCTTGCCAACAGAATAAAGCACTAACCCCCGTCTGCCTAGCTGGCTGATGAGTACACCCTCTTAACAAGCGTGCAGAAAGTGCGCAAACTGGTCGAAGACTTAGGTGTTAGCGCCTAGATAGCCGTTATCACGAACCCATGGTATGAGCAAGGCTTCACCAATGGCGGCGACTGGGTTATCGATACCCGGGCGCGGCACGCGATATTCTGAGATGGCAGAAATAAGAATATCAACACCACCACTCTGCAGCGTGCAGGCAATGCGACAGCTTAACTTGGGCGTTGCCGTAATCGGGTGAGTAATATCCAGAGTCATTAGCCTCCTACCTTAGCCACCGTCGAGAGCAAGAACCGCTTGCCCGCGCTATATCTGCGACTAAATGCCATACCTACCCCCGAAGTTCTTTTGAGGTTCTTCTCGTAGCCATGATGGCTGACTCGCGATGTTGCAGTTCTTCTACATATCTTCTTTCCATATCACGCAGCGCGAGATGCTGGACAGCATCATGCGCGGAACGGGCACAACTGCGAAAGACTGGGGTATGACTACACCCTCATCAATCAACGTCAGACGCGAACGTGATGAGCTACCGGCTAAGGGTGATACTCGGTAATTTTAACGAAGTTCTTCTTTAATTTGTTTATAGAGGGTAGCGGCGGTGACTATAAAGATAAAGCAGTGGACTTACGAGGACTAGGACACGAAGAGGAGGACTTAGACGCAATTACCACGGTGACTGTCCGCCATATCGAGTAAACACAGCTGATTGGTCCATATATACTGTACTTACTTGTTGTTAAGATGATTTGGAATCCTATCGAGGTCAATCTTGTTGCTGGTCTTCGCTCCCAATCTATGGCAGGTATCATAGCATACGTGCTTTGACGACATGATAGAGACGAATATTCTAGGGCACTCGATATATTAAGTAGTATAAACCCCCCTGCAAACTTAATCTATGGAACACGCATGCGCATGGCACCATCTTGCTTTGTGGGATAAGCAAGGTTGTGTTTTGCGAGTGCTATCATGACCACTAGGCATTTGGGGAATCTCAGAGCGATACTACCCTTACGCAATATGCAGCCCTGTCATGCTTACAGAGCTGCCATGAGGCCCAATAGCCCCGATTCTGCTTGCGTTATGCGTGTTACGGTAGCACTCGAAGCTAACCGTGACCTTCTCGTTACAGCCCATTACACTAGCCCTTCTACGTAGCTCTCGATGCTGTCACGATAATGCCATACCATTGCATTTAATTTGTATTACCGGCGTGTCCTATGAATGCACGCTCGCAGATACCACCCGCTCATGTGTTGGGAAGACTCACCCAGATCCGAATTGCTTCAGTTCACTTATGTCATTCTTAAATGTGCCGCACGACTGCTTTCCGCGGAGCGAAGCAAAGGGCCCCGGACACACACGTGTAAGGCCGGAGACTGCTCAGCTTTCTCTTTTGAGTACATGGGCATGGTAATCCCGGCCGGGGTTACGTATATCTATCGGGTAATGCGAAGCGTTGCAAAGACCCCGGAAAGGGGCAAAGGCCACTATCCCGGCCTCGGCCCGCCGCCGCCGCTCGCCGTGACCTGCAGTGCGGCGTCATTGGGGCCTTAGCATCCCTTCCGCAATTGGGAAGTCCTTCTAAAACAACAGGTTTGGCCATATAAGTAACACGCGCCCAGAGAAATTGCCGGGTAGTGATTGATGTGCCCGAGACGGAATGAAAGCCGGAGAGCGAATCGGCCTTGTGTTATTTTCAGGTGCACCAATAACTGAACATAATTCGGTACCCCTCTTACCCGAAAAAGCAAGGTCAACGAACCTAATAGTCTCGTCCAGATAACGCACAGTCGCAATAGTCGCTTAAAGGCCACCTCGTCACCATGTGGGATAGACAGGGTTTAACACGAAACGCCTGCGTCGGAACCGTTTCGAGAAACTGGGTAGTGCTCTGTTGTAAACAGCATAAGCGAGTGAAAATCTTGAAATCTGGTTTATCCCAGATGGCACTCCGTTGGCCTTCAAATCGAGAGTATAAGCGAATAGCCTGTCTTCAGTTTCTAGGCGCTGGGTAACGCATGGGGCGGGATGTGAAGTTCTAGTTCGTGAACATGCTGTTGACTTCTTCATTTTAAACTCACCTTGTATAGGTAGTCCAGTCCCCTCTCTCCTTCAATAGAACCTAATCAGCTTTATGTCGAAGATTGCACGAGCTCTTCAACTTCTAGGCTATAATGCGGACAGCAATCATAACGCGCAAAGAGCGTCCTGCCCATTCCGGCAACAGGATTACTTACAGACATCTTTCTAGTAGAGCTAGATTAGCGTTCCTATCAAGGAGTGGTCTCGCGATCTAACTTGCATGTTGTGCGTAGGGGCTGCTCATGAGGTCAGCATGCACCTAGCCGAATCGAATGGAGTTGCCGGTCATCACCTGCCAACCCAACGATAATGAAGAAATTTTGTGACTATGCTTTTACAGCTTTCAACTTGCATGTGTTTGCCTTCATGTCTCGATCGCGTCCTATTCCTGCGATCAGCGTTCGATGAGCTGTGTCTTCTAGTTTTTGCTGCCAAATCTCACGCCAAGTCCTAAATTGGGACCCAAGGCTGGCTCAAATGGCTATTTCGGGCGATCGCCGAAATGATCGTCGCGAGTGTTACCGTAACCTATATCTGTTAAAACAACAACGTTCGTGCAGACGTGCGGTTTTGGTGGGTTTTTATCGAGGTGCAATTTGATTGCATGCAAGAGTTGATAGAGCTTCGTTGACGTCCCTGATGGGAATACCGGCCGATCATGGTTGGATAAGCCGCTGCATTCCGGTCGTTTGGTCTAGTGTCGATAGTGAATCTCACCAAGGGTGGCTTACAATTGGAAAAGGGTACTACTGAGCTGTCGTTGAACTGTCGCTAATTGGATGTACGCTGACGGGCCTACAAGTTAACCCGCTCTACTTTCTCTCTCGCCAAGCCTCTCGTCCAACTAGCTATGCTCAAAGCACGAAATCCCATATCCTTTGCCGGAATAGGAAGGCATTGTCTTTCTAGAAGATATGACGTGCAGACCTAGGAAAGATACCAACTTGTAGGAGGGGGTCTCGCTAGATTTGATTTTCCTGCGGACTTGAGCGGTTCGTTGTTTGTTGGGCTGATGTGGGATGAACGCCTGCGCAAGCCACGCGCGCGGCGCTGGAATCATCGTGACTGTGTGTCGCAATTCGTTCATTGAGGGTAATGCCACCATGATTATTCGTGTCTCGGTTATGAACCGTCTCTCGGAACGGCTTGACAAGGCAGGTATTCAAATAATGCTCCTCTGTGGGCATGATGCGATGCTCTCACGCTGCTACTCGTACTTCCTGTGGGCCTCTATAGAACCTTGAAGGCCTAGCCAACGTACTGTACAGACAATTTTGATAATCCCCGGAGTGGATCGGCGTCAGGCCCATAGGACCCTGTGGCGAGATTGTATTCATCCACCAGGAAGCCTACTGCCGCCCAGACTAAACTATATTAACGATAGTAGGGGATGTTGGGTAAGCTTGCTCCTTATTGCTTGCCGTACATTATAGAACCGTAAAGCGAAAGAATAAGGCCCGGTCGGAGACTCTCTAAAGACGGGAATTTGTCTTGAAGGTGTTAAGTCATCTACTAGGTTTTATCACAATCGTTGACTTAAGAGATGCTCTCGCGTTGTAGGTTATTGGAAGTGCAGTCAAGGGCAGTTGGTAAGGGCGGCAGAAGCTTGAGTCTGTTGAAATGCGGCTGGCCGGACTGGGTAACAGATTGACTTTCCACAACGGGTTTTAACGTGGCGCCCCTAAGCCAACGTAGGATCGACACCAGCTAGGGGACCCTGTCGAGCCTGTAAGCCCTGAACGAGCCTAAGTAGAGCTAGTTGTACTGCGGTCCAAGGAATGGGCTACTATCGATGTTCCACGCATGCTTCCTTTGGCTTCCTTGAAATGGGGGAGGGGGTTTCCCATCACCCATTTCTCTATCTAAGCAGACGCATGCAATCCCACGATTCCCTCGCTTCCTCGAGCTCGTTTACGCACATTGGTCTCTCCAAATACAAATGAGGTAACGCAAGCCACAACACCGTCTAGCAGCCCACTTCCTTTTGTATAAGCATAAGCATAACTGAGGGAATTGTGTTATACCATTCTTGGCCTCTTCTGTAGTCTTGGGCGGTGCATGTACGGATCATCATCTGCGATTTTTCTGGAGTGAACGGAGTTTGAAGGAACCTTGATGTCTCGCTGGAAACGATACGTCAATGAACCGACGCAGCTCTTCGCTGTCCGGTGTCTCCATTCAGGTACGTCGCCTCAGCACAGGCACAGCCGATTACCGGAAACACAACTTTTTTTGTGCAGTTATTACGAACCTGTCAATCCAATGGCATCACCCAGCAGCGATTGACAAATCTGACTTCCCTACCAGGCCAGCAGTGATCGTTAACCACAGCTGGCCGAAGGGCTGATCCGGTACCAGGGTTCCGGAGATTTCGTCATGACACTAAGAAGGGTCAGCACGGACGGGCTTTACTTGCTGGTTCTGCTTGCTGGCATTGTTTGATCCTGTGGTTGTTAAGTTGATACTTGAAATTGAAATTCTCAAGTTCGAGACGCCGCAGGAACCAGGGTAGCTTGGCTGCTGGAGGGGTCACACCGAAATGACCTTCACAGAGTGCCTACAGTACATCCACTCCCTACAAGTATGTACGTATACGACATCTTATCCCTGTGCTTGCTATCTGGCCGTGTTTTCACTGCGGCTAGTCGTAGTGCTGCATTGAAGCTGCATTGAAGCTAAAGCCGAAGTACCACCCTCTATCCGTAAAGGATCGCACACTGTGGATATGGGTTCCCTTCTACATCGACATGCATCCCCAGTGCCATTTTGCGCCGTACCAGAACACGATCGACAGCCACCACGTTTATTATACATCCCTCCGACGACCCAGATAGATAATAAACTTATCTCCCCCCTTCCCTCCCACTCTGCCTCTTGATCTTGATAAGCCAATCCAACACTTATTACTATTATCTCTCTTCAGCTAGCTATACACAAAAGGTAGCATGTCGGGAACATCTTCACCACGCAGCGGCCGTCCGCTGACGACCTCCTATGCCGACTTGATGAAACCAGATGAAGACTGGCGGAACCTACCAGACGCAGCAGAGCGGAGGAAAATCCAAAACCGCCTTGCTCAAAGAGCCTATCGTAGGTAGTCCTATAATACCAGCTCCCCTCTATGGCCCTTGCGCTCTTGTAGTTTGGCATGTGACTGATAACTCCTCTTCTAGGGCGCAATATGCGAGACCGGACAAAGGAAGTAGAAAAATTGAAGAAACAGCTCCAGCAGTTGCAGGAGACCATAAGTGGTGATCCCTCGACAACACCACCGCCAGAACAAGAATTACAGTCGGGTGGAGGGAGTCCTGCTAGCTCGGGAGGCACGCCGGCACCCATCACTGCAGAGCCGGCTTCGGCGCCAACAACGACGACGGCTGCAGATGGGCCTAGGCAGATGAGTGACTACGTGCCGACATGGTCACATCCTCATGGGCCTGAACAATTGAGCGGTCTTGGGTTGATGTCGGACGGAGATACCCCTATGACCTTTGACACTGCCACCACCTTCTTCACACAGATGCCATCCCAGAATGACATCGTGCCGGAGCTGTCAACAGCTTCTGCCTTGGGCCGCCGCGCACGGGCTGTTACCACAACCATAGCTCCAGGGTCCATACAGCATCACCCTCCGCCCAGGAGTCACAGCATGTCCGCCACGTTTTCATCTAATTGCTCAAGTCCCCTTCCTTGGGGTATGAATGGTGCCGATGGTCACGATTCATTATCTATATCTACTGGGTGAGTAGTATTAGCTCTGCCGATTGTGCGCAGCAATCACAAATTCTCAGGCTAACATGATATCGTAATAGCTTCAACATATACAGTAATCCCGATGAGTTGTCTCTATACCATCCCGAGTCGGTATATTCGTTAGAGGACAGTCTTGCGGCATCAACAGCATACGCTACATCCCCAGACTCCGACTTAAATGGTGCAGCTGGTTGGTCGACCGTTGACAGAAAGTCAAATACTCGACCCGGCAGCTCCTCAGTTACTTCAAACTTTATGACGAATGTCAATGTTGGGGATGCACCTGACATGCCAAAACCCCTGCCTGAGACGACGGCGCCGCTATTACATTTCGCTGTCGCAGGTGGTAATGTTGAGACCCTACGGTTGTTACTCCAGCGCCACGATGTCAACATTAATGGGCGAGATAACTCGGGTTACACTGCTCTTCAACGAGCTGTAATGTGCGGACGAACTGACATGGCCGCCATGCTCCTGGAGCGGGGCGCTGTAGTAGAACCGGATGAAAATTGGACATCACAAGGTTCTCTAAAGGTAGAGTCTCAGTGACCAAAAAGCAATTTGTTATTCTGGGAAGGCAATTTAATTTTATCTACGTGTATCAAGCAAGGCAAAGCATGAAGGCGTTTAGGATATTTCTAGGGGCTTAGGAGAGCTCTTCACGGCATTTGGGGAATCGCTGGCGGCGACCTACCTCCTCAAATGAATCCCGGTCGGTTATCTGTTCTAGTTATTGAGGACGGCGGACTAGAGGAGTTTCATACCCCAGCACATGATCATGAACCAGGCATTGCAATAGTTTACATAGCACCATGTATAACGGAGAGAATGTCATGACCGCATCAGCGGTTCTAACTCAAACGAGCAATACACAATTCAAACCAGCAGCATTATGAAATGAGGTCAGAAGAAAGCAAAGTGGGAGGAGACACTGTAGAACTGGGCTTAGGATCAAATCCACCACGGCGTCTGACGCCAAGCTGAGCGGACCCTGCGTGCAGCAGCTTTATCTTGCATTCTATGGCAACGAATGCTATCCACTTCAGGGTCAATTCAGTCCAACTCCATACTGTAGAATGATAAGCTGCATGCATGTATGTACGTACAGTATGTAACAATATCCCTACATGGGTTATAATGGGACGTCGAGAGTATAAGCGAGGCATCAACATCAGACGGCTACCAGTGTCCGCTTATCCTATCAGACTGCCACCAAGCTGACCGTGCAAGATAGGTACAAGTTTGATGACTTAGTCAGCAGAACCCGCAGGACCAGAACCGACAGGGAGATTGGCTCCGCCGTTCCGCGACTTCAGGACACGGTGCGGGACAATGTGTTAGAGCCAATTCATAATATTGTATATCCCAAAAACAACGTGTTTACGGCAATGGCTCATTGGTGAGTTCTTCATGCATGGGTGCCGTCATAGGCACTCGTTCCCCAAAATGCTTTGCCAGGTACCTTTTGCCGCCGGCTCAAAACCCACACAAGAAGCAGCCCGAGTCTAGACTAAGCAATACCGGGATGGGGCAAAATACATTGTATTTCATCAATTAGACTAATTCATTCCAACTTCGAACAGCTCAATGATCCTTACAAACTATAATATCACAGCTCTGTCTAGACTTACGACCATGTTATTTACACACTCGAATAAATATACCAATAGCCGGTAGAAATAAAGAGCGGCAGCATTTTGACTTGGCTGTAGATCTTCGCAGCGGCCACTCGAGCGCCACGCGGGAGGCGCCGGACCAGTATGATCTTGCAGTAGCAACAGGTCAACATTTGAAGTAAGCCGAGCATCATATCTTATCGCGAGAGTATATGTGTTCTGTAGTCGCACTGCAGTTATCAGGTTCCGGGTCACACAATATAAACAGCTCGTAAGCTGACTTAGCAGCCTGAAGCGAATGAATATTATAACCTCAACTAGTTAAATAAGCGGCCACCTGTTTCTGCCGTTACATGCAAACCGGTCGCTATATTCGCAAGGTATGTCTCTCTTGCGTCGTAGTGTAACTATCAAGGTACTCCGTGCTCGGCGTTGAAGGTCAATAAGTCCTAGAAAACACCCCGACGAAACAAAACAAGCTTATGCACTCCGCTGTTCGTTCGGCCCACCAAGACGTCCCAAGACAGTAATTTACTTAGCTACGAATCCTCAGCGGGCTAATTTCCTTGATATCTTGTCGTGATGAAAACGCCCTCAGATTACACGAGAGGATGATAACGAACAAGTGCTGACATAAACTGCAGATGACGATAGACCGACAGGCTATCCACGTTTCTACTAATGATATAGAAGGATAAAAGCCTCGTTTACGCCGCACCACGTTTGCCCAAATGCCTTGCGCCGTGGTCGGCAAGCAGAGGGTGTATTCAGCACAGCGTCTTGTTTCGTTCGCTCACTATGAGGCACACCACCTCATGCACGAGATTCTTGATGAGGTAATACTCATGGCGATGAACCGGTTGTAGCAGATTAGTCTTATACTATTGTTATTAGTCATTCGCTGGTCTTATCGTGCGCAAGTATCAACTTGCTAGCAAATCCTCCGGCAGTCCTACGTGTATGGCTCTCACACTCTCGGCTAACCGTCTAATAGATACTTGTAGGCTGCCTAAAACGAAGTCTCTCACAGCAGGCTAAGTCATATGGGTCTGGCATGAAGTGCCAGCAAGGAGGCGCTAATGAACGCCAGTCAGACACAACTGCCAGTGAAACTACCCAGGATATTGCTGAGAGGCGTTCTGCACCATGTGAAGCGCCATCAAGTCTCTCATTGGTCCGTCTAAACCGCAACTTGCGCCCGTCATACTATCCTAGCTCCACTAGCTCAACTGCCTCTGATTTGATATACGGGTATCTTATCGTTATGGTATTTGCCTACTGTGTATGCCGTACTGTGCTCTCGTTTTACCGTAGTATGGGAGTTTCTATTATTATCATGGAGTGGGCAAATTGCTATTCAACAGGGAGTACAGCGTATCAAAAAATGATTCGCAGGTACGTACTGTACCAACACTAATATACCCTAATTACGTAGTCTCGGTATAGCAGAGGCACAACAAAGGCATACGAGCCCGTATCGTGTAATTATGAACAGACGATGTAACTGTAGTGCAGTACAGTGCAATCCTAGTGAGGCTCTAGACACTTATGTAATAGTGACACAAATCGCACGAATCAAAGAGGAAGACGAAGGCGGAGGGCTCCGTAGATGCATGCACAATCCAGTTTCATACACTAACTGTGAGGCTTAGGCGGCCCGGTTGACGTAAATGGCAGCTTTCGCGATGATCCAAAAAAACGATCTGATTATTTCGAGACAAAAAGTATCTTGCAGATCTGTAGATAGGAGACCCTGTTTCTAACCCTGTATTATACCCGTCCCCCGTGGATCATAATTAATAGCGAACGGGTAGCACTTTATTCTAACACGTTTTACCAGGGATTGCCAAGTGATCTTCTCGGTCATGCACGTGGAAGTACAGGAATAGCTTGTGGTTATGATGATACATGTATTATTAGCACCCCGACTCCCTACTAGAATGAGAGGCCAGTTTCGCCGCCCCAGACTATGGTTGTGTTTTATCCCTTTGGCGATCTTTTCGGGACCGATGATCCTCGCCTTGTGTCTCCTGTGCTGTGCTGCTTCTCACTTAAAACAACGACTGGCCTCAGCCTTATTAAATCTCAACCAAGCGACGAGTGCAGCCAACCCAGCTGCCTATAGCGGACGGGCTGAGCGCCTCTATGATACTTGCATACCTCGTCGGGTGTACTTGGCATTATGAAGGAAAGATCAACGCAGGAACCGAAAGCCACTTCGGACCCTGAGAAACAGAAGGTGAAATGCCGCTCGCTAGTTATCGTCTGTTTCTTTCAACGAAGCCACTGTGACTGCATCCATCTCAACAAAATAGTCGGTACTATTAAATAGCCGAACAACAGATACGGAGGAGTGGTAGACTACCATGTTCACATGACCAGTCATCTATGTATGGAGTAAACAAGCCCCCCCATTGGTTCTCTGTGCGCTCCTTCATGTATGCATCCGTCACAACCTGCAGCCTCAACGAGTAACCGACTCGTAACAGCGACGGCTGAACGAACTAGTCGTACTGGACAATTGCCCATAGAGACGTTACATCGGTCATGTTTGTGGTTTCGGTGGCTGATGGTTGCGTCACGCCAGGCTCGCCAGGCCGTTCACTTATACCTATCTTGCAGAAGTGATCGGCGGGTGTGGCTAATGAGAATGGCACTTGTTCTTCCACTCGTCGTTCCTCTTTCGACCTCGTGGCAATTTGTCATCATGAGTCCCTGCAGATCATTTTACGCCGCGACTACACTAGTCGGACGAGAACTTGGAATCTTTTTCTTCACAACTCCCTATTCCCGTATCCCGCATGTACACAGTCCGCGACGCTAACGGCCCTTCCAAACGGTTAAAGCCGAATCGGCGTAGCTAGCGCACGCAATACTGCAGTGATTCCCCCAGTCGCAGAACGATCCTTGGACTGCTTTCTTCAAACACATATCTTATCTCTTCATTTTCCATGGATACTATGCACACGGGGCACTGTTACAAGCATGGGATTTGCACAATGCCGTTTCCCCAGGGTCTACTACGGCTCACTAAACTATATGCTTATCGGATTGGCCTACAGCGCTATGCCCGATTCTCAATAACTCGTCGAGTCTCCGCCCACTCCTTGAGGATCGTGAGTTTTAGGAATCTACGCTTGCCCTATTCTTCTTATCTTAGAAGAGTGCAGATCAATGTTGTGCCCGCATGAAATTTGTTGGGCTCCTCTCTTGAAACACGATCGAGAATGGCGACTTCATGCTGTATTCGTGTATCGTTCGATTCTGCAGAGTGACCCAAGGGGTCCCCATGACAACTAGGGCCATTTGGCGCGAGTCTTGCCCGGGGTTGCGAGTCCATATTCAACAAGGATATCTCTTGCCACAGCCATTCGGCAGATCTCCGCCTTCCCCACGATAAGCTGCCTCGCCACGGCCGATCATGGGTATGCCCAGCGGAACGTCCTGTAGGGAGATTGCCATTACATACAAGAGGTTGGCTTTTGCCAGTCACGATGAAACGAATTGTCGTATGAGAGGAATCAATTGATTCCCTAGACTCCTGGCCCTCCCCCAACACGCCGCTTACGCGCTAGGTAAAGAATTCAGTACTCGTACGACTTTGAGAGGCCGCGACGGCCGGGGCAAAACCCCTCGCTTTCTCGGCCATCCCGAATCTGCTTTTGGCGGTCTGCAGCGGACCTTTCGGGCTTTTCTGCGTGGCTGCATCGGGAATACAAATACTTAGCTCCCGAAAGCTTTTTAAGAGTGCCACAATCGATTAAACTCACCTATCGGTCGCCCCCTGCTTGCTGTTAATCGTGCGGCCCAACTTATAAGCTTAATTGCGATAGAATGGAACTTGCACGTTTTGAGGACGGCACATGTGCAGAACAAGGATCCTGACTCCGCTCAGTGAAGAGCGGTTTCGCAACCAGAATCATTCGAACTTGAGTCCCTGAGAGTCGAGAGTGTTGAGGTGACCTTCGGAAAAGAGCCCATGTTCCAGTCAGGACCAATTTGCCTTAAACGTCGATTAGCTGATATGCAGCTCTAAAGACTATTAAAGAGTCTAGAATCCCACCAGCGTCACCCGTCCAGTACGGCCGACGAGATGAGAGGAGAGATGCAACTAGGGGAGCGCCGCCGATAATGCTAGCTCTTGTATCGTCTGTGGTGCTCATTCGGAAATACTTGCGTGCCTTACTTGTAGACGCTGCATAGTGTACTTTGCCTTATTGACAGAATAGAGTAAGGATTTTTCTGCGAGCAAAACACGTTATATAAGGGTTGAGGAAGTTAATGCGGCAGCACTATGTACAGACCCTGTTATAATATCTCGATCCGAGTGTCTAAAGATATAACTATTCGGCCTAACAAAGTGAACTTTCAAGAGAAGTATTGTTGACAACTTCCGGGGGCAGATCCTATGCTATAATACATATTGGCAGTTATTATCAAAGGTGATTAGAAAACTCCAGGTGTCAAGTTGCATTGGTTTTAGAGCAGATATATGGAGATACTGTGTCAATTTAGCTTATTATGCTCACATTGAAATGAGCAGTGATTCAAAGACTCCTAACATATGGATGTTCAACTATCGTCCGCTTGATACATGCTTACCGAGGATGTCTTCTTTCCTTCTTATACCTAGGTCGACGTAACACGTTCCCAGCCGCCTTTCTAGTCAAGGGCCAAGTCTCAATCAAGATATTTAGAGATCACAGATAGCTCATTTTTTGAGAAGATGACCCCTAGCTCTGAAAGATGCTATCGTTGTCCCAACTTGGGCAATGATGGATATTGATCATTTTCTATAGCCAGACACACTTAGGAGTAGTTAGCTAGCTTTGATGATATCCGCTGTCGGTTTAAACCCAACACTTCAATTATTCTGATAACTCGCCAAAGCACATACTTAATTCAGTTTAGTAGCGCTCCCATATCAGAAAATGATAAGTCTTCCCACGTTTTGTCTGTCTTGTAAGTCACAAATCTAATTATCACATGTTCGTGCAATAAACTTTCGTCTCAACTAATTGAGGCTCGAGCAAAGCTAACTACAGGCGGTCTTCTAGCCTGTAGCCTCAAGCAGCTCAATAATTAAGTCTATAATTCTGCACTCAAGTCTCCTTATATCTTGATTTACCATTAGTCGATACAAAGCTCGCCCTAGAACTAGGGCGCTACGTGGGATTTGTGAGACGCACAAGCCCACAAATCTTCTAAATCAGTAAATAGTTTTACTATCCAGTACAGTTTGATCAATCTATTTAATTCTTGAAAGCTCCTTTATCTAGCTTCGTATAAATTATAATATCGGAATTTAAAGCCGTTAGTAGTGTTAAATTAAAAAACCGCTTATTGCAAAAAGCTTTTTAATTTTATAATGCAATAATTAACTGCGTTATTTATTTATAATAATATTTAAATAAAATAAAAAAAAAGTCTAACTTAAAGCAATTGCAACTGTTAAAATTAATTAATAGACTTAAGTGTTAAATAAGAAGAAGAATATCTATTAACTATCTAGGGATCTGTCTCCTGTCTATATATACATGTGCTATGCCCTTTGGCGGTTGCCGTCATAAGGATGGTTTGGCTTATGGCTCGGTAGCGTATTGCTAATATTATATTAATTGAAATTTATATAGCTAATAAAAGCTTTTAAAACTCATAACTAAAAGGGTGTATTAAATAATAAATTATAGAATTTTTTATAAGTTGAATTTTTCTGTAGCACCGCATTGTCTATTTCCCCCCTTTCAACACACTCGATGCAGTATGGTGGTTAAAGTACTCAATCATCATCATCGTCGGAATCTAATAACGTAGGAGGCTTTAAGGGCGCGGATTATTATTACACTTAGGTAGGCTATGTATGCCGGCTTCCTCTTTAATGCGTGTTTATGTCGAATACCTGCAGACTCGTTGGGTGGATATCTCCCAACTGCGCCAAACTTACCGTGAAACGCTTGTTGCAAACGGACGAAAAATAGCTAGGTTAGTTCACAAGTACCAGAGGCATTATCATCACCATTCTGAGTTGCTGACCGACCATAAATCACAGTCGTCCATCACAAGGCCATGGCGATATGTACGTGCTGTACTGTGGTAGTGTACGTGCCTGGGCATTGGCAATCGTGCACCATACAACCCAGAGAGGGATCCTGCACCCTGACCGATCCGACATTATATTGGTTCCGCTTCCGCTCCCTCTTCCTTCTCATGCTCCCAGTTACGCAACAACTTAGCAACTTCCTCATGGCCTTTCTCTACGGCTATCGAAAGCGCCGTCTTGCCGGACTTTGCCGTTGCTGTGATATCTGCACCTGCGCGCAGTAGCATTCGCACAACCGTCTCGCTTCCGTAGGCTGCCGCCGCCAGGAGAGGCGTCCAGCCTCCATTATGGGCTGCCTCAATATCTACGCCCTCTCGGAGCAACAAGCTGACCAAGTCTCCATCGCCTTCTTGCGTCGCCCACATCAGTGCCGTCCACCCATGCGTATCCGACGCGTGGATATCGGCATTCCGTTTCAGAAGCAATCTTACTATAGGCGCCTGCCCTACTTCCACTGCTCGTAAGAGCGGCGTGAGGCCCTTCTCATCTCTGGTTTCTATGTCTGCTCCCAAATCAAGCAGCTGCTCGACCACCTTCTCGTATCCCTCCTCTATGGCCCACATGATTGCCGTGTATCCCCACATGCCTTTTGCTTCCAGATCGGCGCCCCCAGCGACCAGTGCCGGGATTATGCGGTGGTATCCATACGTCGCGGCATGATGCAAGGCTGTCTTGGAGCTGTGATTCATTCTATTGATATCAAGACTTCGTGGAAGCAACAGGTTAACCATCTCTAGCTTATCATGCAAGGCCGCCTCCATCAGAGGCCCGTTTCCCATGTTACTTGTGACATCCATATCAGCTCCATATTGAAGAAGCTTTTGCGTGACGGTAATGTGTCCGGCACGTGATGCATGCAACAGCGGCGTCATGTAATTACGGTCTCTGGCGTTAACGTCCGCATCTTGAGCGAGAAGCCGATCCACGCCGTCTTCATCCCCTTCTTTCGCAGCTCGTGCGAGTGCCGTCATATCATCGTCGTCTCTAGCATCGACGTCGCTTAGAAAATACTCGGGTTTCAGTGGGTTTTGGGCCTTTGCTACGACCAGCATTTGCTGCTGCGAGACACTCTTGGAGACGCCATCAATGTCAAACGGCACGCCGTTGATGCTAGAGCTGGTGATGAAGCCTCGGTTTATCAGACGAATCACCATAATCTCTATGTGCTTGTCCAGCCGCTCTGCCTCTTGCCACTCGCCATTCTCCCGGTACATCGAAAGTAGAGTCTCTTGGCTCTTGAGCGTATCGTGGCTCTCTAATCCAAATGCTGTCTGTGCTCCCTTAACTACTAAGGTTTGAAGCTGCTGAGCCTCCTTCCAGCGGCCTTGTCTGCTGTAAATATATGCAAGGGTTTCCATTGCACGTACGGTCACTTGATTCTCGTCACCTATTATCTTCCTTGCTATCACCATAGCCTTCGCCACCAGATCCTCCGCATCCTGGAGTTGACCCTTTGCGGCTATGATCGAACCAAGATTGACCATGCTTGCTATAGCATTAGGATCTTCATTGCCAACTCTCTGGACGGTTAGCTTGCTAATTACGTGGCAAAGGTCTTCTGCCTCGTGCAATCGGCCTTGGTTTTGGTAAATCATTCCCAGATGAACAGCCTCATTCAATACATAGGGGTGTTGTGGGCCTAGAAAGTGCTTCCTTGTGTTGATAACCTGGAGTGTTAACTCTTCGGCTTCCTGCCAACGATTCTGACGTTGCATTATGGAAGATAGGATTGACTTCAAAAGTGTAGGGAGCAACTGATTCCTACCCATAGACGCCTCAAGGCCTTCTATCTCCTGTCGCACCGTGAATTCCGCTTCGGCCATGATATTAAGCTTATAGTAGGTATCCGCTATTGTGCTTTCCGAAACCAGACCCCTTTCATTCAAATGACCGTATAGAGCGCCGGTGTTTCCTTTGATCCAGAACGATCGATTCAGGGCCACTCCTGTTGCAGCCGGGACCTTGTTCGAGTTTGATTCTTTCGATAAGGATGGCAGTTCATAAGCAATATTTCTATATCCAAATCTGAGTTCATGACATTGGAGCAAGCTCAGGCGGAGTCGGCTGTCAGGGTTTGCTATAACTGAATTTTCCAAGCATTTGAGGATGTGCGATCGTAGGCGGAAATCTGCTCGGTAAAACGAATGCAACGAATGGCAGAGCTGGTAGAAATTAGAAGGAAGAATTTGAACATGCTAAAGCTCGGCGACCTCACATTAAACTCTTCATCCGTGACGTCGAAAATTCCATCTGTTCCTACTTCGAGACTCTTGTCGGTGCTGAGAAACGTGTTAGCGCATTTCGAGTGTACTTGGGTGCATGCTCACTCCGCCATGTCGATAGCGTCCATCAAATGCACCATGTTGACATCTCGTAGATGTGGTTCGTGTACGAGGCTGCCGTTGAACAGACGCTGCAGCTTTTTTTGCATAGCGGCATCTAAATCGGCCTCTTGCATCACCAGTCGGTGTGCAAACTCAGTCAATAATCTGCGCTGCTTCCACTCTGCCAATACCTCCAATAAATCATTGCCATCACTGGACCGCGATTCTTTTGGTTTGTTTTTGAGTGGAATGAAACCTAAGAGGCTCTTATTAAAGATAAGCCACAAGGAGAGCATCCCGAAAGAGAAAACATCCATTCTCATAGCCTGTTGAGGAGTGAAGCTAGGATATTCGTCGTATTCAGGTGCATACCAGGGCCATGAGTGGGGGAGCTCCAAAGGATCCAATTCACTCGTGTGCCATTTGGAGAATCCGAAGTCAGCCACCCTGGCGAGCCAAAAATCGTGTTCATCCTTGAATATGAGGATATTCTGAGGCTTCAAGTCGCCGTGTATAATACCTAGAAGAGCATATCAGTCGCGCTGCCAGAACAGCATACCCATTGGTATTCCCAAATCTGTTTTGCGTCTTACGATTGGAGTGCATGCGTGCAACCGCTCGACCAATCTGGCCACATAAAGCCAAGCGGCCATGGATATCC
Organism: Xylariaceae sp. FL1651; assembly: GCA_025201745.1. Classification (NCBI taxonomy): domain Eukaryota; kingdom Fungi; phylum Ascomycota; class Sordariomycetes; order Xylariales; family Xylariaceae; species Xylariaceae sp. FL1651. The sequence continues at coordinate 942,157 of MU624246.1, forward strand.
AGTTCCTGCGCATCTTCAGAGTGTGCAAACGAGAACAGGTCGCCGTATCTTGATTTCTCGAATACGAGCACGGGCCAGACCTTGTCCTTCGTCGAGTCAAGACTTTCAGCAGGGTCGGGAATATCCCAGCATATGCCTTGCAGTTCAAGGATGCTGGGATGGTTCCGAATCTGGGCTTGAGATAGTATGACTATTTCGTTGATAAGGTGCTGAAAAATGTCTTTCTCGGGCCGCTCACGCTTGTCGCGGTCCCCGACTCTCTTGAAGGCAAAGCCCGTTCGCGGATCGAGCAATGACTGATGTATCTGACTGGTGGCTCCTTCGCCAATAGGTGGTCTAGTTTCTTGCCATGTGTTTGGAAGGAATCGGATCTGAAGTTTCTGGGCCATACCCAGGAACGTGATGAAATTGCATGGCTTGCTCACATTAAATCTTGAGTAGAGGAGACTACTCAGGGGGGGTGGTGTCGGCAACGTAGATTGCAGACTCGCGTTGTTCATCGTGATGGACGTCACTGGCATTTAAATCTAGGGTAAATAGTCTATGCTCTGTCAAGAGTGCGTACTGTATGAAAGGATATGGGAAGTTGAGAGATGCGCTGTTGGATACAGCACCCTGGCCACTCTCAGCTGCAGCCGAGCCCACACAGAGGTTGAGTGCTACATAGCCATGTCGGTGTTGAGTAAGCTATAAATACCTACCCAGGGTAGTGCCCGTGCCTAGCTGTAAGCCACTGTCAAGTCAGTGCAGATAACCACATTATCTTCAATCAAAATTATATATTTTCTATTGCATTTACATGCATTTGCTTAGCTACTTCGGCAGCGGACGCGCGCGTCAGGCGGCTCGATGCTTTGTACATACGTAATGCCCCATATCTATTGCCTACCCCTCTGACGATCGCGACGCGTTGTCTCTGATCTTGAGGCGCCAACATTCTAGGAACAATCCGAAACAGCAAAGTCACCCACATGCGCGACCGTAACTAGCTCAATTGCCGAATCATATGCAGCAATCCCTCTAGTTCGACTAAACCGATCACTACGAGGCCTACAACACATCGATCGCTCATATTTCGAAGTAACTCGCACGGACCGGCTTTCAATCTCGCTACCTTCTTAAAAAGCCTAACCTCTTCTATAATATATTTATCGTAAGTTTACTTCCGATTTCTGGAAAGGAATGTGGAAGACGTTCGGTGCACGACTACTTATGACAACAGCGTATTACCCGCAAGGAGATGGTCTTTCCGAAAAAAAAAACCAGACAGTAGAGATAGCTATCCGATACTATACTTATATGCACCTGGACAAGGTATAGGTAAACGTGTTGCCGGCGCTGCAATAGAACTTTAACAGCGCATATTCTGAAAAAATCTAATTATCCGCTTATAAACAGCTATTTAGATTTTAATTGCTTAGTTTAAATGACGTATTAATTTAAGTATATACCGAACTATACGAAAAAATGCGATTTTTAAGAAAACATTTACGCAAAAATGCCGAATTGGCTATAGATTTTACAGCGGCACGGGCTAAAAAGTACTACGATATGCAATATCGATTTATTAAATTTAACGTCGAAGACGAGGTTTATTTTAAATTACATTATAGGTATTATTTACTTAGCAAACTATTTAAAAAGTTCTCGTAATAACGCGCTGGCTTTTAGAAAAATAAGTTTAAAATAAAAAGACTAGCTTATAAATTAAATTTATCTGAAATATTTAATATTTATTTTATAATCTTAATAGCGCATTTGTTACTTAAAGAAAAAACGACCCTTTCTACTGCAAAATACTAGCCCCGGGCCTTGTTAAAAATAATTAAAGCGATTCTAGCAAAAAGGATAAAAACTTGTATAAAATTAAGATTATTTTTAATTATCGTCTTAATCGCACGAAGTCAAAGTACGACTATTTAATCAAATAAAAAAAATATAATCACGAAAATAATTAGTAAAAGTTTAAATAGCAGTTACGTTATTTAAAAAATTATTAAATAAATATTAAATTAAAAAAAAAAAAACCATTTGTAGCAAAAAAAGCCGAAGCTAAAGCAGCTAAATTAATAAACTAAACTAAAAAAAGACAGAGAAGGCTTAAAAAAGTTAAAATTATTTAAATAAATCTATTAAAGGCAACAAAAGCTTTTTACATGCCCGGCACTTAATATAATATAACAAAGGGGGTTTTACTAAAAGACTTATATATTACGTATAAATTAAATACGTTAATTAAATAAGGGAAACTAAAATATCCCACATCCCGCAAAGATGTGTAGATATTCCCAGTCTTCCCTATCGCAATACAAAATATACTACACTACCCCATGGTTTTCTTTACCATATTTAAAAAAAAAAAATTTTTATTTTTTTTTTTAGCTTATTTTAATTTTACAGCAAATTACGGGTTTTTTAATAATTTTTATTTTCGTAGTATCGCTTTTTACGTTGTATATATATTACGAAACGTACACTAGTGTCTAACACTATATATACCCTCATGGTATCGGGGTTATAAATGCTTAAAATATAACCAAGGATACTCTTAGGTTTATATTTAAAATATACGTCAAAAAATAGTATTATAAGCAATAAAAACAATAGTATTTTAAATTAACTGCTTCGTAAAAAATATTCTTCTATAACTATTTTTAAAAACTAGTTATAAACATAAGTTAAATAATAATAAACAAATAATTAGTTATATAAAAAAACCTTCTTTTTTATATCTTCATTCCCTTATCCTTATACAAGCTAAAGCGCCTAAAGCGTCGCTATAATCCTATCGCTTTAAAACGCTTAAAGCGCCGTTACAATCCTATTGCTCTAAAGCGCCTAAAGCGCTATTACGACCCTATCGCTTTATATCACGTAACTACCAATTAGTCCGGGCATTTTCTCTAAAACTTTTAGTTTTGTTTTTACGGCTTAATTTTAAACTACCTATTAGTTCGTAATATTATTCTTTTTTTTTTATAATTGTTGTTTTTAATAATTTTCCTAAGTAAGTTTTTTCCTTTTTTTTGCTACTTTTTTTATAACTATGCCTAACAAAATAGCTAAACGTTTTTTTTACAAAAAAACTAAACAACGTTAAGTTTTTATATATTTAATCGATTTCGAAAGTTTTAAAGCTATTTTTTATTCGCGTTGCCTTTTTAAAAAACGTATTTATATAATTATAGTAAATATATCCCGTTATAATAATTACGTTTAAGCTAGTCGATCGTATAATTATATAAAAATGTTTTTGTTTAAACTATATAAAATATTAAAAAAATTTTCCCGGCTTAAAAAAAAAAAAAAAACACGCCGAAAAGGCGTTTTTAAAAGCTTTCGCTCGTTTATACCGTATTTATAAATAACGAAAATCTTACAAAAAATGCGTTGCCGACCTAGTAACTAAAGGTCTAGTTAAATTAAACATTTCCTTTCCTAAAAAAGATTAATCCGGTTTTTCTTTTAGTTTTAGTTTTAACTAGCGTTTTTTTAATATTTTCGTAGTCGACTTTTTTTTTTTTAGTTTCGGTCGATTAAAGTATTATTGGTAAAAATTTTTAACAAAGTTTTTTACGTTCGTAAAATATTTTTTTAGTTTTTACGTAGTTTTAGCGTACGTATAGCTTTTTTATTTAATAAAATATTCGAATTTTTTTTTATTTTATCGTAAATTTAAAATTTTTTTTATTTTATAAACGTTTTTATTTTTATTTACTTTTAATTACGTTTTAAACGTAACGTTTAAATATGCTTTAATTAATAATAATATATAAAAAATCGGTTAAATAACTATAATATTTAATAATTTTAGTTTATATATTATTAATAATATAATATTTTTAAAATCAAATTTTTCGTTATTACGTTTTGTTTAAATATTGCGTTTTAAAAAATAGACTTTAATTTTTTTTTTAAAAATTAGCTTTAACAATTTATTTTTGTCGTAATATTTTTTTTTTTTATTAAACGAATATAAGTTTTTTTTATAACTATTTTTATAATTTTAGCAATTTTTTTACTTAAATTTTAGTTATTAATATAATAATATTATCGATATAATATCGTTATATATTTATATTATATTTATAATTTGTTTTAAATAATAATATTTTTATTATTTTATTTATTAAACTATTGTATATTAGTTTTACGTTTAATAATAATTTTATTTAATTATTTTAGTTTTAATTAATATAATAACGTAAATATTATTTTAGTATTTAATTTAATTTTTTTATTTAACTATTTATTTATAAATAATATACCGTAAACATTTTATATTTAATTTTTAAGGTTTTAATAAATAATTGCTAAAATTTAAATATTATTATTTTACTTTTATTAGTAATAATCGTTTTTAAATAATTATATTTATTAAAAATATATTTTATTATTACGTAAACTAAATTTTTTGCTAAGTTTACTTTTTTATATAATATAAAATAAGCGTATTTTGTAAATTTGTTTATTATAATTATAATAAAGTTAAATTTTATTTTTATTATAGGTTTTTTTAATTTTAATAACTTAATTATATAGTTAAATATTATCGTTTTTTATGCTTAGTTTAGTATTAATATTAATATTAAATTTTTATATAGTTTATGTTTTATTGTTTTTAATTTTTTGCATAAATTATATTTTATAATAACTTTTTTTATTATTATTAATACTTTTAAAAAATCGTAATTTTTTCGTAATTTGCTAAGCGTTTTAAACATTTTTTAATATTTTAAAAATAAATATTTATATAATTTTTTAACTAATTTGTGTTAATATATTTTTAATATATATAGTTTATTTTTATAATATTAGCTAATTAGTTCGTTTATTTTTCGGAATATTTTTTATATTTTTCTGTTTTATTCCTTATAATTTGTTTATATAAAATTTAAAAATAAGCATTTATTTATATTTTCGTATAGTAATACCTGACTTTTTAGTAATATTTTTTATTTATAATCGCTTTTTTAACTAAAAATATTTACTTTATTATTTTTTTTATTTTTAATATAAACGATTTTAAAATTAAACTAAAATAAAAATTTTGCTTATTTTATTTATCGTTTATTTAATATTTTAATAATTATAAACGTTATAAAATTTTTATAGTTTAAATAAACTTTTATTAATATTATAATGCTATTTAAATAATATTTTTATTATTTAAATGCTTTAATTATCGCTATAAATTTTTTATCGTAGATTTAATAATTTAGTGCAAGTTTTAAAAACTTTTTTAAAAAAAATACTACTAAGTATAATTTGCCGTTTTCGTTTCGTTAAATTAGCTGTTTTTTTATAGCGTAATTATTTACGTCGATTTTTATTTTATATTTTTTGTTTAAATTAAATAATTTAAATATTAAATTATTTAAAATCGCATTTTTAAATGTGTTAAACGTTTTTTGTTTTTTTTTATTTATTAAAAAAGTTTATTTTTTTTTAATTAAGCCTATAAAAAGCGCCGCGATTTTTTTAAAATTTTTAATAAATATACGTATAAAGTTTATAAATTTTACGAATGCTTATATATTATTAATATTTTTTAATATAAGTTAGTTTTTTATTGCTTTTAGTTTAAATTATTAAATTTGTACTTTTTTTAAAAATATTATATATTTTAAAAAATCTATTTATTATTTATAAAACTTGCTTTTTTTTAAATATATTTTTAACTTTATTTTTTATAGCGTTTAAAACATTTATTATATATATTCTTTATATTTTTTAAATGTTTTTAAATAAATTAAAATATCGTTTAAATATATTATTATAAATTTATCGATGTCAAGGGATCATAGAAGAATACAGGTCAGGTACAACGATGGATTTAATGAATACAATAGACTCAATAACTAATACTTAAGGAAAGAAAACCTCCATGTCTCAAATGCTTTCCGGATATGTATTTTTATAGTTTCGGGCCAGTGTCCTATGTACTACACTGGTCGAGTCATGACAACTATTCTCCTTTTCCTTATAATCGTCCTTAATTATCTATTTTTGTGTAAAAAAATGTAGCAATGTTGTAGTAAAATGAGAGGAAGTATTAAGTATAAAGTAAATATAGTAAGTGTTGTTGTTAGTATTGTATTGTATACGTAAAATATTGTAAAAATTATTAGCGTTTCGTTACGCGGGGCAATCGGGGTAGTTGCGTACGTGATGCGACCCCTTTTCTCGGCAATAAATATTCGCGCCCGACCGGCTTAATTATTCTTTTTTTTCTTTTTTTTTTAGCTTTAGCTATTTGCACTATTTTTTAATTTAGTATATTTAAATAACTATTTTTTTTCTTTTTATATCCGATTTTTAATTTTCTTATTTTTGCGCTTTTTTTATTATGCCTCGTCGACAGATTCGTCGGGCTCGTCGCTGCCAGTTTGGCGTTCGTGGTGTATTGTTTGCAACTCTCGTTTTGTACATATGTTGTGCTTCTTATGGTAAAGTTTTATACGCTTACCAGCCTTAGGATGGGCTTTTTTTAGTAGTTTCCGCCATTTTAAAAAACCCGGGCAGTTCTTTTTGTAAAAACTGTAAAAAAAGATACGATATTTATGCGCTTGTAAATAGTTTTAGCTTTGTTTTATACTATTTTCGCTAATTATGCGTTAAATGCCTGCTTTTTTCGAGTTCGAAGTGTTTTACTTTTTTTAATTTTGTAAATAAAGAGCAAAAATGTTTAAGCTTTTAGAAAAAAGCGAAAATAAAAAAGTAGTTTAAAATGCTAGCTTTAACCTGCGTTAAAAAATTGCTAGTTATTTTTTTTCGTTTATTAAGCGCGTTTTACTGTTTAATATTAATTTATTATGCTTAGTATAGGCTTATTAGCAAAGTTTTATAAACGAAAGTTAATATTTTCGGCTTTATATTGGGCTATATTTATTACTAATTATTATTTAAATAATAAAAACTATATACAAAACTTGCGTTTTTAAGCGCAAATTTTTAGCTATAATAATTACCGAACTTTTTTTTTTAAATGCTGTTAATATTATAATTAATATATAAATAAAGTTTGCAGCTAATCCGATTAGTTTTTAAAAATACGCGAAATTTATTATTATATTATCGCCGTTTATTTATCGTTTATAAATAACAAATACGCCGTTTAAGTTGTTACTATTAAAACTTTTTACGAAAAGATTTAGATTAATTTTTTAAGCGAATATATTTTTTTAGCAATTTGCGGATATTTTAAAAAATAAAGAAAATAATTTGTTTATTTTCGATAATTAAATATTATTAAACTATTTTCGGGCGTAATTTAATAGTTAAATATTAAATTATATTTAAAAATAATAAGTTCGATTTTTATCGTTTAAATTTAAAATAATTAATATTTATTTAAATTTAAATTTTATAATTTAAAAAATTTAAGTATATTTTAAAAGTTTATAGTTTATAGTTTTATATTAGTTTGGTTTAGTTTATATAATTTGTTTTTTTTTATAGCGTTAATAATTAGGTTACGTTATAATACGATTATATTTTTAATTATTTTCGTATTAGTTTTGCTAATTGTTTTTTAAAGTATAAAACTAATGTTTACGGCTTTTTTTAAGCCTTTTTTCGGCTTTTATATCGTTTTTCGAACGCTACGATTATTATAAATATTTATATATTAATAATTAATATTTATTAGTTATATTTTAAAAGCTATTTTTTTTATTTAATTTTATAATATTAGTTTTTTTAGTAAGTTATTTTATTAATTATATTTTCGACTTTTTATTTATTTAAATTATTTTTAAAGTTTAGTATAAATAAAAAATCGGAAAGTTAGCCGTTTTATAGTTTTAAAAACTATATTAAAAAAACGTTATAAATCCGGTTATATTTTGTTAAAAAAGCAAAGCGATAAGCTTATAATTTAATTTTATTTATAATATAAAATAGTTTAATAAATTTAAAAAATAGTTTTTTATATTTAAATTTAAAGTTCTAAGTAAATAAGCCGATTAATTGCCTAATTTTAAATAATATAGGTTAATATTTATTATTATGGTATTTTTAATATAATTTAATTATTTTTCGCCAATATTTTGCTAAATCGTTCTATAATTAGCTTATTTTTTTTAATTTTACGTTTACTGCTAATACCTTTTCTAAAATGCTTTTATTTTTAACGGGTAAATAAAAGTTAAGTAAATATTTATATAATATTTTAAAAAAAGCTTTTCGGATTATTAAATTTAATATTAAATTAATAATATAATATATTATTATTAATAGCTTAATTTAAATAATAAATTAATTTTAAACATAATAGCGGAAGTAATTTTTAATTATTTAGTTTATTTGCTCTGTTTAATTATCGGTTTTAGAATAAAAGGCAGTAAAAAGTTTTCGTTTAATTCGAAATTAATAATATAATTCTGTTTAAAACCTGCTAATAAATAACGAGTTTTTATTAGTAATAATATTTTTAAATAGCTTATATTTACATTTAATATTTTTGTAAAATAGTTTTGCTAATTAAATAGCAGTAATAATACTATATATCGAAAATATAAAAGTTATTTTAAAAAATCGGTTAATAATAATTAAGATAAAATTAATTAACTAGTTTTAAAAAAAAATAAAAAATAAACCTATAATAAAATCTATAAATAGTTTTTGTATAGGCTAAGCGGGTTATAATAGTAGTTATAATTTGCCGTATTTTTGGTAATATTTTAGTTTAACTTTTTAACAAATTTAGTATTTTTTTACGTAATTAGCGATATTTTATTTTATTTTTAACTAATAATATTATTGTTATATTAAGTTTTTAGTTTTTATAACTTTAAAATAGCTAGTTAAAAAGTTTTCGTAGTAAGTTTTTAAAAAAACGGTTTGTAAAGCTTTTTTAAAAAGTATTATAATTTTTTTTTAAAAATATAAAAAGTTATTTATAACCGAATAATTACTATTTATATTATTTACGGTTTATATTTAATATTTTATTACTTAATATTCGAGGTTTTTTTTTTAAACTATTTATATAAGCTTTCGTAAAGTATTTTTTTTACTTTTAGCCGTACGTTTAACCTGTCGGCAAATAATAGATTAAGCGAAAATTTAGCGAGTTTTAAAAAATTTTACAGTAAATATTTCGTTTATTAATATTTTAAGCTTTTTAGTTATATTTGCTTATATTATTACTATTTTGCGTTATAAAGTAAGCAGTAGGTTTATATTTTGTTTTGTCGCAAATTTATAATTAGCTTTTTTTAAAGGCGGATCGGCTTAGTTTTATTTCCCGGCTTTGTAGTTTATTATAAAATTAAAAAGCGTAAAATATATATACTATTGCGTTTACCGGCTATTTAGTTTTTTAATTTTTATAAAAGCTTAAAAATTTTTATAATTTAATAGCATTTTTACTAAGTATTTATTGCTTTAAAAATAATATTGCTAGTATTTAAAATATTTTACTATTACAAATATTTTTTAGTCCGGAATGCTATATTTTTTTTTTGCCTCGTTAAATGCTCGAAAATAAAACAAAACCGGCTTTTATCGACTTTAACTGTTTTTTTAAAATAAAGTACCTATTAACGTATATTATAAAACGTCCGTTTTTACCAATATTTATTTTTTAAAGTTAAAATGCGTAAAAAAAACGGCTTTTTTAAATACTTTTTGCAAACTTATAAAAACTGCTTTCTTAAAAGTATTTAATAAAATTTGCTTTAATTTTTTTTCGATATTGTTATTTTTTAAATACTGTTTTAATAGCAAAACGATTTTCGAAAATTTGTTAATAAAACGGCGGTAAAAATTATAAAATTTTAAAAACGACTATAGTTATTAATAAATTTCCGGTTTTTTTTAAGTAAATATAATATTAACGCGTTTAAAGTTTATTTTAATATTTTTAATATTAATAATATAGTTTAAAAAATCTAGTCGCTATTAATAAAATTAACATTTTAATAATTTAGCGTAAAAGTCGGCTTTTATAAACTTTTTAATAACTTTACGTACGTGTTTTATATATAATTTTTTATTTTATAAATATATAAATATATTATCGAAGTATATAATATAATAGTTATTTAAAATATTAAATAAAGCTTTGTAAATATAATTTTAAAAAGTAGCAGGGGCGTTATAAAATTTTATTAGCATAATTAAGAATTTAAAATGCTTATAACGTATACGAAATGCTGTTTTTTATTTATCTTTTTTTTTAATTTAAATACAGTAATAAACGTTTTTTAAGTCGATTTTAAAAAACTATTATATATTATTAACACATCTCCCACTTGGATGGGCCACCCAATTGAATGGGCCACTTTCCAGACCTTCGTACGTACATTCGCAAATAATCCAACAACAACATATCCGATCAATTCAAACTAGTTAAATTCTTGTTCGCTAGACCTGTTTATACTGTTCCGACAAGTTCGCATATTATAGCTACGTTTGCTGCAAGTCTTATAGCACCCGACGCGAGTCCTTTTTCCTTTTGTACGACGAACGAACCGACGAACGAACCGACGAACGAATCGAAAATATGAACAATTAATTCGAATTAATTAAATTCCTATTCGCTACACCTGTTTATACTATTCCGACAAGTTTGCGCATTATAACTACGTTTGTTGCAAGTTTTATAGCACCCGACGCAAGTTTCGACGCGAGTCTCGACGCGAGTCCCGACGCGAGCTTTCGTACGATAAACAAACCGACGAACGAGCCGACAAACCTACACAACCACGCCCCCTAACGCTCACAAAGCCCGTAAAGCCCGTAAATTCTTTGCTTTTTATATAATAAACAATTATTCGTTTTATATAAGTTTATCGGTTCGTTCGTCGGCTCGTTCGTCGTACAAAAGGAAAAAGGACTCGCGTCGGGTGCTATAAGACTTGCAGCAAACGTAGCTATAATATGCGAACTTGTCGGAACAGTATAAACAGGTCTAGCGAACAAGAATTTAACTAGTTTGAATTGATCGGATATGTTGTTGTTGGATTATTTGCGAATGTACGTACGAAGGTCTGGAAAGTGGCCCATTCAATTGGGTGGCCCATCCAAGTGGGAGATGTATTAGTTTTATTTATTAATTTTAAAATAAAAGGGAAAATATAGCGATTTTTTTGTATAACGCGGTTAAAATTTTTATAATCGATATATAATCGTAAAGTTTTATTTTTTTTTAGCATAAATATTATAAAAGCTTTAGTTTTACTTTTCGAAAGCCGGATTTTTTTTGATCTAGTTATTTTATTAAAAAATTTTCGTAATTTTTATAGTTTATTATAAAATAAAAAGTAAATAAAAAAATAAAAAATATTTACACTAAGTTTAAAATAATTGCGTGCTGCTTTTTTAAAGTTTATAGTAATATATCGGCTTGGTTAATTTTAAAAAAAGCGTATAAATTTTAAAATTTAAGCGAAATAGTTATAAAACCGGGGGTTTTTTTATCTTTTTTTTTGTCGAATATAATATTTAATGTTTTAAAAAATTGTATTATTATTTAATAATATTTTTGGTTTTAAAATAGTTCGATAAATTGTTTTACCGTTATTAGTTTAATTTAAATAGCAAAAAGTTTAAAATATTAGCGATTTGCCGTCGGATTTAAAATAATTTGTTTTTTTTTAAAAATCGTTTAAAATAATAATAAAAAACTATTTTTTTTTTGTTTATTTTATAATATTATTATATAAATACAGTAAAGTTAGCGTTTAGTGTTTTTGTAATTTTTTAATAAAAATTATATTTAATATATTTTAAAAGTTTTTAAAAGCTTATATATTGCGTTTTATATATTAATTATACGGTAAAAGGTTTTTTTTAGCCGATTTTTTAAAGTAAATTTATAATTAATATAGTTAAATTTAGTATATATATTTAAATTTGCAGTTATGTTATAAAAAGCTTTTTTTATATTTTTAAAATTTATAGTATAAAAAGTGTAAAAACGAGTAAAAATTAAAATAAAAAAGTTTTTAAATTGCCCGGATTTAGTAGTATTCGAGTAGTTTATTTGTTTTTTGTTAAATATTTAATAAACGATATTAATCGAAGAGATTTTGATTATAAAAATATTAATTGTAAAAAATATTTTTTATTGCTTAGTAATTAGCTATTCGAAAAATAAAAGTTATTTTTTTTACTATTATATTTTAAATTTGTTTATATTTTTTAGACTTTTCGGGTTTAGTTTATAAAGTAATTAGTAATATAATATTTTTTTTGTTTATATTTATAATACGTAATATTAATTGCGTTATTAAGTCGAAAGCTGCTTTTATTTTTATTGTTGTTATTTTGGTTTTTTTTGTTAAATTTATTTGTTTATTTATATTTTGTTTAAAAATTAAAATAAGAATAGTTATTGTTGCGGCTTTAATTTTTTTTTTTTTTTTTTTATATCGTTATCGATTATTTTTTCGGTTATTATTATAACGTTAATAAATATTTATATATCGTGTTAATTAGCGATGTTTTTTGCTTTAGCTATAATAATTTTTGTTATTTAGATATTGTAGTCGTTTCGGGTTTATATTTTTTTCGTTTTTGTTGCGATTTTTTTTTAGTTTTACGTTATCGAAGCTTTTTTGCTTATTTAATATAAGTTTTTAAGTAATAACCGCAGTATCGACTATATTTGCGCGTATATTTAGCAGTAGTTTAATGTTATAAAATATTTAATTTTATAAAGTTAATAAAAGCTTTTGATAATAAAATCGGGCTTTTTTTTTTTTTTTTTTTTGCTGTTTTTTGCTTTTTTAAGCTTATAAAGTACTAGTCAAATAGTTTAAAGTTTTAGCCTGACTGTTGTTTTGTTATTTTTAAGTTTCGGTTTATTTTGATTATTAAATAGTTTAATTAACGTATAAAAGTTTTAATTTATTTTTTGAAGTAAGTTTATTAGTGTTTAAAAAAGTGCTAAACTTTTTCCGAAGAATTTTCGACTTTTTTATAATATAAATTTTTAACTGTTTATTTAAAATGGGCTAATTTGAATAAGATTTTTGTTCGGTTCGTTTAGAATTTTTTTTTGCTTATTTTAAAGTAAAGCTTGTATTTTATTATTTATTAAGATTATTTAATATAAGTAAAGTTTAAGTTTAGTTTAGTATAGTTAAACTTTATATTACGATTTAAATCGAATCGATTTGATTTCGAGTTTAAATCGGGGGTTTTGCGAAGATAATAACGAAGTGTTACGTTATTATTTTCGGTAAGGGGGGTCGTTATAGGCTTGTCGTTTTTTAAGGTGTTTGATGGTACCGAATAGTAACGCGTTAAGGCGTTATTATAATTAGTCGATTGATTTGTTATTAATTCGCTATTTTTTGAAGGGCTAGCTAGTGCGGATGAAGGCTGGCTTTGTTGCCCGGTTAGCTATGCTTTTAATTTTGCGATAGTTTAGCGTAATGTTGCGACTTTTTTATTTTAGGGAGTTAAATTTGGAAAAGTTTTGTTAAAGTTATTAGACTGATTTAAATTTATATTAAAGCTGTTTTAAAAAGCTATATTAAAGTTAAATAAGTTATAAATAACTTCGGGTAAAAAGTATTAAAAATTATTAAAGGATTATAGAAAAATATAGGTTAAGTATAACGATAGATTTAATAAATATAATAGATTTAATAACTAATATTTGAAAAAGGAAAACTTTTATGTTTTAGATGCTTTTTAGATATGTATTTTTATAGTTTCGGGCTAGTGTCCTATGTACTACACTGGTCGAGTCATGATAATCGACAAATTTGCGTAATATATTTATAATTATTAATTAAAATATCGCTAATATATTAATAAAGCTAAAATTTATTATTAAAAACTTATATAGTTTATATTTTGTAATAAATGCTATTTTTTATTCGTCGCTTTTTTTAATTTTAGTATAATAATAAGTTTTTAAAATATTAAATATTATAAATTATTATATTTTTTTAAAACGGTTTTTTAAATCGTTTATTCGTAATATAAGTCTTTTATTTTTAATAATAATAGAGTTAAAATATCGCTAATTTTTACAATTTTTTTATTTTCGCTTTTTATTTTTTTTTATTTTTTTAATACTTATAGTATTAGTATTGCTGCCGATAATTTAAAATATTATATAAATCTTTTTTTTAAATTTTTATTAAAATATTTTCGTAGTTTTTTAAATTATTTTTTATTTAATTTATATAGTTTAAAAATTTTAAAATACGTTTTTTTTTTTAAATTAATTATATAATTATATTTACTACATTTTAATAGCCTTATTTTTTTATTATATTTTTTTATAAATAAGCTTTTAAATTTAACGTATTTTTTTAATACTTCGATCGTAAATTTTTCGTTAACTTATTATTATATTTTATTTTATACTTTATTTAACTATTTAAATTTATATATAGTTTATGTTTAAAATTTTATAAAAACTAAGTTTTTTTTTAATTTAATTATTTCGGGCAAATTTTACTAAAAGCGGCTAGTTTTTTAAATTATTTTAAAATTATTTTTTTATAACTAGGTTAACTTTAATATTATATTATATAATATTTTTATAATATTAAGCTTAAAACGTTTTAAATAATTTTAAATAATTATTAAAAGTTTTGCAGTTTTCCGTATAACTTTTCCGTTATTATAATTTATAATTTTTTTATCGAAAGTTGTAAATATATAAAGTAGTTTTTTTTTTTAATTTATATTAAATTTAATTTATTAACTAAATTTGAAAAAATAAAACTTTTATAAACGTTTATATTAAATAAAACTTTTAATTTTTTTTTATTATAAACTACGTTTATTAATATTTATGTTTTTTTAAATTACGTTTTTATTTTATATAAAAACTTAAAAATTTTATAAACTAGCTATTAGTTTTATTTTATAGCTGTTTTTCGTCGTTTTTTGCTTATTAATAAATTTATCGTTAATTTTATTTTTTCGTAAATTTTATCGTATTATTATTTCGACAATTTTAAATAAAAGTTAACTTTTGCTAGTTTTTTTTTTTTATTCGTTTTTTTATATTTTTGTATTAAAAAACTTTATAAAATATATAAATTTTATATTAAATATACTAATATCGTTTTTAAATTGTAAACTTTTTTTTATAATTTTCGGGATATTATAAATCTTATTTAAATATAATATATCTATAAACTGTTTAATATATTATTACTAATTTTTTTATTTTATTTTTTTTATAAAAATATTAGATTTTTATTTTAGCTATTTAAGTTAAAAACTAAAGATTTTTAATTTTTTTTATTATATATTTTTTATATTTATACATTATATAATTTGCTTATAATATTTCGTAATATTTTTTATAGTATAATTATAATCGTTCGTCGTTATTTTTAAACATAGTTTTATTATATATACGATTAATTAAAATAAAAATATTTATGCTTATTTTAATTATTATATTTCGGTATTTTTTATAATATTATAAAAACTATTGCTTTAATTTAATATCGAGCTTTTGTTTTATTTTTTTTTTAGTTAAAGTCGTTATTTTTTATTTTAAATAAAATTTATCGTTTTGCGTATATAAACGGATTTATTTTTAAACTATTTTTTTTATATTAATTAGTTTAACTATTTATTTTTAATTTAACAATTATAAATTTTGTAAAAACATTTTAAATTTTTTGCTAAACATTTTTTACTTTTTAACTAATTTTTTTTATATATTATTTTATTTTTTAAATTTCAATACGCGTATTAATTTATTTTAATTTATCGGGTTTTTATATTAGTTATTGTTTTATTAACTAAAAAATAAATATAATTTTTAAAATATTTTTCGTCGTTTTTTAATTTATAAAGTTCGTTATTTTAACTTTTTTTTAAATTAAATCGAAGTTTTTTTGCTTTTTATTTTTTTAATTAAATTTTAGCTATTTATTTTAAATTTACGCGTTTTTTTGTTCGTTTAATATAATAATTATTTTATACTATAGTTTTTATTAAATTTATTTTATAATTACTTTTATAGCTTTAAATTTTTATTTTAAAGTTTATATTACTTTTGCTAAACTACGTTTTAAATATATTATTTCGTTAAGCCGTATTTTTTTTTTAAACTATCGGTAAACTATTTTTTTTCGTAAACAGCTTATTCGTAAATTTTTTTTACTATTCGTTTTAAATATAACCGTATTATTAATTAATTTATTAATATATATATATTTTTTTATATTGCTTAATTTCCGGTTAATATTTTACTATTTTATTTTATATTTAAAACTTTATTATTATAATAAATTTATATTATATTAATTTATTAATTATTTTTTTTAGCTTTAAATATTTTAGCTTTTAATATTCGTAAATTTTTGCGTAATTTTTCGTCGTAATTTTTAACGTAATGTTTTAATTTATCGCAATTATAGCATTTAACAGTTTTTTTCGATTTTTATTACCTTTTTTTACTTTATCGCATTTTATTAAATTTTATTAATTTTACGTATATATTATATGCCGTAAAATATTATCGTTTTTTAATATCGTTAAATTTGTTTTAACTTTTTTTTTAGTTTTTGTTTTTAAAAAAACTTTATCTTTTTTTTTAATATCGTTTAAACAATTAAATATTAATTTAAATAACCGTTAAAATATATTTTACAAATTTATTAAGTTATAATAGTTTAATAATTTCATTTTTAACTTTATTTTTTAATTTATTATAAAATATTATAATTTTAGCTTAGTTATTAATATTAAATATAACGAAAATTTTTTAAAACTTAATTATATAAATTAATGCTAATTTTATTTATTATAATTTTTATAACTTATTTTAAATTTATTATTTTTTTTTAAAGTTAAAAAATAAATTTTTAAGTTTAGTTTTAAAAAAATCTCGGCTTAAAAATTTTTTTTACGTATTTTTAAGCTAATTGTTTTTTAATTTGTTTATTACTTTAAATAAATATAGTTCAAACTAAATTAAAGTTTTTTTTTTTTTTTTAATAATAATGCTGTATAAAAATTCGTTTTTTATCGTTTTTAAAAACGTCGTTATAATAATACTAATATATTTAAATTTAAACTAAAATTTTTTTAAATTTATTAAAAATTTTATCGAATTTAAATAGTTTAGCGATTTTTAAGTTTTTTTTTAATATTTATTATTTATTATTTTTAACGTTTAGCTTTTTTTTAAAATTTTTAATTGCGTTTATTAAATAATTATACTATTTTTTAGTAACTTCAAACTTATTATTTTTTTTTTAAGTTTTTATAAAATAATTAAAGCTTATTAATTTTTTTAAAAATAATATTATAACTTATAATAATCCCGCATATTTTTAAGTTATTAATACCGATATAGTTTAAATATTGCTTTAATTAATTATTTAACGTAAAATAAAACTATTTAACGTATTATAAAACGTACACTAATATTTAACATTATATATATTTTCGTAATATTAAAATTATAAATATTTAAAATATAACTAAAAATACTTTTAAGTTTATATTTAAAATATACGTTAAAAAATAATATTATAAACAATAAAAATAATAATATTTTAAATTAACTATTTCGTAAAAAATATTTTTTTATAACTATTTTTAAAAACTAGTTATAAATATAAATTAAATAATAATAAATAAATAACTAGTTATATAAAAAAACCCTCTTTTTTATATTTTTATTTCCTTATCCTTATACAAGCTAGAGCGCCTAAAGCGCCGCTGCGATCCTATCGCTTTAAAGCGCTTGGAGCGCCGTTGCGATCCTATCGCTTTAAAGCGCTTGGAGCGCTGTTGCGATCCCATCGCTCCATGTCACGTGACCACCAGTTGGTCCGGGCGTCTTCCCCAAGACTTTCAGTCTTGTTTCTACAGCCCAATCCTGGACCACCTGTTGGTTCGTAACAATATATCATAAATTACTGCGTACTTTTCAAAGAGCACTATATGCTTAGTAATCCTTTAAAATTACGCATTTTTTAATCCGTGCCTTTTTTATCTCTACCTTAGGCCTGCTAACAGGCCTTTACTTATTAGTTTATAACAAAACCTTTTTTTTTTATATTAAATAACGATTATTTTTAAACATAAAACTATATTAAGTTTAAAAATATTATAAAATTTTACATTATATTAAATATTTTCGTATTTTTAGCTTATATAAAAGTATTATTAAAAATATTCGATAATGTTTTAGTTTATTTTTATATTTTCGGTAACGTCGTTTATATAATTTATAGTTTCGGTTTAATTTACGTATAATTAAATTAAATTAATAAATTTACGACGGATAATGCTATTATAATTTAGCTTAGCGCTATTTATTTTATTTAAATCTTTTAAATAAAAATAAACTTAACGTTTAACGTTAGCTACGTTATTTTTCTTAATAATATTGCGCGTTATTGTTTAATTTAATTTGGTTTAATTTGGCTTTTTTAAAATAAAATTAATTTTAATTATTATTACAGCTTAAAAGCTAGCAATTAGTTTCAAAACTAAATTTACCGTATATTTTTTACGAAATAACTAAAATAAAAAAAATAAAAAATAAAAAATAAAAAAGCTTTTATTTAACAGCTGCAGTATAAAAATATATAAGTAAAAATTAGTAAAGTACATAAATACCTTAAATATTCCATTTACTAGGACAATAAATAATAGCCTAACGGCTGGTCAATTTATTTAATAGTTGCAAATAAGACACCAGCCGTTATATACGCTATTATAAAACTAAAAAATTTAGCTTGAATTATTAATATAGCTAAAGCAACGTTAGTAAAACATATAAAAACAAAGTTAAAAGTTTTTTTTTTTTAATTTTTTTATTTAAACTTTAAAATAATCAATTTTAAAAAAAACTAGGAATACGTTTAAATATTAAAACAATAGTAATAACGTGCAAGAAAATCGCAAACTATATGCAGTAAAAATACGGTAGTACTAAAATTAACGTTATAAAAAACTAAAAAAAAAAACGCTTTAATATATTTAAAAAAAAATTATAACTAATAAAATTAAAAAACGATAAAAAGCGAAATAATTTTAACAACAGCTAGCAAAAATTAATTAGTTTATTGTTAAAAAGCTTTTAAAAACATAAAATTTCGGTAATTTTATAAATATACACTGAAAAAATAAGCTTAAAAGCTTTTTTATATAAAAAAACATTTTAAGCTATTTAATATTATTTTATAAATATACCGCAAATATAAAAACTACGGTATACGTTATTTTATATTATAAACTATTAATTAATAAATTCAAAACTTTGTGATACAGTGTAATAAGGGGGTCTACAGGACCTATATGTCACGTATAGGTTAGATACATTGATTAGATAAAGGAAGACTAAAATATCCCACACATCCTGCAGGGATGTATGGAGATTCCTAGTCTTCTCCATCGCAATACAGAATATACTACACGACACTAAGGTCTTCTTTACTAACTTTAAAAACTTAAATTGCATTTAAAATATTAAAATTTAAAAAAAACTTAGCAGCAACTATAAAAAACCTAAAAAACGCTAAAACAATAACTAAATAGCTTATTAATATAAGCTGATTTATAATATATAATTTAACAAAAGCTATAAAAAACAAAAGCACTTACGCCGCTTTATTTATATAAAAAAACGCGCTAAACTATTAAAAATAATTTTTAAAACGCAAGTATTATTTAAAATATATATAACGTTTTAAAATAAAATAAAAACGCTTTAAAAAACAAAATAAGCTTTTTTTACTTATAAACCTTTTTATTTAACTTTTTTAAAGCCTTTTATTTATTAAACGTTAAAATATAATATATAAAAATAAATACATTACGATAAGCTATAAAAATCGCTATGTAAGCGTTTATCCAATTTAAGAAGTAATTTTTAAGCACAATTTTTGCTTACAAAATAAACAGGTAGATTTGCCGCGCTGCAAAAGCCGCATAGCAGATTAATTTAATAATAATAATAATATTAGTTTATTTATCGGTTTGTTTATTATACGAAAAAAAAAAAATCTCGCCCTAGGTGCTATAAAATTTGCAGCAAATATAACTATAATACGCAAACTTATCAAAATAGTATAAACGGGTTTAGCTAATAAAAATTTAATTAATTTAAATTAATTATATATATTATTATTAAATTATTTGAAAATATACTTATAAAAGTTTAAAAAGTGGCTTATTTATTTAAATAGCTTATTTACGTAAAACATTCGTTACGGTTATTAATACTTATATATATATATATATATATATATATATTATTGGTAAAGAAACCTTAGGGTTGTAAAGTATATTCTGTATTGCGATGGGGAAGAAAGACTAGGAATATCTACACATCTTGTAAGGATGTGTAAGATATTCCAGCTTTCCTTATCTAATCAACGTATCTAATCTACACGTGACCGGTGGGTCCTGCGGACCCCTTTGACACTTTGTATCAATTATAAACCTTATTTTATTAATTTATAAAAGCGATATAATAGCAATTTATTAAATTATATTTATTAAAAAATGCTATAAATAAAAAAACTTTTTATAGTAAAAAAAAAAAAAGTATATTAAATTAAAAGCATATATTAAAAACTTATAAAATTAGCTACGTTTATAGCGCTTTTTTAAATAGCACAAGCTATTATAGCTTAAAAGCTTTACCGTATACACTGCTTTGTAAACTACTGCAAAATAGCTATTTAATACTCTAAAAAAAAAATACATCAGTACACCACAAAATTTAACACCGCCAGGCTATTGTTTATTGTCCTAATAAATGGTAAGACAATTACTAAGTGAATAAAACACTTGAGTTATTTATTTACCCCACTAACCTCTGCCTATATATTTCTATACTGCAGCTGTTAAATAAATACTTCCCTTTTTCCCTCATTTTAGTTACTTCCTTAAAACCAACCGCTAACGTCTGGGCCGTGACAGAACGGCTATTAAGTTTTAAGTTTGTTTATAAATGCCTATGTATATTTATCTCGAGCAAACATATAGTATGATAAATTACGCACCTCTAAAGTTTGATACTATGAAGACACTTTGTTGCATTTCTCTTCTAGATAATATCTTTAAAGGAATACATCCATACTATGCCTCCTATAAAGGGCTGTAATTCTTTATACTAAGCCATAGCATTATATTCTGCTATAGCTCCTTAGAGAAATGATATACTAAGCCTTCCCATGAATATTAGGCCCTTGAAGCTGATGTTGAGATCGGACGCTAGGAATCAATAAAATTAAAGCTTTGAGAAACTCCTACTTCTGCTGTTTAACAGCAATGGACTTTCTGTTCACTTTGTAATTAAATCCCATGACAATACTATTAGTAAAACACATTCCCTCATTTAAAGACCAGTTAATAGAGTTGCTCGCATTTTTACAGTAAATTTGCATACATAAAGCCGACGGTAAGAGAAGGCTTGTTGAATACTCTCTGTGTTTCAAATTAAGTGGCGAATTTTGACCACAAATTGCCTTCTAGCGGTATAGTTGCATCCTAAACAAAGACACGTGGTAGCTATTGCTAAGATGCATTGCTAAGGACATCGGATGTCAATTAGTCGATTCAAGAACAGATGGATATACCTAATAGTAGAAGGGCAAGGGCGGGCGAAAGAAACGTGCTATAAGGTATCGGAGGCCGTAACAGGGCCATGCAGGCTCTCAATAATGAGCTTCAAGTTTAGTAACTTAATAAAGACTATGGGTGCCTTTAAATAAATGGTTTAGATACACTGAAGACTGTTAAACAGTACTTGAGTGAACTCAGCAAAAAACTATGCTACAGGTGGTATGTACAGGCCTTATACAGACATGAACAGGACGTCCCACTAATCGCCTGCCCGATTTCAAAATCATGGCACCTTCGGAAGCCATCACATATAAAAAAAAAGTGCCTAAGTACTCAATTAACTACACTATCAAAACGATGGCCTCGATATAAATACAAAATCTCCTTATTCGTTTAACTTGACTTGACTTGATCACGTTGATTAATTGATAGCCAGTCATTCGGGGCGGAGTATCGTCGCTTATCAACCGCCAGTCGATCATGCGTAAATGCACATGCCAAATGAACCCGAGAATTCCCGAAAGCCTCATGAAACCCCCTCATCCCTTCTAGCCCACTAAGCCGCGCACCACATTATTTCTTCTTTTGTTAACCTCCCTTTCGCGAACAATGTGTAGTCATCCGACCTCAGCTGGAAAAATTAGATTTGCAGACACCTACTTCGGCAAGGAACAGGGGCATACTTCTAACCGATACTCACTGCCAAACTTTCTGTTCAGGAGCTCCTCGAGCTTAGTCTTATGAATCCACGAGCCATGAATTATCTGAGGCGTCTCATTATAATATGTGGACTGTGATGATTTAGATGACGTGGACGTAACGGTTGAATTAAATCCAGACCACGAGCGTGCGGTTCCGTGGCCTTTACTGTCAAGGAATGGAATAAATCTGAAGATAGTAGTACCTTTTTTCATTGTGAACTACCAGTCACTCAGAGATAAAGCTGGTCTTCATTTCGTTTGGGGGCGGGTTTCCGTTTAAAGTACCTACACGATGCTAAATCCATCCCGCCGTTCATCTCAGCCGAGAGCCTTACAGCCTATCACGTCATTACCAAAAGTTCACCAAGTCCAGGCAGATGCGTGTTGCATTTTATTATCTTTATCAAATCAAGTCTCAGCCATATTACATATGACATATTAACTGATAGGTTAACCGGTTTCTGGGACTTTGGGGGTATGAGTCCGCAGCAATAAATTATATGATGCACGCCGCGATGCGGGCAGTGCTACCAGTGGTCAGGGCTCTAAACGCCCTCATGCATGTCATTTACACTTAAGCTGCTTGGGCGTCAAGTCTCAAATTGTAATCCGTAGTGTCGTTGCCATTTCTCTTCCGGTGGCGCCCTCCTGTACTCTGTAAGAGAAGCTGCGAGTTGAACTTGTTATTCTGTTTGATTGCAGAAAATATTCTTGCCCTGGGTATGAGAGATGCATAAAGGTTTACCGGCTGATATCATAGCCGCAGAGGCTCAGCCAGCCACTGGCAGTCAGACCGAAACTCATCGTAATCAGCGAGTTACCACAGCCTTGCTGACATGAGGGCTACAAGGGTAAAAGAGAGGACTGGAATTTCCAGCTGTCTACTCACCGAAATTTCTCCAAGGTCTATTGGGGCATTTACTTCTAATAAATACCATTTCAATGGCTTTGCTGGGATGCGCTATGAAATGCAATTTGTTTGACATCCTGTTATCAGTCAGTATTGTTTAAGTCAACAACCGCACCCGAAATTTGCTCTCAAATCTCCATGTAGGCTACCCATCTTTCTACCACTCATGTCGTCTCCTTCAGCGCCGTGCATAAAGCATCAGCTGACAGCACAAACTCGCAGATGAGCACACTCGATCAAGATACTCGCATTACCTTGCAGCAAGCAGATGATTCCCCACCATCTCGATGCTGTGATGGTTTCCCTAGCTGCCGATGCCATACTGAAGCCTCGCGTGATAGAATTTTGCGGGAGTTGCTGAACGTATCAGAGGCCGATCTATTCTGCAAGCAACGTCGGTTCGTACCGCGAGGGTCGATTCTGCATATTCTGGACAGCCAGAGAGTCGCAAAGCACCTGGAGACATTTTTAAATGACACCCAGCTATCATGTCAACTGGCGGCCTATGTCAGCCCTGGGCATGACAAAACCTGCCATTGCCAAGAACCCCCTTGCACCGGAAGTCGAATTATCTTCGCAGCTCTTCTACGAATAGGAAAGGAAAGTCTGATTATCGATCTCTACAATCAGCCAGGTCCAAAACCATGTGACATGAGCTTCCCTTTTACAGGTCATAGCCCATTTCCAGGATTACTAACCAGTCTAACCGAGAAAGAAAGGCAACTTTTCCAAGATGCACAGCGGCAGTTTAGGGCTCATTACTTGAAGAGACTAGAGCCAGACGACCGGGCATTTAGGGAACTAGATGACGAAGCCGCCCTTCCCCTATTGGCCATCAAGGAAAGGCCAGCTCCAATTGACGGGGAATTATCGATTGTTCAGTGTATTACAATTCACCCCGATCATCACAACTTGGTAAGTTATTGAGAAGTTGCCCACTGTGAGACGTCTGTTAACTAATAGTGAATACAGGGAGATGGCCAAGAATATTTTGCCTTGAAGACCTTTAAGAGGTGTTATTTCGGCTTGGACGAGAAAGACTTCCAGAAAGAATTTGAAGCAAACCAACAGACACCGCGACACGCTCGGATAGTTCCTCTCCTCGCCGCATTTAAACATGGACACGAGTTTCATCTCCTCTTCCCGTACGCGAGCGGAGGAAATCTCGAAGAACTCTGGAAAAAGTATTCCTCAAGGGAAGCACTGGGAGACAATCCTGCTTCGTGGTACTCGCCACAATGGCTGCTAAATGAATGCCTGGGCCTTGCTGCAAGTCTTGTTGCGACACATCAGTCCTCCGACAACACTACGGTCGGTGGACAGCACAACCATGCTGCACAGCTACACGCGGATATTAAGGCTAGGAACATACTTTGCTTCGAAATAGACGGAAAAGAATCTATTATCCTAAAGCTTGCGGATTTTGGGTTTGCCCAAAGGGCCGGGGCCGATTTGACGTTAGCGGTAGGAGATGTGGTGCAAATCAAGACCTATCGACCTCCCGAGCACGACCTGAAAGACCGTGTTCGTCTCAATTACGACGTTTGGTGTCTTGGATGTGTGTGCCTTGAATTCATTACTTGGGCAGTCCTTGGCTGGTCTGAAGTGGAGACTTTCGGTAGGAATCGTATGGATGAGAGAGACGATCGACTTACATCAACAGCCAAAGGAGAGGAGTACGAAGACAAGTTTTTTAGGAAATCGGCACGTGCGCCTCGGTGGTATAATCTGTCTGGCTGGAGATTTAAGATTGGTAGCAATACGGAGATTACTTCGAAGAAGTCTACCGCAAGTCAACACTTCTTTCAGGTTAACCGAGGGAACATCCAGATTAATTGCAAAGTGAAAGAATCGGTTATAGAAGTAAGTGCGATTACTCTCTAATCTAGGACTATAATCTAGGATAGAACGCTAACTTCGAGGTCAGCATATCAGAAAAGTACGGGATCATGACCAATGCGTTCCTGAGTTTCAAGAGTTTTTAGACTTCATCGAAACTAGGATGTTGGTCGTCGATGCAGAGGCCCGTGCAGAGAGTACTGAAGTCGAGAGCTTTCTTCGTAGGTTGGCTGAGCGGTATCACTGACAAGGCTAGCCTCAATCAGTCCTTTACTTGTCATTTGTTACATTAGAAACTAGATTTCCTTGTGTGTGTTAAAGTTCGCGTTGCATTAGAGTTTCAGGAGCCTTGATTTTAGAACGGCGAGCAGAATATTGTCCCACAGACACATCTCAATTGGTTTGCAATTTTCCCGTCTAATATTATATAAGCGCGGCATCAAATACACATATCATGTTAAACCCCAATGCATTGTGAGCTCTAATCTTCCTCGTCTTTCTGATCTCCGGGACGACGACTCTCAGCTTTGGCCTTCTTAAACCTCTCGAAGATAATTAACCTTTCCTCCTAATGACATGTAAGATAGAGTAATACTTCAACAACATCATACATACATACATCCTTTACTCTTCGAGAGAGGTTTGCTTCGAGTCCGTGGGCGTCTGAAATCTAAAAGCCGAGCAGTACATGAATTAGATAGGTGCATCCCAAACTGTTTTTAGGTAGACAAATACCTGCATGTGGATCTCTTCATCTTTGAATCCAAATTCTATGAGAGCCTTGCGGAGCACTTCCTTGTCTTGATACTTGTGCTTGAAATTGTCGGTGGCGACGAACTTTGGTTTCTCGGCCATTGCGCGTCGGTGAGATCGCAATACTGGAATCAGATCCACAATCTTTACGAACTGGTCTTTAACGGTGGAAAGCATGGAGAAGGCGTTTGGATAGAGTCGAGCTATTGTATTGTGTATTTATGTCACTCTGAAGTAAAATTTTTGCATTCGAACGCATAAGTGAACTCTGAGTAATTCGTGTAAAGCAGAGCCTCGTTTAGGCGGTGCAGTGAGCAAATGACCTCCTGGTCCACAGTACAGGAGGAAGGTAGGCCAACTGGTCTGCCTATCTCTATATCCAGACCATCAGCCAGTGGAAGCACACCGGCTCTCGAGGTATTCGGAGGCCGCCTGTATAAGACTAGTAATAGATAAAAGATGACAGGGATAGCTGAAATGGCTAGTCAGACTTGCATCATGCATTAGGCGGTCAATCCGATAACGTCAATTCTTACAACCAGTGACAGTGAAGACTCTTAGAGCCTGCTTCAAAGTGCAGGATACGGGCATAACGGACAGCGCCCCATGGGCTATGCTACACACCATACACATTGACCACTCCAGCAGGGCAACATACCCTGGTCGGTGATGGTTACTGTAAGGGTCTTCTCAAGTCGCTCTGTCCTGAAAACTGCCGCACTCCCGCCATTGAGCCACTCCAAGCACATGGCTACCAGACAATAGCATCGTATCGGTCATTCCAATACACTACATACAACCAACAGGCATTTCATCCTAGCTATGGAATGGATCAGTCAGTCCAAAAAGCTATTGAGATCGG
This sequence comes from Xylariaceae sp. FL1651, assembly GCA_025201745.1. Lineage (NCBI taxonomy): Eukaryota > Fungi > Ascomycota > Sordariomycetes > Xylariales > Xylariaceae > Xylariaceae sp. FL1651. The sequence goes on from MU624246.1 coordinate 968,747, forward strand.
ATTACAAAGAATTTATTTTTCGTCCGGGCCAGGAGTGCTTGATTCAAACTATAAGGCTACTGCGAGAAGACTCAGTAGGTTGATCCAAACATGAAGCCTCTAGTATTCTACAACCTACTTGCTAATTACCCTTGAATAGGGTACAGTGGCGCTTGTTGATGAGAAGACCCATAGGTCAGATCTAGCATACCTCGAATGGATTAAACAGGCAAGTAATCGAGCTCTGCAGGGAGATCCCTTTTTTTAGGGATGATAAGACTAACAATGTCGTAATAGTTACCATCATGGACAGAAAAGCCAGCAGTCGTACTTGTGATGCACCAAAGACTCGACGGTGAAGATGCGAAGGCCACATCTCTGCCTTATCGGCAGGAAACATTCGACACAGCCTGCGAGCATTTATTTCAACATAGATCTGTTGCAGATGCACTTCGTAGAACGTCCCCTGCGATCTTCACTAGTAGGATGGTGACTGCTTGGAAGCAGAAGCTGGAGTGGGGACCAGCTATTGGTACGTTATGCTACTCCTCGAAATATAGTTACACCTTCATGAAGAAGGTGATACATAGATTAAATCCTAATCAGTTGCTTCTAGTCTACAATTGCAAATCAGATACGGTATCTACCGCCACAGGCGATGACATGGTCCTATCCGTAACTCATTTCCCCAATAAGCCGATGATATTCGCTGTCGTCTATGGTTGCAACCTACACGCCCGGGAGTTCATTGGGGATTGGTTTAAGTACGGCAAAGCATCTGGCTTCGATCCGCTACTCCTTCCAATGATGTTTTTCGAGCTTGAGCGCCGACGTCTTCTCGATGCGATAGAGCCGAAAGAAAGCACGCTCTGGAATAGAATAAATCACATGGAAAATAAGTTGAGACTAGAAGAGCCGAGAGACGAACCTTTCAATGGCCCGGAAAAAAGCTCAATAAAAAACGAAATAACCCAGGGAGAGTGTGAAAACGTGAACATGTGGGCTGAGGTCGGTTTGTTGAGTGATGGATTGGTAAGCTTTAAAACGCAACTGACATCAATGCTTCAAAACTCAATAAGCCCACTGGAAAATGACATTCTGTCCGAAGATGCCAAAAGCCAACTGGAAAATGACATTCTGCCCGAAGATGCCAAAAGCCAACTGGTTCGAATTCGCAAGCATTCGTCTAACGTTATCCAGACGCGACTGCACGCCATGATTGCCGAGATTGACAGTGTGGTACGAAGATCACAGAGCATTCTAAGAGGAATGACACTCGCGACACAGACGGTAAGCCCCTGTTTTTTACAACTTGATGGATATCACCTAATTTCAGGCAGGAATCAAACTATCTCTCACGCGAAGAGGCGTCGATTTCCATTCGCATTGCTGTTTTATCCCAGAGAGACAGTACCTTAATGCGCCACATCTCTTATGTGGGGATGATCTTTCTGCCAGGGACGTTCTTCGCAGTAAGTACAATATATTTCGTTGCAAGAAGCCCATATCTAATCTATGATAGACTTTGTTCTCGATGGGTTTCTTCAACTGGATACCTCAGGAGAGCAATCAGATGATCTCTCCTTGGATCCTTATCTACTTTGGTCTTACCCTCCTTAGTACAGCCACTGCAATCTGGCACTTTGAAACTCGGAAAAATAAAGGTAACAATACGTCTACGACGCAAACCCAAGTCGACACTCAAGTCGACGGATGGGTAAACCAAACGCCTCCCTCTCCCTTGGAGAGTGTAAAAGTAGGTTAGATCCTAATACCAGTCGCAGGCAAGGAAGAGGATCTGCCAGAGGAGAAGTCATTGACGGGAAATTGCCAGATTTTATGATTATTTCTTGTATTTACTGGTGAGGTGGCAACTCTTACTATCTTTTGATGATGATGATGATGATGATGATGATGACATAAGAGCTTATAATCAATTATTTGTCGGTATTTACTGCAGTTGATTTGCGTGTGAGGTGAAAGCAGAAATGATTAGGTTACTAAAGATTCGAAATTCATGCCGTGACGGTAAATATTTGTTGATTGTGTCAAGTGAGACTTCTATTAGCTCTGAAAGCGTTTGCAGGAATTGGCTGAACTAATAAATACGTGGAATATATTTGCCTATAATTCAAGACCTGAGGGATATGAGCTGTATCTAGGTATACAACACTATTTGTATATGTGGCTGATCTTGTTTTCATACCTTTTAGACTACTAATCTATCCAGGATATACAAAAGCACCTCGAAGAGCAGCATGTAAACATATACATAGGTGTCAGAATTATCAACACCAGAATGAATAAAAGTGCTGATGAGCCTCACAAAGGAGTTATAGGAAACCTGAATTTAGAATCCCTTGATATAAGCACCCTAGCAGAAAACTGCTGCATCGGGTCTTGACAATAGGTCTCGCAGCCTACTTGACTATATCTTTCACAGCTTGGCTCGAGGCGTGTCGTCTAACGAGCAAAGACCGTCTTTCATCTCAACGAGCTGTTTCCGCAGGATTTTACCAGTCGGGTTCTTCGGGAGACTCTTGATCTGCCACACACCTCCCCTGAGCTTCTTATATCCACTCACTTCTTTATCGACAGCCTGGTGGATTTCCTTGAGCGCCTGTTTCCGCTGTTCTACCGTCTTGAAGTGGTCCTTGAGAATGACCCAAGCAGTGGGCAGCTCTGTGAGCTGGCTCTCGTCCCAAGTTGCGCCGACACCTCCCTCGATAACCTGTGGGTGTGTATTGAGATACCCTTCCAGCTCCGTGGGCGAAACTTGGAAGCCCTTGTACTTGATTAGGTCTTTAGTTCTCCCCACCACGCTTATTATCCCCTCCTTGTCAACGGTGCAGACGTCGCCTGTGTTGTACCAGCCCGATATAGGAAACGCCTTTTTGTTTGCCTCGTCATTGAAAGCGTAGCCCCGTGTGATGTTGGGACCCCGGATCCATAGCTCGCCTGGTCCGCCCTCCGGTGCATCTTCTGTGCTTCCTTCTTTCTTGAGACAAGCCTCGATATTCGGGAGTAGACTGCCCGTTACGTCGTCAGGTAACCTCTCATCTATGCTCTGGTATGCGACGTAGCCGGCTGCCTCCGTCATGCCATATACTTGGTTAAGCTTCCAAGGAGCTTTGCTCAAAAATCGTTGCCGCAGTTCTTTCTTAAGCACACCACCGACATTGACAACCTGGGCTTGTGAAAAATCATACCGTGAGGTAGCATCTGAGTTGGCGAGCTGAAGTACCACAGACGGAACGCCTTGAAAGGTGGTGGCTCTGTTCGAACCAACGAGCTTGACGTACTCCTCAAAGTTGTACGTTGGCATTGCATGATGCAACATTCCCGTCCACGGACCGAGGAATAGCGGCATGGTCGTGTTGGCAATATGTGTCCATGGCGTAAAGGCCACACACCGTGAGCTCGGGTGGAATGCCTTGGGATCACGGGCAAAGAGTTGATAGCAATTAGCAATGAAATTGTAATGAGTCAGTTCGACACCCTTCGGATTGCCCGTAGTGCCAGAAGACAGATGAATGGTAGCTAGCCGTGTCCTTGTGTTAGGGTAGTGCGGAACGGGCAAGCGTTCTGATGCGAAGAAATCATCCGGGACATGGCGGTGACCCGGTGCCCGAGAGATGATGGAGACCACTTCGGGTTTCTTCCATGACACTCCCTGATCAGCCAGGTAATTACCGGCGATCTTCAAGGCCTCTTGTACTGCAGGCACTGTAGGACCGTATGAGACAATGAAATCTGGGCGTGCTACTGAGAGACCATGCCCTATTTCGGAAGCCTTCAGCGCATGGTTGATGGGGCAGACCACGCCCCCGGTCCAGAGAATCGCGTGCACGAGCTCCAGAAACTCAACACTGTTTGGAAGAATGATCGCCCATCTGGCTTGATCTGCAGGCTTAAGCTTAAGTTGGAGCCCCGTTGCAATTCTACCGGCGCGCTCCCGTAGCCGGCCAATCGTAATACTCCGATTTGTTAGATTGTCTTTAGCAATTAGATGCGACTCTGGGAGGTCTGGGTGTGCTGAAGAATGAAGTAGTTCCGTCAGATTCTGGTCTGTCGGAATTGAGATCTCCCCAGACCGATAAATGCGCATCTTTGCCGCTGTCGAACTGTGGGACGTAAAGCGTGACAGCTTGGAGACAGGATGGCGATAAATAAAAGTGTTACCAGAAGGGAGGAGACTGAAGGTAATGGTTTACCAACGATTTATTAAAGTCTCTTAATACCAGATGAGGGAAACGTCTGTCTCCCTGTACTACCCTCTAAGGTCTGCTTCAATATAATATGCACACAGATTTCGATTACCACGGCACAAAATACGCGAACTGCTTGGCGGCGTTACTGTATTTCTAGAACAGAAGCTAATGCACGTGTGCAGCTTCTGGAATAGTGCTCTCTCTGCCATACGAACAGGGAGCCCTGCTCAGCTCTTGAAAATTAAACTGGGTTGCGGATCCTTTCACATATTGGAGCACTAGGAATATTATTCAATTCTGTGCGCCACAATGACATACTCGGTAATCGAATGATTCAGAGCTTACAAGACTTTCGACCAGACTGGGTTATGCCAATTAGGGGCCTTGCAGAAAACTGTGAATCTTGGAGCTTCATGAAATAATTACTCGAAGGTCTTAGGAAGATATGTAGCTTCCGATCAACAAGTAACCCGCACTTGTACCCCACGGATATAACTTATAATAGAATGCCGACGAGAGGGGGATTGGCGTTGGCATCTGAGAAGGATGGATATGCTGGAGGTGGAGTTCCTGTAGCCTGTGTACTGTATAGACTAGTATACACATAGGCCAGCTTCTGGTAGGTTGCGTCCCTCTGTGGGCATAGAAATCTCAGCCAGATCGTAATTGCGTGAGCTGCAGATCTTAATTTTGACGACATGCTTTAGACTAGACTAGAGCTTACGATGTACAATGTATCCACGGAATATGCATATACTGTACGTAGGGGATGAGGAGATGCTAAGTGACGGGTCCGCTACTATAAAAACTAAATTTCTTTCGAGAGCCCTTCCGTCAACTACAGCATCCCGCTTGGTTAAAACAACCACAGCAACATCTGAAAAGTGTTTAGAAGTATGGGTCATCATATGACATCAAATGGCACCCATGATCCGAAGTCTGTCCCTACAGCTTCGTTTAGTAATTGTTGCGAACTAGTAGAGCGAAAATAGGAAAAGCAAATAGAGCCAAGGCCGTTTCGGTAATAGTTAATGGATTACTAAAAAGCCGCGCTCTCTACTAGAACCAATCCGTGTCAAAAATTACCTTTATTAATAACTTCTAATAAGACGTACGTATAGGGTGTAGCTTCTCTGTTTGGTCCATTAAGGCATGGATTAAAGGTCTAGACTTGCTCATAGTACTGGTACAGCGCCATATTTTGTTCCCTGTAGATAAATCTGCTAGCGAACAAGAGCTCGCATGGGTTGCCGATGGCCGAGACACTATCAAGATTAATACGACGAATGTGTACCGTAAAGCTTAAAGCAAAAATGCTACGACCTTGGTACTCCAGTCTGGTACTTCCCTAGATAAGAAATGCGATGGGCTAGCGATGCTGCATTATGTATTACAGTATAGCTTTGTCCAGGGAACACCATTACTCCTGCCTAGCATAACCATATACAGAGCAGATAGTCGTCAGGCCATTGTTTGAAAGTCGCCGCCAAGCTTCCCGAAGTAGCCGACCTCATATCATCAACGTTATAGCAGACTACTTGTTAGAAGAGCAAAAAGGGAGCTTACCTAACAGGAGGAAAGGGGATTTTGCTTTATGATTGTACTGTTTCGTTGATTCGCTTGTTCGGTAGCGGAGTAATTGATTGAGCCCTAGTCCCTGTAGTTATATTGATCTTAGTGGATTCAGCTGGCGTGTTCTACGTTAGAGTGATTATTCAGAATCCGGATCTGTCCAAGCGTGATAATCAGGGTGAACAGCGCCTAGGACGACGCCCCAGACACTCGCAGATTAGCTAGTGGGCCTCGTTTCGAGCTCATGCCGTGCAGCCACATACACATGGCAACACGATGATCCTCGGTTCCAAGAGGAATTCTTGACCGTGGCAAAACGTGGCAGCGTTTCTTGCATGCGCTTTGATTGCATTTAAGCCAAGCCACAACGTGGAGATTTTGCGGCGTCACAACGCCTTATTTACTCGTCAGGGATTCCTTTCACCCAACCGAGTCAGTTACTACTGTACATCTACGTGTTTATACCAAACATGGCAGCGCCAACAGAAACTCCTCCGCCGGCGACCCCCAGTTTCTTGAAGCTATCGTATCCGGCACAGCGGGTGCTTTTGGTGCGGATGGACCGTCCAAAAGATCTCAATGCTATGTCAACGACAGGGCAGTGGGAGATGGACTCAGTGTGGAAATGGTTCGACCAAGAACCACGTCTTAGCGTAGCTATCATCACCGGCACTGGACGGGCGTTCTCAGCAGGTGCCGACCTTAAAGAGTGGAATAACTCTATGTCTGATGATGCGGACCCCAAGAACCGCATGGGAAATGCGCCAGCTTTCAAGCCTCTGAGTCGCCGGCTTGGCAAGAAGCCTGTGATTGCTGCAGTCAATGGTCTGGCTATGGGAGGAGGGTGCGAATTCGTCGTTAACTGCGACCTTGTGATTGCGGCCGAAGACGCCTACTTTGGCCTCCCCGAGGTGAAGAGAGGCATTGCCGCCATTGGAGGCGCATTACCACGGCTGATACGCACCATTGGACTACAACGAGCATCCGAGTTCGCACTCACAGCTAGGAATGTCACGGCGCAAGAGATGTATCAGTGGGGCATAGTCAACAAGGTGGTGCCCAAGGAGCACGTAGTCGAGGAGGCTGTCAAGTACGCCGAGATGATCGCGAAGAACAGCCCTGACGCCATCATATGCACACGTGCTGGGCTGCGGCAAGGTTGGGAGACCGCCAGCGTGGAACGGGCTGTCGAATGGACGCTTGAGAAGGAATTTGCCGAGCTGCAGCGTGGTGAAAACATCCTTGAGGGGCTCAGAGCGTTTACCGAAAAGAGAGAGCCGCATTGGAAGGGGAGTAAGCTATAGTCTATCTAAGCCTAGCCGCTACCGGGCTGAACATCTTTGGATATATCTCTAAAGTAGGATACTTGTTATAATGAATCTGACTGCTTGTCGCGATGTACAACTCAAGGAGCTTTCATGCATGTTTGTCTGTTGACGCATTAGTTGACACCTACCTCCCCGTTGTTAACTTATGTTTATCATGCATACAAATGAACTTGCGTGGCTTAGAGGCTGGGCGGTTGTTTCAAACGTAACTATCTTCTCGGATCTGGTAGGAATTCAAGTCCACCATGTAATGATATTGGTATAGAATAAAGCTCACCGAGGATTGTCTCGGACTGTGACGGGCTGACAGCGATGACCCTAGCTTGTGCATAATAATTCTCCGAAACGCTTTGACAAGGCTTGACAGGGCTTGACCCAGGATCAGGCCATGCTAGGCCATGCTAGGTTCATGAGTAAACTCGAACCTATGAAGCTCACTGTCATTCGTCAGAAACGCCTGCCCTTGAGTCATAAAACGCAGCAATTGGCTGCTGATCAGCCCCATATCGGGGCAAGGAAGATGAATTCTAGACTAGACTAGAGGTCCCGCCAACCCGTTTCCGTCTTGTGTTGCAATGATGTTCTTGTGTTTCTTCCAAGGTCTCGTACAACAACCAGGCGCAGAATGACTATTAGTTGATGCATAGAGCGGATGTGGTCATCTCAGCTCCGGGTGACCCGGATATGTTTCGTCTCAAGTTTCCATATCGTCGCCGTACAGAACTAATTCTGCAGCCGCGTCGCCACCTGAAAGCCACAAAAATGTGATGAAATATAGTCAGAGAAAAAGAAAGTCTTGTAAACGATGTGGCCTAGACACTAATAATAACCATACTGAAGAAGGAAAGAGACGCTTTACCCTTTCTAACGAATCAGCAGATGAACCGTTCACTACTAACGTCTGATTTAAAAATTTAAACATTACCTACCAACAGTGGGCTCTGAGTGGGCAAGTAAACGTTACAATTTGTTGCTGCTTTGCCATTTGATTACCCACTTCGCGTAGCTGCACGTACCCGTCCAGGGCTTTTTCTCTCCAACTAGAAGTCGAGATTCCGGGGAAACTCGTTTATCAGTGGACTCCAGGCGTCGTTTGCGTGCAGCTCCGAACGAACCATGCCGCCGCTCCTGTTGTGGATGGAGTGGACCAGACTCAGCAGTTACTAGAGTCCCCGACCGGGATCCTGGCCACCCCCCCTTCCTTGGCCACTTATTAATAACATTAATAACAAAACAACAAAAATAGTTAAAAATAAAA
>MU624247.1:6478-56780 GCA_025201745.1 Xylariaceae sp. FL1651
AATACGGCTTTTAAATTTTAAATCCGTATTTTAAATTAACCTGCATAATTTATTGATTATAAATACGGCTTTTAAATTTTAAATCCGTATTTTAAATTAACCTGCATAATTTATTGATTATAAATACGGCTTTTAAATTTTAAATCCGTATTTTAAATCAACTTGCATAGTTTATTGATTATAAATACGGCTTTTAGATAAACTTGCATAATCTATTGATTATAAATACGGTTTTTAAATAAACTTGCATAATCTATTGATTATAAATACGGCTTTTAAATTTTAAATCCGTATTTTAAATCAACTTATATAATTTATTGATTATAAATCCGGTTTTTAAGTTTTATATCCGTTAAATCCTAATATTACCAGTATATTTTATTAAAAGATTTTTTTTATAAAAGAGCTGTATTCCCTTTTGATTAATATTTTTTTTCCACAGCACTTTACTGTTATTTACTTACTTTATATTATATATATTAATAATTATTATTTATTTTTGCCCTTTTTGGTTATTTATTTATTTATTATTATTTATTTTTAAAATAATAATAAAAATGGCTTTTTTTTTTTGATATTTTTGATAACCAGTCTTTTTTTTTTTTAAAGTTATTAGTACTTCAAATAACAATTTAACGGATAATTTTATTATTGATAAAGAAAATTACTTTGATTTTACTTTAAAAAATAATGAAGATTCCGGTATTTATATTATTAAAAACGGCTTATTTACTTGGACTTTATTACCTATTGATTTACCAAACGCTCGGAAAATGGAGTTAAAATGTACACTGTAAATTATTTATTTTAATCTATTTAATTTTATTTATTTATTAATATATATATATATAATTAATTTGGTTATTTTAGTTATTTTTATAAATTTATTACTAACGTTAAACGCTTTTAAGCTTTTAACCTTTAACGGCATTATATTTTTAAACATTTAAAAATAGCTTATAACGATAAATCTGAAGCTGAAGGAAAAATAAAAAGTAAGTTATTTATTTATTTATTTATTTTTAATATATTAACCGTATTAAATAAATTAAACAGGATGTGACTTTTCGGCAAATACGTCTGTTTTTGACTTAATAAGCCGAAAACGCCCTCGAAATAATACAATTATCGAAGATAACTTTTTTAACGAAAATACAGCTTATTAGAAAATATTAGACGTTATTATTAAAAATAACTTATCGTTTAATATGATAAACTTTACTTTTTTTTAAGAGTTATTAAAATATTATAACTAGTTAGTTTATATATTTATTTATAAGTTATATTTATTTACTAATATATTTATTTAACAGGAACTTACCTATTATTAATAGGTGGAAAATTAAAAATATCCTTGAATCAGAATTTAATAACGCTTTAAGCGTTTTAATTTTTGAATTATAGGCTAATATTAATACTTATGGGACTTTTTCCTTAGTATTTGATATTTGGACTTTTAATTCAAATATTTTTTTTATAGGGATAATTATTTCTTTTGTTGATTCCGAATTTAATTTAAATTATAAATTAATCGGCTTTAAAGATTTAATTACTAACTATATTGGTATTTATATTTTTGAAGAATTTTAAAATATAATAGCCGGTTATTTTAATTTATCTTTAAATAATATTTTTAGGTATTTAAGCTTTTTATTTATTAAATAAACAAGTTTTATTGATTATTTAATAGCATTACCCAGGATAACGCTTTAAATAATAATTTATTTGTTAAACGTTTTTCTGATATTTATTTTCGAGAAAATAATAAAGACTTTTATAACGATATACGCTGTATAGCACACGTATTAAATATCGTTGTAGGCGATATATTAAAAGATTATATATTTAACGAAGCGGTTAATATTTTTTTAATTAATTATATTAACGTTTAAATTTTCGATATGGAATATTATAAAGAATATACAGAAAATAACGATATTGAAAAAAGTAAGTTTATTTATTTATTATAACGTTATTTATTTATTATAACGTTATTTATTTATTATAACATTATTTATTTAATATAATATTATTTATTTATATAGCTAATTATTATTAGACTTAGTTATTCGAATACGCCGTATTGCAATTTTAACTAAATATAAAGCAAATATCCGGAAAGAATTTATTTAAGGAATAAATATCGCTAAAACTAACGGTATTTTACTTAATAATTATAATAAACGGATTATTTTAATTGGTAAGTATTATTTTGTAACCTTTTTATTAAATATTATTATATTAATTATTTATAGACTTTATTACCCGCTGGAATTTTATTTATAATATGATTAAGGTTTTTATTGAATTAAAAAAACCTTTATTATATATTTATCGCAATACTAACGTTATTGAGTTTAAAAAAATTTTTTTAAACGATATAGAGTGGGATATATTAAAGCAATTTAAACGGATATTTGAAATATTCGTTAAAGCCAGTATTTATTTACAAGGCGAGTATTACGTTACGGCTAGTAAAGGCTTATTATTTATTTACTAGATTTGGAAAAATATAAATAATTTAATAGCTGAGTACCGCCGTTTAATAGAAAATGGAACGGAAATAGTAAGTTAATTTATTATTTATTATTTATTATTTATTTTATTTATTTACTAATTAATTAAATAAAATAGAGCTCTATTTTATAAAGCTATATTAATGCTTTTAAAAATGGGGCTATTAAATTGCATAAATATTTTTTACGGAAATTAAATATGTAATTAATAAAAGAATACGACTTAAAGGCTTTTATTTTAAGTATTATTTTGGATTTAACGCAAAAAACGGGCTATTTTTAATTAGGTGGCTTGATTTATTATTATAATAATATAAAAGAAGATGTCATTAATTTATTAAAAGAAGAGTATATTTAGTAAGTTATTTATTTAAATTAACATTTATTTTAAATATTAATTTTTAATAAGTTAAAAGTTGAAAAGGAAAGAGATAATAACGCTAATATTAATATTAACGTTATTAATAACGAGCCAAATTCTGATGACGATATTTATTTATTTTTAGAAAATAATTTTTATAAAGAAGTAAATTTATATTTAAGTGAAGGAATTTATTTTAAAAAGGTACGCTTATTTATTTTTTTATTTAATAAATTAATAAAAACATAGCTAATATTTTAATAAACCGATATATTATTATGGTGGAAAATAAATATTATTAAATTTTTTATTTTAAGTATTTTAGCCCGTCGTTATTTAAGAATTTCGGCTATTTTAGTTCTTATTGAACGGACTTTTTTTATTTTAAGTAATATTATTACTAAAAATAGAAATAAGATTAAGCTAAAAACGGTTAGTTAAATAATTTTATTAAAAAGTTGGAAAATTAAAAAAAACAGGCTTTTATAATAACAATTTATAAAAAATAGAAAGGATAAAAACTAGGAAAACGATAAAAATAAAAAAGTATTAGGTTAATTTAACTATTTAAAAATTAAAAACAATGTTTTTAAATTTATATAATTATATATAAATTACTTAAAATATATAACGTATTTTTATTATTTATTATTTAAGTAGTATAAATTTTTAAAAATAAAATAACAAAAACGTTTTTTTATAATAAAATATGTAAATAATAAAAAATAAAAATATTATAACGTTAATAAAATTGTTAAAAATAAAATAAAAAATGTTTTAATTAATATAATTAATTATATAATAATAATTACTATTAGCGTATTTTTACTATTTATTATTTAAATAGTATTAATTTTTAAATATAAAATAATATAAACGTTTTTTTATAGTAAAATATTTAAATTATAAAAAATAAAAATATTTTAAAATTTATAAAATAGTTAAAAATAACATAAAATATATTTTAATTAAAATATTTAATTAAATACTAACTTTTGCTATTAGTTTATCTTTATTATTTATTATTTAATATAAATATATATATATATTATTAAAATTTATAATTACTAATTAGTTTTTATAATTACTACAAAAACTGAATAATATAGTTATAGTTATTCAAAGCCTATGAATAAAACTACATTAGTTTAAAAAATATTAAATAAAACTACAATAGTTATTCAATAACTACAAATTAACTAAAAACTACAAACTACAATCACAACCCTAACTACAGTAGTTTAGTACTAGCAAGTACTAATATTAATACTACAAATACTACAAATACTAATACTAATACTAAAAATACTACAAATTTAAATAAATAAATAATTAATTAATTAATTATATGTGTATTAATATAATTAAAACTAAAAATGTATTTTAATATATCATAAATTATAAATTAATAATAAATTAAATAATAAAAATATATTTTATTAATTTCTTTTTAAAAAAAACCTATTAAGTATTAGTTTATTTTTAAAATAAATAAAAAACAAATTTACAGACTTAATAAAATATAAATATTAGTGTAAACTTTATAAATTATTTATTAATATTACTTAAAGTTATTATTTAATAATAACTTTAAATAATTAATAACTATAAAATATATTAATAAAATAAAAACATAAAAATATAAAAATATTGATGACTTATTTAAATATAATTAAAAATTAAATATTAAATACAGTTTATTATTTAATATTAACTTTTAATAATAATAACTATAAAATATATTAATTAAAAAATTGATAAAATAATAAATAAATAAATACCTTACTTAAATATAATTAAATATTAATATAATATAAGCGTTTTATTAATATATTAATATTAAATAAAGTTTATTATTTAATATTAATTTTATTTAATTAATAACTATAAAATATATTAATAAAATAAATTTATAATATAATAAATAAATAAATAACTTACTTAAATATAATTAAATATTAAATATTAATACAACGTAAATATTTTATTTATACGTTAAAGTTATTGTTAAATAAATAACAGCTGTTATAAAATTAATAAATATATGCAAATAAAACAGCAATAATATAAATAACTTACTAAAATATTAAATATTAAACTGCAAATATTAATAAGTAAATACTAATAAGTAAATACTAATAAGTAAATACTAATAAACGAATATTAAGTATTAAAAAGTATTTATTAATAAATATTAAATAAGTGTAATTAATATTTTTAAATATTAAAGGACTGTAATTAATATTAATAAATATTAAAAAATTGTAATTAATATTAATAAAAAAACTTTAAGTATTAAAAAGTATTTATTAATAAATAAATACTAATAAAAGAATAATAAATATTAAACCATAAATACTAATAAATAAATACTAACAAGTGAATAATAAATAAATAAAAGCAAAGGTAATAACTGTGTATTAATAAATAACTGATAATACAAAAGAAAAAAAACGATTATTTAAACGGGAAATCCATTACTTTTATAAAAATAAAGCCTCCTATTGATAAAAATCAGCTTATTATTAATCTATTAATTATAAATACGGATTTTAAATGTTAAGTCCGTATTTTAAATTAATTTACATGGTCTATTGATTACAAATCCGGTTTTAGGATTTAAAATTCGGCTTTTAATTAAACGTACATTATTTTTTAATTATAAATACGGCTTTTAAATTTAATGTCCGTATTTTAAATTACCCTGCATAATCTATTGATTATAAATACAGCTTTTAAATATTAAGTCCGTATTTTAAATCAACCTGCATAATATATTGATTATCAATACGACTTTCAAATGTTAAGTCCGTATTTTAAATCAACCTGCATAATATATTAATTACAAATCCGGTTTTAAGCTTTAAAATCGGCTTTTAATTAAACGTAAATAATCGATTAATTATAAATCCGGTTTTAAGCTTTAAAAATCGGCTTTTAACTAAACGTGCATAATCTATAGATTATAAATCCGGTTTTTAACGTTTAAATCCATTAAGTCCAAATATTACCAGTATATTTTTATTTTCTGATTTTTTATTAAAAAAACTCTATTTCTTTTAAATTAATATTTTTTTTCTACAGCACTTTACTATTATTTACCTACTTTATACTATATATTTTAATATATATATATTTATTATTATTATTCTTTTTTTATAATAATAATTCTTTTATATTATTATAATAGATTCTTCTTTTAGCTTTATCTCGGATAATGCCCACCAAAATACTATTATTATTCAAAATAAAAATAATACTATTAAAGTTAATTCATCTAACAAGTCAAATGCTAATATCGAGAATTTAAAAGATTTTAATAACGAATCTTTTAAATTAAACGACAAAAAATCCAAAGTTTATATTATAAATAAAGGGCTTATTACCCGTACTTTATTACCTATTAACCAAAAAAAAAGACCGGGAAATGCTAGTACAGTGTACTAAGTAAGTAATTTATTTATTTAGTTATTCATTTAATTCAACTGTTAAAGTTAAACGTTTTCAATCTTCTAACTTTGTAAAACATTACAAAGCAAAACATCCAACTATTGCTTATAATAAGCTATCAGAAAAAAAACTAAATAAAAGTAAGTTATTTTATATTTACCTTTATATATTTATATATTTAACGATTAATATTTATTTATAAAAAATGAAACTATTAATAAATAATCAGACTTTTTTAATTTACAAAGCCGAAAAAAAGCTCGTAATGCTACTATTCAAGATATAAATTATGAAAATATTGTTAATAATAACTTATCTTTTAATATTTTAAACTCTAAGTCTTTTACAAGCTTACTTAAGTTTTTAAAGCCG
The DNA here is from genome assembly GCA_025201745.1 of Xylariaceae sp. FL1651. NCBI lineage: Eukaryota > Fungi > Ascomycota > Sordariomycetes > Xylariales > Xylariaceae > Xylariaceae sp. FL1651. Next base: position 13,178 of record MU624247.1, read on the forward strand.
TACGCATTTATTTATTTATTTATTTATTTATTTATTTATTTATTTATTTATTTATTTATTTATTTATTTATTTATTTATTTATTTATTTATTTATTTATTTATATTTAACTAATTTTTATATAGTAATATTATAATTAATCGCTATAAAATTAAAACCGTTTTAAAAGCTATTTTTAATAACGCTTTAACAGATTTTAATAGCGATTTAAAAAATTATATTAAAAATAACGGGAAATTTTCCGTTATTTTTAATATGTAGACTTTAAATACGCAAGCAGCTTTTTTAGGTGTTATTATTTTTTTTATTAATACTAATTTTAATTTAATTTATAAATTAATTGGTTTTAAAAAATAACTAACCGGCATCGTAGATTTAATATATTTAAATCGTTTTTAAATATATTAAATTTTTATTTTAGTATTATTTTAAATAATATTTTTAAGTACGTTTATTTATTTATATAACTATTATTATTATTTTAATATAAATAATAAACTAATTTTTAATAGTATTACGAGAGATAATGCGGGAAATAATAATACGTTTTTAAAAAATTTTTAAAGGAATTATTTTAATCTTTTTAATAAAGAATTTACTAGCGATATTTGTTTTATATTATATATTATTAATATTGTTGTTTAAAATATTTTTAAAAAGTATATTTTAACTTTAAAAGAACAAAAAGACTTTATAAATTATATAAATAATAATTTAAATAACGGGGAAATCGAAGATAACGAATAAATTAGTAAGTTATTTTATATAAATTACTTTGTAAATTATTACTTTATATATAATTTATATATATATGTATTAATTTTTATTTTAGATTTAATAAATCGAATAAGAAGATTAGTCGTTATGATTAAATATACTACGGAAATTAAAGATTTATTAAACGATGGAATAAACTAAGCAAAACGCAGCGGCGATTTACTAGTTAATTATAAGTTTAAAAAAATACTATTAGGTAAGTTATTAGTTATTTTATATAATTAATTAATTTTTAACTTATTATTTTAGATAATGTTATTCGATGGAATTTAACTTTTTATATGTTAAATACATTTATAATATTAAAAGAACTATTTGAATATATTAACCGAAATACGGCTAATTAGGAATTTTAAGATATATATTTATTTTCAAAAGATTGGTTTATTATTAAAGAATTAATTAGGATTTTTAGCGTATTTGTTAAACTTTCGATTAAGTTATAAGGGGAAGTATATATTATTTTATTAAAAGAAATATTATATATTTACCAAATATATGATGAATTAAAGACTTTTATCGAAAAAGTAGAAAATCGGATTGAATAATATCGACATTTAGTAAGTTATTTATTTATTTATTAAGTTATTTGTTTATTTATTTATTAATATATTTATTAATAGGAAGATATTTTGTTTAGTTTAATTAATGGCGTTAAAATTGGTATTAATAAATTAGAAAAGTATTTTTTACGTTATTTAAGTTATAACGATTTAAATAAATATAAAAACTATATTTTTAGCATTATTTTAGATTTACGATTTAAATTAGCCTATTTTTAAGAAAATGCTTTTTTATATTTTTATGAAAATATCGATCGAGATATTTTACGGTTATTTGAAATTGAATATAACTAGTAAGTTTATTTATTTATAAATATATTTATTTATTTAGTATATATTAATATATTTATATTAGGCATTTATATATAAATAATTTAACAAATTTATCTTTTGATGAATTAGATAATTTACTATATAACGATAATTTGAATAATTATCGGTTAAGTGATTTTGATTTAGATATTGAATTTTATATAAATAATTTATCGGCAAATATAGAAAAAGAGTATAATATATATTTAAACAAAGGCTTTTTATTTAAATAAGTAAGTTAATTTATATATATATATTTATATTTATTAACTAATTTAAAACCGATTTGTTAAAATGGTGGAAAAATAATGTTTTACGATTTTTTGTTTTATCGATTTTAGCTAGAAAAGATTTAGCTATTTCGGCTATTTTAGTATTTATTGAAAGGGTTTTTTTTATTATTAGTAATATTATTACTAAAAATAGAAATAGGCTAAGCCTAGAAACGGTTAGTTAACTGGTTTTATTAAAAAGTTGGGAGATTAAAGATTTAAGTAAATTAAACGATGAAAATATTAACGAAAATGAGGAAGAATAAATATATATAGTATTTTTAATTTTTTTTTTTTATAAATTTAAGTTTATAATTATTATTTAACTAGAAAAAATTAGTTAAAGTTATATATTTTTAATATTTAAAAATTATAGTAAAATAAATTAATAAAAGTAAAATAAATTTTTAAATTTTTAAAAGGGGGTTTTAATTTAAATAAAATAATTAAAAGTTAATAAAAAACTATTTAATTAACGTATTTATTAATATATTAAGTTATATATTATATATATTTTTAATTTTAAATTAATAGCTATAATATTAAATAAAAGTTAAATATTTTAAACGTCTTTTTAAAAATAAACATTTAAATTATTAAAAAAAATTATAAATTTTTAATATTAATAAAATATTTAAAAATAGGCTATAATATAATTTATTTAAGATACTAATAATATATTAAGCTATATTATTTTTTTTAAAAAGTTTTATATTAATAAACAGTTAAAAATAAATAAAAGAATTATTTAATTAATGTCTTAATTAATAAACTGAGTCATTTATTTATTAAATTAAAACAGCAGATATATAAATTAATAAATATAAATTATATATAAAAAAACTGTAGTATTTTTAGTACTACTACATATTAATGTAGTAGTACTATATTAGTATTAGTATTAGTATTAGTAAGTACTAATACTAATGTAGTTTAGTACTTGCTAGTACTAATACTATATTAGTATTTAAAAATAAATATTAGGACTAATACTAATGTAGTAGTACTAAATGTAGTCCTTATACTATAGTACTAATTACCAACCCTAACTGTTTCTATATTTATAAATATTAACTACACTTTTTTAATATTTAATTGTATTTAAATAAGTTATTTATATTATTGTTATTTTATATTTATATATTTATATATTTATATATTTACTAATATATATATTAGTTATTATTTATTGAAAAGTTATTATTAAATACTAACTTAAATAAATTAATAAAACATTTACATTTTATTAAAACTTAATATTTAATTATATTTAAGTAACTTTTTTTTATTATCGTTATTTTATATTTGTATATTTATTAATATATATATTAGTTGTTATTTATTTAAAAGTTATTATTAAATCAGTAATATTATTTAATAATAATTTTAATACATTAATAAAATATTCATGTTTTATCAATATTTAGTGTTTAAATATATTTAAAACTTTAAATAAGTTATTTAATTTATTAATATTTCAACTAAATTTTTATGAATTTTTATAATAGCTATTATTTAGTAAAGAGTTATTATTAAATAATTAACTTTATTTGATAATAACTTTAACCTTTATAAATAAAAATATAATAATTACATTTTATTAATTATGTTATTTATAAAGCTTAAATTAAAATAATTGTATTTTTAAGTAAATAAATTAGCGTTTTTATACTTTTGAAAAAACTAACACTTTAATAGCATTAAAAATAAGAAACATTTTTATTATTTAAATAAAATATAATATTAATATTGCCTTATTTTTTCTTGAATAATTTAGTAACTAAATTCAGGGTTGAAATTTAGTACTCTAGTATAAGGACTAATTTTAGTACTAGTTTTTAAGTACTAAGCTAGTATTAGTACTGGCAAGTACTAAACTGAATTAGTATTAGTACCGGCAGGTACTAAACTAATTTAGTATTTAGTAGTATTAAAGTTTTTTTAGTATATTTAAATAAATTATTATACGCTTGTTTTTTTATTTTTAAATATTTCATAAAGCAAAATAATTATTATTTTAAACTATTTATAAAACTTTTATTATTTAAGATTAATTATAATATTAAATATTATAAATTTAGTACTTTTAGAGTATTTAGTACTACTAATTAGTATTAGTATTAATATTAAAAGTACTAAATTAACTTAGTATTAGTACTACCAAGTACTAAACTAGCTTAGTATTAGTACTGGCAAGTATTAAACTAGCTTAGTATTAGTACTACCAAGTACTAAATTAGCTTAGTATTAGTACCGGCAAGTATTAAATTAAATTAGTATTAGTATTATTAAATACTAAATTAGTAGTACTAATTTTTAACCTTAACTAAATTAGTAACTACAAATGATTTATTTAATCTTAGTCAATTAGCCCGAATGAATAAATTAGTATTATTTAAGGCTATTGAATGACCGAAAATAATTTAGCAACTAAAATACATTATTTAGTTACTATAATCACAACCCTGATTTTGTATAAGGACGTTAGCTAAGTTTATAATTTATTTTACAAAGGATTATATATATATATATTAATAACGTAAAAAAATGTATAACGTTAAACGTATTACGCGTTATTTAGTTTATAATTTTTATAATAAATTTGAAAAGTTATTTTAGTATCATATAATTTTGTTTAATTTATTAAAATAATATATTATAAAATAAAAAATAAAATGTTAATCTGTAAAATAATTAAATGATAATTTAATTAAAAAAACATTTTAAATTACATAGTATTAATGTTGCTATTCGACAACTTTATTATATATTATTAAAAGTTATTAAGGCGTTAAACGCGTAAAAAAACTCGGTTAACCTTTTTTTAATATATATAATATACGTTTATATTAAATATTTAATATTAAAAAACTAAAACTTATTAAAAACATGCAAGTATACCCAAAAAATTTAATGTTATAATTTTTATAATATAATTTAAATCTAATTAAATAATAGTTTTTATAACTATTAAAAACAAATAAGCCATATTTATTTTTTGTATTATATTTTATATATTTATTATAATATTTAATGTAATTTAAACTTTATTTATTTATCGTTCAACTATGTTTTATGATTTTAACTTTTTAATTATTAAATAATTTAATGTTTTTAATATTGAAATAATATAATATAGTTATAAAGTGATATAATTTAAATAACTATAAATTAATTTAAATTATTAAGCTATAAAGCTGTTAATGTTTATATATAATTAAATAAAATTATAATAAAATCAAATATAATTTTATTTATTGTAAATTGAATTTTTATAATGATTTTTTGTATAAAATTAAACTAAACGCAATATTTGATTGAATTTTCGTTTAAAAATCGTTAATGATTAATTTAATAATTAAATCAGGTTTTAAAGTTTAATTATTTTTATATAATGTTTAAATTCTAATTTTTTATCATAAATCGTTTTTCACGTGATTTAAATAAAAATAATTCATTAATTATATTAATAATATATTATACAATTAAATGTTTTTAAATGAAGTTAATTTACATTTCGGTAAATAATGTAAAACCGTTTAATCGTTAAATAAAAGCTATATAAAATATATTATATAGTTTAATAACGCGTTAAAAAAATAAACAAAAGTTATTTTTATAAACCCGTAACGCAAGCTACATGTCGGCTTTTTTTTTATAAAACTTAACTATTGTTATAAACAAAGTTATGATTTAGTCATTAATAAGTCACTAATTAGTTAATTTATAGTTTATAATTAGTTAATACTATTAACTAAGACTAATTACACTTTTTTAGTTAGTTACTACATTAACTAATTAACAGGTTTGTGATTTAGTTACTAATTAGCTACTAATTAGTTTTTTTTGTAGTTGTAGTTATTCAAGGCTATCGAATAAAACTAAACTACATTAGTTAATAATGTAGTAACTACAACTAACTACACACTATAATATTATTAAATACTTAAATATTAGATTTATTTATTAATTATAAGTATAATTAAAATTGAATAAAACCTAGTATTTAAGAGAACTAAACAGAAGATTTTTAGTATTTAAATTATGTTAAATATTAATATTTTTTAAAAAGTGCAGTTATTCAAGGCATATAAATAAAACTAAATTAGTTTTCCAATAAAATACAAATTAACTAAAAACTACAAATTACAATTATAACCCTGCTAATTAATGACTACGCTTGTTTTTTTTAAAATTAATATTTATAAATACATTTTATATTGAATAATAAAATTACATTTTGAATAATTAAAAATTAACATATATTTTACAGTATACTAACAATAAAATAGCTTTTATAATATATTAAACCATAAAAATACATTTTACTATTTTGTTTTTAATAAAACTACTTAATATTAGTTTAAATTTATTAAAATAAATAAAAAGCAAATTTACATACTTAATAAATATTACTATTATTTTAAGCTTTATAAATTATATATTTATATTTTTTAACAATATTATTAAGTAAACTTTGTTATTTAATAATAACTATAAAATATGTTAATATAATAAATTTACAAAATAATAAATAATTAAATAACCTACTTAAATATAATCAGATTTTAAATATTAATAAAACGTAAATGTTGTATTAATACGTTAAAGTTACAATTAAATAAATAAATTATTTAGTAATAGCTTTTCAGTAAATAATAACTATGTTAATGTTAATAAAAGTATAAAAATAAAATTGCAATACAATAAATAACTTACTAAAATATTAAATATTAAACCGTAAATACTAATAAGTAAATACGAATAAACGAATATTAAATATAAAAAATGATAGTAATAATAATAAATAAATACAAATAAACGAATATTAAGTATTAAAAAGCAATACTAAATAATAATAATAAATTTTAAATTTTACACCGTAAATACTAATAAGCCTATATTAATGAACAAATATTCAATATTAAATAATATTTATTAATAAATAAATACTAATAAATAAATAATAGATAAATAATAATAAAAATAATAACGATAAATACATAAAAATAAATAAAAAACGTTAATTTTAACGGGGAATTTATTACTTTTATAAAAAAATAAAGTCTATTATTAGTATAAAACTAAAAATCCAGCTATTAAAAATCTGTTATTTATAAGTATAGCTTTAGGCCTTAAAAATTAGCTTTTAAGTTAAGTTGCATAATTTATTAATTATAAATCCGGTTTTGGGCTTTAAAAATCGGCTTTCAACTAACTATGCATAATTTATTAATTATAAATGCGGGTTTTAAGTTTTAAATCCGTTTAATTTAAATATTACTAGTATATTTTTATGAAATGAAATTTTTATTAAAAAAACCCCGTTTTTCCCTTTAATTAATATCTTTTTTCTACAATATTTTACTATTATTTATTTATTTTATGCTATATATACTAACAGCTATTATTTGTTTTAGCCTTTTACGGTTATTATTAATTTATTATTAATTATTATTAAAATAATAATAAAAACAGCTTTTTTCCCTAATATTTTTAATAAGCAGTCCTTTTTTATTTCTAAGATTATTAATACTTTAAACAACACTTTAACAAATAATTTAATTATTAAAAAAAGACCATCTTAAATTTACTGTAAAAAATATCGAAAATTTTAATATTTATATTATTAAAAATAGGTTATTTACTTAACCTTTATTACCTATTACTTGACATAAAGCTTGAAAAATAGAATTAAAATATACCCTGTAAATTATCTATGATATTTATTATATTTATTATTTATTAACCTATTTAGTTTAACTGTTTTTTAAATTTATTATTAATATTAAACGCTTTCAATTTTTTAGTTTTTAACTTTATTACTTTTTTAAACACCTAACAATTGTCTATAATAATAAAATAAAAATAAAAATAATAAAAAATAAGTTATTTATTTATTTAATATTTTATTAAATAAACCGTATTAAATAAATAAATAAAATGCGATTATTCGGCAAATACAGCTATTATAAATTTAATAAATAAAAAACGCCTTTGAAATAATACATTTATCAAAAATAATCTTTTTAATAAAAATAAAAATTTTGATGAAAATAAAGCTTGTTAAAAAATATTAAACGTAATTATTAAAAATAACTTATCGTTTAATATAATAAACTTTACTTTTCTCAAAATTTATTAAAATATTATAATAAGTAAAAAATTAGAATTATTCTTAAATCTGAATTTAATAATACTTTAAAAATATTCAGGGTTGTGATTTAGTCTGACTAATTTAGTCATGACTAACTAATAACTAAATTAATTAGTCAGTTACTTAATTAAGACTAAAACTAATATTTTTAGTTAGTCATTTTAATTACTAAATTAATTACTAAATTAAATTAAAAATAATAATTTAATTAATTAATAAATAACTACTATAATTATAAAACTATATTTATATTATAATATATTAAATAATTAATATATATTTTATTTTTAAAATTATTAAATCGTTAGTTTTTTTAAAAATAAATAAAAAAGTTATTAACTTATTTACATAATAAAATATAATTATTATTAAATAAAGCTAATTATTTAATAATAACAGGGTTGGAAATTAGTACTACTAGTCTAGTATTTAGTAGTACTAGTACTAGCTAATACTAATACTAGACTAGTATTAATACTAGTCTAGTATTAATACTAGTCTAGTATTAATACTAGTCTAGTATTAATACTAGTCTAGTATTAGTATTAATACTAAAATACTAGTCTAGTACTAGTATTAGTATTAGTACTAGTTTATAATAATTAATTTAAAAAAAGATAAACAAATTGTACTATTAAAAATTATTAAATATTAGTTAATTTTATATTCTATTAAAATTAAAATTAAAAATAATAAAATAAATTTAATAGTATATTAGATAATAAACTTATATTTTAATTAAAATAGACAAATTTAATAATATATTAAACAATAAAAGTACATTTTAATAAAAGCTAAATTTACCAGTATATTAAACTAAAAACACATTTTATTAAAAAAAGATAAATTTAACAGTATATTAAACAATAAAAGTACATTTTATTTTAAAGACTATTTTATAATTAATATATTTTTTTTAAAGCAAGATTATTATAAATTTATTAACTTACTTAATAAAATAATAGTTTTAATTTAAGCTTTATTTTTATTTATAAAGCTTAAAATTATTATTAAATAAAGTTTATTATTTAATAATAACTTTTAAATTAATAATCGCTATAATGAATATTAATATAAATAAAATAAAAGCGATTTAATAATATAAATTACTTACTTAAATATATTAAATATTAATTAATATTAATAAAACTTAAAAAGTTTTATTAATATATTAAAATTATTGTTAAATAATAACTTTTAAATAAAAATAACTAAAATGTAAATTAATAAATATATTACGGTAAATTTACAATAATATTAATAACTTACTTAAATATTAACGGGTATTAATAAAACGTAAGTATTTTATTAATATATTAAAAATTATTATTAAATAAAGTTTATTATTTAATAATAACTTTTAAATAAATAATAACTATTAAATATATTAATATAAACATAATAAAATAATAATAATATAAATAACTTACTAATAAATAAATGTTAAATATTAAACCGTAATTATTTATAAATAATTACTAATAAATAAATAAAATATATATATTAATAAAACGTAAACGTTTTATTAATATATATTAAAAATCATTATTAAATAAAAAATATTATTTAATACTAACTTTTAAATAAATAATAACTATAAAATATATTAGTATAAATATTTAAATAATAATAATATAATTAACTTACTAATAAATAAATGTTAAATATTAAACCGTAATTATTAATAAATAATTACTAATAAGCGAATAAAATGTTAATACTAATAAATAAATAAAATATAAATATTAATAAATAAATATTAAATATTTAATAATAATTATTAATAAATAATTACTAATAAGTAAATTTAAATATTAAATAGTATTTATTAATAAATAAATACGGATAAATAAATAAATAAAAAGTAAAAGTAATAACTGTATAAAAATAAAAGTAAATAAGTAACTAATAATACTAAATAAATAAACGTTGATTTAAACAAGGAATTCGTTACTTTTATAAAAAAAATAATAGCTATTATTAACGTATAATTAAACATTAATTTATTAAAAATCTATAAATTATAAATCCGGCTTTAAGCTTTAAAACCCGGTTTTAAATAAACCTGCTTAGACTATTGATTATAAATCCGGTTTTAAGATTTAAAATTCGGCTTTTATATACATTTGCATAATTTATTAATTATAAATCTAGTTTTAGGCTTTAAAATTCGGCTTTTAAATACACTTGCATAATTTATTAATTATAAATCCGGTTTTAAGCTTTAAAATTCGGCTTTTAAATACATTTGCATAATTATTAATTATAAATCCGGCTTTAAGATTTAATTTGTATATTAATTACAAATTAATATATTAAAATTTATTTTCTATTAAATAAATTTTTAATAAAAAACCTTTATTCCTTTTTGTTTAAACTTTTTTTTATCACAGCACTTTATTATTATTTACTTACCCTATTTTATATATTTTAGCTGCTATTATTTATTTCAACTTTTTACGGTTATTTATTTATTTATTATTTTTTATTAAAATAATAAAATTTTATCTTTATTTATAATAAATTCTTTTTTTAGCTTCCAATCGGATAATATTAATAAAAACATTTTTGTTATTTAAAATAAAGATAATAATAATGTTATTATTAAATCATCCAACGAGCTAGATTCGGATTTATTTGTTAAAAATTTAAAAAAACTTTAATAAAAAGTCTTTTAAATTAAACGATAAAAGGTCTAGCGCTTATATTATAAAAAAAAAGCTATTTACTCGTACTTTTTTACTTGTTAACTAAAAAAAAAACCGGGAAATGCTAATATAATATACTTAGTAAGTTATTTTTTTATTATTATATTTTTAATTATATATTTATTTATTTACCGGCTTATTTATTTAGTTATTTATTTCATTCAACTGTTAAAATTAAAGGTTTTTAAACCTTTAAATTTGTTAAACATTATAAGTTAAAACATTTAGCTATTGCTTATAACGAAAAAACAAAAAAAACTTTAACTAAAAATAAGTTATATTTATATTTATATTTATATTTATATTTATATTTATATTTATATTTATATTTATATTTATATTTATATTTATATTTATATTTATATTTATAGTTATAGTTATAGTTATATTTATATTTATTAATTAATTAATTAATTAATTATAAACTAATCCGCTAAAATAGTGGAAAAATAATATTTTACGATTTCCTATTTTATCAATTTTATCCCGAAAATACCTAGCTATTCCAGCTACTTCAGCGCCTATTGAAAGGGTTTTTTCTATTACTAGTAATATTATTACTAAAAATAAAAATAAGCTAAGTCCAAAAACGGTTAGCAAGTTAATTTTATTAAAAAGTTAGAGAATTAAAGATTTAAACGAATTAAACAACAAAAATATTAACGAATATAAAAAAGAATAAATATATATAGTCTTTTTTATAGTTTATTATTTATTATTTACGAATTGTTTAGTTAAAATATTTATTTATTTAATTTTAGCTATATAAATTATTAAAAGTAAAATAAAATAACTATTTTAAATAAATAAAAAAAAACCGATTTTAATATAATAATAATTATAAAAATTATACAATAATGTTTATTTAAAAATATATTTATAAAACTAATAATATGTACTAGAAAATATATAATAAAATAAAACCGCTATTTAAAATAAATTATTTTTATAAATACTAGACTAGTACTTTTAGTACTACTAGACTAGTATTTAGTAATACTAGTACTAGACTAATATTAGTACTAGCAAATACTAGTACTAGTCTAATACTAGTATTTTTAATACTAACACTAGTCTAGTATTTTAAAAATTAGTACTAGTACTAGTACTACTAGGCTAGTACTAGTATTTAGTCCTTATACTATAGTACTAGTTTCCAACCCTGCCCTAGTTAAAAGAAAAAAAAGCCCTGTCGTTAGCCTTTTCTTTCTCCCGTTTTTTAGCGTTTAACTGTTTTTTTTTTTACTAAAATTGCAATCTTACGTTTTTTAAAAAATTCCTCTTACTAGCAAAAACGACAAACGGTATACAATTCGTCGGACATTTTCTTTTGCTCCGCCGTAAGTTTTTTTTAGCGTTTTAAAAAACTATTTTCTAAAGTACGACAACGCTTAAAAAAACGTTTATATTCGTTTATAATAGCTTTAAAAAAAATATTAAAATCTTAATTGCGTCGTAATTACGTTAATGTTTGGTATAAACATAACAGCTAGGGACTTCGTCGACCTGAAAGCAAAAAACCCCGATAATTAAATAATAAATATAAAAAAAGATTTTAAAGCCGTTTTAAAAAATAAACTTAGCATAAAATTTACGATTAATTAGGCCGATAGTATAAGCTAAAAACTTTATGTATACAACCCGATATAATAAAGTAAAAAAAAGAAAAACGCATTTACTTAAGAAAAAAAAGCCTAAAGGGCTATAAATATGTTTGTTAAAACAATAACCCTGGAAAGAGGGGAATAGTGTTACGAACTAACAAAAAAAAAGATTAGGCCGTTTAAAGCGCAGCATAAAAAAAAAGGCAGGCTAAGTTACGTGACATAAATTTAAAAGATTTAAGATTTAACAAATTTAATATAGTAATTTAAAAGATCTAAAATCTAACAAATTTAAAGAAATATAAAAATAAAGGAATGGTATAAAAAAAAAGGGGTTTTTTTATGTAGCTAGTTATTTATTTATTACTATTTAACTTATATTTATAGTTATTTTTTAGAAATAACTATAAGAGATTATTCTTTACGAAACAGTTAATTTAAGATACTATTGTTTTTATTGCCCGCAATACTATTATTAACGTATACTTTGAACATAAACCTGAGAGTATCGTTGTTATATTTTAAGCATTTATAACCCTGATACCACAAAAGCATACATAGTGTTGGACACTAGTGTACGCTTCGTAACATGTCCCATTCAATTGGGTGTCCTATCCAAGTGGGAGATAGGTTAGCTTATTTATAAAAATTTGTTGTATTTTTTATATTTTAATATTATAAACGATTTATTCGTTTATTCGGTGTTTGCTTTAATTTTTCTTTTTATATTTATAATAGTTTAAAATTATTTAAGCTATAAATCTTTTACATAATTTAATTTTTTCCGCCGCTTGTTTTTAAACATTTTTTTTTTACTTTTCATTATTTTCGCAAATTATTTTTTTCGGTTAATATTTAACTAATTTTTTGTTAAATATTTTGTATAACGGCATTTTTTAGCTAATTTTTTTTGCATATTTAATAATTATGCTATTTATAAATATAGTTAATATTTTATTTTAAATATTTTTTACTTTTAAATAAGTTTTAATAGCTTTAAATTTAATGTGTATTAAAAATAAATATTTTGTCGTTTTTTTATTTTTTAATTATATTTTTGGTTAATAATTTTATTAATATCAGGTTTTTATAACTTATTATTTTATAAAATTTTACTTTATTATTATATTTATTAAATTGTTTTTTAAATTTCGGGGGGTTTTTTTTCGGTAAAACTATAAATTACGTATATTTTTTATAATTCTGTTTAAGTTTTTATTAAAAACTTTATTTTTATTTTTATTTTTATTTTTATTTTTATTTTTATTTTTATTTTTATTTAAACAAAATTTAACATTTATTAAAAAATATATGGTAATTTTTATTAAATATAGCTTTATTTTTGTAAATTTTTTTTTTTTTTACATTTTTTGTTTAAATCGCTATTGTATCAAGTTTTTATTATATTAAATTTATTAACTGCTTTTTTAGTTTTTTAAAACTTAAACGTTTAATATTTTTAAATTTTTTTTAGTTTTTTGCTTGGTTTTTATTTTTGTTATTAAAACTAAAAATAGCTAAAATTTATTAAACCTTTATAACGTAAATTAATATAAATAATTGTTATTATAGCTTTAATACATTATTTTAAGTTTAACACTTTTTTTAAAACATTAAAAAATTACTTTTTTAATTTTATTTTCGAATAATTTATAGTTTTAAAAGAAAAAATTGTATGTTTCGGCTAGTTTTTTTAATTTTTAACTAATTATTTTTAAAATAAATGCAGTTCGAATTAAATTAATAGTTTAGTTTTTTTATAATAAAAACCCTGCAATAAAAATCCATTGATAATTATTAATAAATAATTTTTAATAATAATTAAATATACGTAAGTTTATGCTAAAACTATTACACACCTATAGGGGTGGTAGCCTAGCCCACCTAGCCTAGCCTATATAGCTGGAATCTCTGGCTATGCCAGAGATTCCCCTCACATACCTAATACATCATTTTATCCCACACTATACCTCACAAAAACCTTTTTAAATTTTTTAAAAGTTTCGTTAAATTTCAAAAGCTTAAATAATTTAAGTTTTTAAATTAATATTTTATTTATAAATTTCGTAGTATTATTATTTTAAATATTTTATATTTAGCATGATTTTTTAATTTCTTTTATAATATTATTAATTTTTGTTTAAAATTATTATATTATTTTTTAAATTTATTAATAAAAGCGTTTTCAGGTTTTGCATTTTTTTTTTAATATAATTAAAACTTTTTCGGGTTATTTAATAATAACGTTTAGCCGTGCTTAGGGTTGAAATTTATTACTTTAGTATAAGGAATAATTTTAATACTACTAAATTAGTGTTAGTACCAGCAAGTACTAAACTAATTTAGTATTTAATAGTACTAAGGTTTTCTTAGTGTATTAAAGCAAATTATTATAACCCTGTTTTTTGATTTTTAAATATTTTATATAGCAAAATAACTATTATTTAAAACTATTTATAAAAGTTTTATTATTTAAAATTAATTATAATATTAAGTATTATAAATTTAGTACTTTTATTATATTTACTACTACTAATTAATATTATTATTAGTATTAGTACCGGCAACTATTAAACTCAATTAATATTAGTACTATTAAATACTAAATTAATAGTACTAATTTTTAACCCAAGCCGTGCTGTAATAATAATATAAAATTAACTATTTTGTAAAAAATGTTTTTTTATAGTCAATTTTAAAAAATAACTATAAATATAAATTAAATAATGTTAAAAAAATAACTAATTATATAAAAAACTTTTATTTTTATATTTTTTTTATTATTTAAAATTTTTAGCTTATTTAGCTTACGTTATAATCTCGTCGCTTTAGCTTACTTAGCTTACGTTATCATTTCGTCGCTTTGGCTTATTTAGCTTATATCGTAATCCCGTCGCTCCGTTACGTGATCATCCTGGGTCAGGGCCGTGCGTTTACCTAGGCTTATCCTACAGCCTAATCTTCTGGCCAGCCCGTGTTGGTTTGTAACAACCCTGTTCATATATTAATTTACTAATTATTATTTTAAAAAGCAATATTTTAAATTAACCACTAAAGTTTCTAAACGTATAAAACCGTAAAACGCTATATAATGCTATTTTGCAAAATATTAATTATAAAAATATTATTAATAATAATTTATTTTTTAATATTTTTAACTTTAAGTTTTTTATTAGTTTATGTAAATTTTTAAAGCCGTAAATATTATTTTATTTTTTATTTTTTATTTGTTTTATTTTATCATTATTAATCTATTTCAGCTAATATTTATATAGTAATATTATAATTAATTGTTATAAAATTAAAACCGGTTTAAAAGCTATTTTTAAAAGCGCTTTAACGGATTTTAATAGCAATTTAAAATATTATATTAAAAATAACGGAAAATTTTTTTTAATATATAGATTTTAAATACGTAAGTAGCTTTTTTAAATACTTATTTTTTATTAATATTAAACTTAATTTAATTTATAAATCAATCGGCGTTAAAAATAATAAACTAATATAATAAATTTCGTATATTTAAATTATTTTAAAATACATTTATTTATTTGTTTATATAATTACTATTATTATTTTAGTATTAAAAATAATGCGGAAAATAATAATACGTTTTTAAAATCTTTTTAAAATATATTTTCTAACTGTAAAAAGGTAGAAAAAACCTGTTAAACTATATTAATAATAATTTAAACTACGAAAATAATGAAAATAAACAAATTAGTAACTTTATTTTTTATTATTATTTATTTAAAAATTACATAAAAATTAGTTTATATTAAATTTAATAAATTAAATCCGTAAATTAGTCGTTATAATTAAATCTATTACGAAAATTAAAAATTTATGAAGCGACGAAATAAACTAAGCAAAACGTAACGGTAATTTATTAGCAAATTATAACGTTAAAAAAATCTTGTTTAATACGTTATTTTCTTATTAATTATGTAATATTTATTACTTATTTATTTATTATAAATAATGCTATTTTATAAAATTTAACCTTTTATATATTAAATATATTAATCGAAATCTGGCTAATTAAAATTTTTAAAAGTTTTATTTATTTTTAAAAAACTGGTTTATTATTAAAAAATTAACTAAGATTTTTAATCTATTTATTAAATTATTAGTTAAATTACAAAAATATATATATATACTATTTTATTTAACAGTTTATTATATATTTATCAAACATATAATAAAGTAACATTTTTTCATTAAAAAAGCGGAAAACAAAATTTAATAATATTTACATTTAGTAAATTATTTATTTATTAATTAAAAAAATGTTTTATTTGGTTTAATTAATGCTATTAAATCCGGTATTAATAAGTTAAAAAAAATGTTTGTTATTTAAATTAAAATAATTTAAATAAATATAAAAACTATATTTTGAGTAATATTTTAAATTTACGATTAAAATTAGTTTATTTTCAAAAAGCAGCTTTTTCATATTTTTATAAAAACATTAATCGAAATATCTTAAGGTTATTTAAAACTAAATATAATTAATAAGTTTATTTTATTATTTATTTGCATATTTATTTAAATATATATTCAGAGTTGTGAATGTATTCTGTAGTATTTATTCATTTTTAATAACTGAATAAATTATTCAATATTATTCAGGATTTTTAAATACTAAAGTAGTATTATTCAAGGTTTATAAATAAACGTAAATAATTTATTCATTCAGCTTAGTAACTGAAATACTAATTTAGTTACTACAATTTTTACTTATAAAATGCTTATTTTAAAATTTTTAAGCTGTTATTATTAATAAATCATATAATTAAAAAGCAGTTATTTATTATTTATTATTTATTTTTACTATCATAAAACTTATATATATTTAAAGTTATAATTTTAGTTTTTAGTTTTTAATTATCAACTTTATTTCATAATAATTTTAAGCTTTATAAATAAAAATATCACAATTATATTTTATCAATTGTTTTATTTATAAAGCTTAAATTAAAATAATTAGATCTTAAGTAAGTAAATTAGCGTTTTTTTACTTTTAAAAAACTAACACTTTAATAGCATTAAAAATAAGATAAAATATTTTTATTATTTAATCAATTATAAAACAAGTTCATTATTAATTAAATAAAATATAATATTACTATTGCCCTACTTTTTCTTGAATAATTTAATAACTAAATTAGTAACTAAGAATAATTTATTCAATCTTAGTCAATTAGCCTGAATGAACAAATCAGTATTATTTAAGGCTATTGAATGACCTAAAATAATTTAGTAACTAAAATACATCATTTAGTTACTACAATCACAACCCTAAATAAACCTAATAAAAAAGCTTGCTTTGTAAAAATTTATGCAAAATTTAATTAACTATATATTCTTTTTAAAAAATCCGCTGCAACCGGTAATAATAATACCGGTAAGCAAAAAAATAACTTTAAAAATAGTTAACTTTTTTTTTAAAAAAAATTATTGATATAAATATTAATATAAATAGTTAATATAGATCTTTTAACACTATTTTTAAATAAAAATCTTTTTTTATTATATATACTATAATTATAAATAAATTTTCGTTAACTATATTTAATACTTTAGCTAATACGAAAACCGGCAAATTGTTGTTTATAAATATTAAGTTCGCTAAATATATTATTTTATATTTATAAATAACAAAAATAACAAAATTTGAACTATATTTTATTGCCAAATATAATAGTATAAAACGAAAAACTATCAACTAAGTTTTATACGTTTATTTTAAAATCTAAAAGCGTATAATTTTAAATATACTTTTAATAGTAATTTTTTTTAGTACATAATATTATAATAAAAAAATAGTTTTTCAAAAAATATAATATATCATTTAACGCTTGTCGTTAACGTTTAATATTTTTTTCGTCGTAGTTGTTAAACAACAAAACTTTATACCGCAATTTATTAATAAACGAAATAAACGATTTGTTGCGCTACTTTTTATATTAATAAAATATTAACTGCCGAAATCGGCTATTAAAACAAAAAGATAAAAAAAAGAAACAAGTCCGCTTATATTTAAGTCCGACTTTTAAAAATTTTTTAAAACCTTTAAACGATAATAATAACTTTTAAAATAACGGTAATAGCTTTTAAATAGCTTATAACCGTTTTAAAATTTTATATTATTTTCGACGTAACTTAGCAAAACAGGTTATAAAAAAATGTATAAATAAATAAAAAATATAAACTAAAAATATAAAAATAAACTTTTTTTAAAATGTAAACGATTCGAATTTTCATATAAAAGTTTAAACAAAAACAAAAGCATAAAAAATAAATAGCTATGCAATTAATAAAAATAGTACAAAATAAAAAAAAACGGTATAAAATAGTATTAGCATTGTTTATTTTAAAATGTTGTAAATATTAATGAAATTATATTTTTACGAAATATAGTTCGAAATAAATAAACAATTTAATAGTTAAGTTTATATAAAATAAATATTATAATTAAAAGTAAAAAAAACCCAATAATCTGTTTTTTTTTTAAAAAAAAAAAAAAAAAAAAAAAAAAAAAAAAAAAACAACAAACTAAAATAAAAAGCTTAAAATATAATATTAAAAAAGTACCGATTTTTGCTTTGTACATTTAGCAAAATTAATTTCGATATGCTTTTTTTAAACCGATTTATTAACTATTACATTAAATTCAAAAGCGGCAAAAGTCGAAACGATTTATTTTACAGCTTTATATATCGAATATTAAACGATAAATTAATAATAATAAGAAAATATATAATAAAGTATTTGCAAAAAAATTTTATCGAACTTAGCGTTGCTTTATAGGCTTTTTTTGTTTTATTTGCTTTTAAATTAAATGAAAGTTTGCTTAATATTTTAATTGACAAACCTTTTTTAAAAATTGCAAAAGCTAAAATTTTTACTAAAATCGATATACGTTAAGCTTTTTACCGCATTTAAATATATTTGAACAATAAAAACTTAACTACTTTTAAAACGCGTTATAAATTATTCCGTTATAAAATTTTATTATTTAGTTTAATTAATAAACCGGGCATTTTTTAGCGTTATATAAATAGCGTTTTATTAGATATTTAAATAAATTTTGTAGCGTATATATATAAACGACGTTTTTATATATTTCGATATTTTAAAAAAATATCAAAAATATATAAAAAAGGGTTTAAAAAAGCTATAAAATATAAGCTTATAAACTAATTTTAAAAAATGCGAATTTTAAATAATAAAAACTAAGTTTTTAAAATTTATTATTTAAAAAAACAACGTTAAAATAAACCCGGAAAAAAATAAAAGTTATTTAAAACTAAAAATTTTTCGATAACGTTAAAAAAATTTAGTTATTTTTAAAATTTATAATTATACTAAAAAGATACAAATTTAAGAATCTAAAATATTAATAGTAAAAAATTAGCTTATATTAAAAAGTATTAAAAACGTAAAAGCATTTTTAAAATTCGTAAATTATATACGCCCGCTTATTAAAAATAGTAAATAATATACCGTATTATTTATAGACTTAATAAAAAAAATAGACTTTTTTAATAAATAAAAAAAAACCAAAAGACATTTGATATATTTAAAAAAGGAATTTTTAACAATCCGGTACTAAAATTATTTAATTTAAACAAGAAATACAAAGTTAAAATTAATATTAATAATTATGCTATAAAAAAGTAGTTAATTTAACAAGAAAAAAAAAACTATACTTAATAGCGTTTTTTTCAAAAAAAGTTTTTAAAACTAAAACTAAATTATTAAATTTTTAATAAAAAACTTATAATAATTATCAAAATATTTAAAAAATAAAAAATAAAAAAAATAAAAACACTATTTAAATAATATTATTGCACTAATAAAAATTTATTTAAATTATAAAAACTTTCCTGTTTTTATAACTATAAAATTATTAAATAAACGACAAATTAAATAAGTAAAATTTTTATTATAATTTAATTTTAAAATTATTTATATAAAAAGCAAAAAAAAATAAAAAATAAACGTTTTTAGCTAAAAAAGCGAGTATAAACAAAAAATACTATTAAAAAGCTAAATATTATTATACTAAAATAAAAATTAAAGCTTATTTATTTTATTTATAATAATTAATTATAAAAATTAAAACTAATGCATTTAATAAAAACTGCAAAAACTAAAAAAAAATATTAAAAATAATATTATAATAATAAACTTTACGTATTTAAAAAATTATAACGAAAACTAGTTGAAAATATATATATATATATTTGTTTTTAAAACATTAAAAAAAAATTTAAAACTTGAAATAAACTATAATAAATCTACGATTTTTTAAAAGCAAAAAAACAATATGTAATATATTAATATAATATAATTAAGCAAAAAAGCAAAAATATTTAACTATAAACTATATAAAAATTTATAGTTTATAAAAATATTAAATAAAGCTTAAAAAACAATATTATTCAATTTTATAATAAAATTACTAAAATTAAAAAAATTATAACAAAAATAAAATTTTATGTTATTTTAATTATAATTAATAAATTTATAAAATATAAATATTTTATATTTTATAAAAAAAAACAAGCTTAGCGCAAAATCTAAAATATACATTAATAAAACATATTTTTAACAAATATAAAATATTAAAACAAAATAATTACCGATAAAAATCAAATAATAGCTTTTAAATTTTAATAATTATTTACAAAATATTTATAATATACTATTTATAAATAAACGGATAAATAAAGAAACTAAATTAAACTTTGAAATAATATTTACAATGCTACGTAAATTAAAATTAAAAAAAACTAAATTAAACTATTATTAAATGCAAAACTAATATATAATAACTTTATTAATAAAAATCTAAAAATATTGCTATTTAAAGTAAACTGTTACGAAGCGTACACTAGTGTCCTACACTATGTATGCTCTCGTGGTATCGGGGTTATAGATACTTGAAGTATAACTAAGGATACTCTTATGTTTATGTTTAAAGTATACGTCAAAGGATAGTATTGCGGGCAATAAAAATAATAGTATCTTAGATTGACTGCTTCGTAAAGAGTGTTTTCCTATAGTTATTTCTAAAAACTAATTATAGACATGAGTTGAATAGTGATAAGCGAACGACTAGTTACATAGGAAAACTTTTTTTTTTATATTTTTGTTCTTTTATCTTTATACTAGCTGGAGCGTTTAGAGCGTTATTACGATCCTATCGCTTTAGAGCGCTTGGAGCGTTATTACGATCCTATCGCTTTAAAGCGCCTGGAGCGTTACTACGATCCTATCGCTCTGGAGCGCTTAGAGCGTTATTACGATCCTATTGCTCTAATGTTACGTGACCTCCGGCTGGTCCGGGCGTCTTTCCTAAAACCTTTAGTCTTGTCTTACGGCCCAATCTTGGACTACCTGTTGGTTCGTAATATTATCCCCCTCCTTCCATAATTGTTATCTTCAACAATTTTCCTAGGTAGGTTCTCTTCCTGTTTGTTTTTTTTTTTTTTTTTTTGTTATTATTGTTGCTACTTTTTCCTTGCAACTATGCCTAACGGAGTGACTAGGCGTTCTTTTCATAAAAAAACTAAGCAGCGTCAGGCTTTTGTTTACTTGATTGACCTTAAAGGCTTCGAGGCCGTTCTTTGCTTTCGTTGTTTTTTTAGAGAGCGTGTTTGTACTATTATGGCGGGTGCGTTTTGTTGTAGTAATTGTGTTCGAGCTGGTCGGTCGTGCGACTGTACAGGGGTTTTTTTGTCCGAGCTATACAAAGCATTAAAAGAGTTTTCCCGGCTTAAGGAAGAAGAGAAACACGCCGAGGAGGCATTTTTAAAGGCCTTCGCTCGTTTTTACCGTATACGCAGGCAAAGGGAGTTTTACAAAAAACGTGTTGCGGACCTGGTGACAAAGGGTCTAGTCGAGTTGGACGCTTCCCTTTCCGAAAAAGACCAACCCGGTCCTTCTACTCCTAAGTTCGACTAGCATTCTTTTAATACTTCCGTGGTCGACCTTTCCCTTTTAGTTTCGGTCGATTAAGGTATTGCCGGTAAAAGTCTTTAACAAAGTTCCTTACGTTCGTAAAATGTTTTTTTAGTTTTTACGTAGTTTTAACGTGCGTATAGCCTTCCCACTTAATAAAATACTCGAACTTCTTTTCACCTTGTCGTAAATTTAAAATCTTTTTTACTTTATAAATGTCTTTATTTTCGTCTACTTTTAGTTAAGTTTTAAGCGCAGCGTTTAAATGCGCTTTAGTTAATAATAACATATAAAAAATTGGTTAAATAACTATAATATTTAATAGCTTTAATTTATATATTACTAATAATATAGCTTTTTTAATTTTAAAAAGTCCGATATTTTTAAAATCGAGTTTTTCGTTACTTCGTTTCGTTTAAATATTGCGTTTTAAAAAATAAACTTTATCCCCTTTTTTCAAAATTAGCTTTAACAATCTGCTTTTGTCGTAATATTTTTTTATTTTTTATTAAACAAATGTAAGTTTTTTTTATAATTATTTTTATAGTCCTAACAATTTTTTTACTTAAATCTCTACTGCCAGTACAGTTATTCCGTCAATATAATATCGTTATATATCTATATCGTATTTATAGTTTACTTTAAATAATAATATTCTTATTATCTTATTTATTAAATTATTATATACTAGTTTCGCGTTTAGTAACAATTTTATTTAATTGTTTTAATTTTAATTAATATAACAACGTAAATATTATTTTAATATTTAATTTAATTTTTCTATTTAACTATTTATTTATAAATAATATACTGTAAATATTTTATATTTAATTTTTAAAATTTTAATAAATAACTGCTAAAACTTAAATACTATTATTCTACTTTTATTAATAATAATTATCTTTAAATAACCATATTTACTAAAAATATGTTTTATTATTGCGTAAGCTAAGTCTTCTGCTAAGCTTACTTTTTTATATAATATAAAATAAACATATTTCGTAAGTTTATTTACTATAATTATAATAAAATCGAACTTTACTTTTATTATAAGTTTTTTTAATTTTAATAGCTTAACTATATAATCGAATATTATCGTTTTTTATATTCGATTTAAAATTAATATTAATATTAAGTCTTTATATAGTTTATATTTAGTTATTTTAAATTTTTTGCACAAATTATATTTTACAATAACTTTTTTTACTATCGTTAATGCTTTTAAAAAATCGTAGTTTTTTCGTAATTTGCTAAATGTTTTAAACATTTTTTAATGTTTTAAAAATAAATATTCGTATACTTTTTTAATTAATTTATATTAATATATTTTTAATACGTATAGCTTGTCGTTATAATATTAACTAATCGGTTTATTTAATCCCCGTAGTGTTTTTTAAATCTTTTTGTCTTATTTTTCGTATTTTATTTACATAAAATTTATAAATAAGCTTTTATCTATATTTTTATATAATAATACCTAGCTTTTTAATAATATTTCTTATTTATAATCGCTTTTACGGCTAAAAATATCGGCTTTATCGTTTTCTTTACTTTTAACATAAATAATTTTAAAATCAAATTATAATAAAAATTCTGCCTATCGTATTTATCGTTTATTTAATACTTTAATAGTTATAAACGTCGTAAAATTTTTATAGTTTAAATAAACTTTTACTAATACTATAATGCTACTTAAATAATATTCCTATTGCTTAAATGTTTCGATTATTACTATAAATTTTTTATCGTAGATTTAGTAATTTAATTTAAGTTTTAAAAACTTTTTCGAAAAAAATGCTATTAAATATAGTCTGCCGTTTTCGTTTCGTTAAATTAATTATCTTCTTATAACGTAATTATTTGCGTTAACTTTTATTTCGAATTTTTTATTTAAATTAAATAGTTTAAATATTAAATTATTTAAAATTGCGTTTTTAAATATATCGAACGCTTTTTGCTTTTTTTCCGTTTATTAAAAAAGTTTATTTTTTTTAATAAAGTCCGTAAAAAGCGCTGCGATTTTCTTAAAATTTTTAATAAATGTATATATATAGTTTATAAATTTTATAAACGATCGTATATTTTTAATATTTTTTAATACGGGCTAGTTTTTTACTATTTTTAGTTTAAACTATTAAATTCGTACCTTTTTTAAAAATATTATATATTTTAAAAAATTTACTTATTATTTATAAAATTTACTTTTTTTTAAATATACCTTTAATTTTGTTTTTTATAATGCTTAAAGCATTTATTACACATGTTTTTTATATTTTTCGAATATTTTTAAATAAATTAAAATATCATTTAAATATATTATTACAAATTTATCGACAAATTTGCGTAGTATATCCGTAATTATTGCCTAAAATATTACCAATACATTAGTAAAGCCAAAATCTATTACCAAAAACTTATATAGTCTATATTTTGTAATAAACGCTATTTTCTACTCGTCGCTTTTCTTAATTCTAATATAGTAATAAGTTTTTAAAATATTAAATGTCGTAAAATATTATGCTTTCCCTAAACGGTCTTTTAAATCGTTTATATATAATATAAGTCCTCTGTTTTTAATAATAATAAAGTTAAAATATCGCCAATCTTTGCAATTTTTCCATTTTCGTTTGCCATCTTTTCTTAGCTTTTTTAATACCTATAATATTAGTACTGCTGCTAATAACTTAAAATATTATATAAATCTTTTTTTTAAATTTTTGTTAAAATATTTTCGTAGTTTTTTAAACTATTCTCTGTTTAACTTATATAGTTTAAAAACTTTAAAATATATCCTTTTTTTTAAATTAATTACGTAATTATATTTATTATACTTTAATAGTCTTGTTTTTTTACTATATTCTTCTATAAACAAGCTTTTAAATTTAGTATACTTTTCTAGTATTTCGATCGTAAATTTTTTAACTTACTATAATACTTTATTTTATACTTTATTTAACTATCTAAGCTTACATACAGCTTATATTTAAAGTCCTGCAAAAGCTAAATTCTCTTTTAGTTCAATTATTTCAGGCAGATCTTACTAAAAACGGCCAATTTTCCAATCCATTCTAAGATTATTTTTCCACAACCAAGTTAACCTTAATATTATATTATATAATATTCTTGCAATGTCGAGCTTAAAGCGTTCTAAATAATTTTAAATAATTACTAAAAGTTTTGCAATTTTTCGTATAACCTTTCCGTTATTATAATCTATAATTCTTTTATCAAAAGTCGTAAGTATATAAAGTTTTTTTTTTCTAATTTATGCTAAGTTTAATTCGTTAACTAAATTTAAAAAAATAAAATTTTTATAAGCGCTTATATCGAACAAAACTTTTAGTTTCTTTTTATTATAAATTACGTTTATTAATATCTATATTTTTTTAAATTATATTTTCATTTTACATAAAGACCTAAAAATTTCGTAAACTAGCTGTTAATTTTATTTTATAGCTACTTCTCGTCGTTTTTTGCTTATTAATAAACTTATCGTTAGTTTTATCTTTTCGTAAATTTTGCCGCTTTATTATTTTTTCGATAATTTCAGATAAAAAACAATTTTTGTCGATTTTTTTCTTTAATTTTTTTTCTCATATTTTTATACTAAAAAACTTTGTAAAATATATAAATTTTGCATTAAATATATTAGCATTATTTTTAAATCGTAAACCTTTTTTTACAATTTTCAGAATATTATAAATTTTGTTTAAATATAACATATTTATAAACTATTCGGTATATTACTACTAATTTTCTAACTTTACTTTTTTTATAAAAATATTAGATTTTTATCTTAGCTATATAGGCTAAAAACTAAAAATTTTTAATTTTTTTTGCTATATGTCTTTCGTATTTATACACTATACAATTTACTTATAATATTTTATAATATTTTTCATAACGTAGCTACAATCGTTCGTCGTCGTTTTTAAACATAATACTATTATATAAATGACTAATTAAAATAAAAATGTCGAACTTTTTTATTTTTAAAACATTTATACTTACTTTAATTATTATATTTCGGTATTTTTTATAATATCGTAAAAGCTATCGCTTTAATTCGGTATCGAGCTTCTATTTTATTTTTTTTTTAATTAAAATTATTATTTTTTATTCTAAACGAAATTCGTTTTTTTACGTATACGGTACAACGTTTTTTTAAGCTATCGCTATATATATTATTCGATTTAGCTATTTATTTTTTGTTTAATAATTATAAGTTTCGTAAAAACATTTTAAATTATCGTTTAAACATTTTTCTCTTTTAAGCTAATTTTTTTTGCATATTATTTTGTTTTTAATATTTCGGTATACATATTAGTCTGCTTTTATTTATCGTATATTTAGTATTATTACCGTTTTATCGACTAAAAAATATACATAGTTTTAAAAGTATTTTTTATCGTTTTTTAATTCGTAAAGTTCGTTACTTTAATTTTTTTCGGCTAGGTTGGGGTCTTTTTGCCTTTCGTTTTCCTAATCGGGTTTTAGCCATTTGTCTCGGGTTTACGCGTTCTTTTATTTATTTAGCGCAATAATTACTCAATGTTATAATTTTTGCTAAATTTGTCCTGTAATTACCTTTATAGCTTCAAGTTTTTATTTTAAAGTTTATATTACTTTAGCTAGTCCGCGTTTTAAACGTACTGCCTTATTAAGTCGTACTTTTTTTTTTAAACTATCGGTAGACCATTTTTTATTATAAACAGCTTATTTATAGATTTCCCTTATTATTCGTCCTAAGTGTAGTCGTATAATTAATTAGTTTGTTAATGCACGTACTTTTTTTTATATTATTAGGTCTCCGGTTAATGTTTCGCTACTTTGCTCCACGTCTAAGACTTTATCGTCGTAATAAGCTTGCATTATGTTAATTTGTTAGCTGCCTTCTCTGGCTTTTAATATCTTAGCCTCTAATACTCGCAGGTTTTTGCGTAGCTTTTCTTCGCAATTTTTAGCGTAATGTCCTAGTCTGTTGCAATTATAGCATTTAAAGTCTTTAAACTTTTTCTTCTAATTCTTTCGTCTTTACTACATTACGCTAAATTCTATTAATTTTACGTATATACCGTATGCCGTAAACTATTAACGCTTTTTCCTTTAGTTAAGCTTGTTATTATTGTTATTATTATTCTTTCTGTTAAAAAGTTCTCGTCGTTTTTTATATAATCTCGTATCGGCTTTAATTACATTACTAACATATTCATTAAAATTATCAGGCTATAGCAGTTTACTGATTTTATTTTTAACTATATCTTTTAACCTTTCATAAAACATTATTATTTTAATTTAATCGTTTAAATTAAAAATAGCTGCGATTTTTTAAAACTCTGTCGCGTATACCGATACCGATCTTGTCTGCTTTAACTTTCGTAAATTATTTTAAGCTTATCGTTCTTCTTCGAGATTAATAAACAAATATTTAAGTTCGTTTTTAAACGACTTATAATTTTAAAAGATCTTTTACGTATTTTCCGGACAGTTTTTTATTAGCAAAATCGTTGCCTTAAATAAATACGGTTCAAACTATAACAATACTCGTCTTTTGAACAATTCGGCTATCGTATAAATCTTTCCGATTTTGTTATCTTTTTAAAACGAGTTTTTATAAAAATATAAATACGCCTTAGCCTATACTAAAAATCTTTTTAATTTTTTTAAAATGCCGTCAAATCGTGCTAAGCTTAAAAGTTTAAAGTTTCTTACGGGTTTTTTTTTTATCCCCATAATTGCTAGTCGATCGTTTATTTTATCGACTTTTTCTTTAAAAAATTGGTTTTATTTTTCCAAGTTCAAAATATTGTCTCGTAGTTTCTAATTCTATATTTCGAGTTTATCGGCTTTTTTTTTAAGCTTGTCGGTCTGGTCTGCAGTCTTGTTAAAAATATTAGCTTATTCGTCTAACTTCTATCCTAACTTTCAAATCTAATTATATATTGCTACGATCTTTGCACAAAATGCAATAATAACGTCTTAAAAACTAAATAATATAATTAACGCTATAGTTCGAATATTGCTCTAATTAACCGCTTAACGTAAAATAAAACTATTTAAAATATTACAAAACGTACACTAATATCTTATACTATATATACTTTTGTAATATCGGGGTTATAAATATTTAAAATATAACCAAAAATACTTTTATATTTATATTTAAAATATACGTTAAAAAATAATATTACGGGCAATAAAAATAATAGTATCTTAAATTAACTGTTTTATAAAAAGTGTTCTTTTATAGTTATTTTTAAAAACTAACTATAAATATAAATTAAATAGTAATAAGCGAACGATTAATTACATAGGAAAACTTTTTTTTTTATATCTTTGTTCCCTTATCTCTATACTAGCTAAAACGCTTAAAGCGTTATTACGATCCTATCGCTCTAGAGCGCCTAGAGCGTTATTACGATCTTATCGCTTTAGAGCGCCTAGAGCGTCACTACGATCCTATCGCTCTGGAGCGCCTGGAGCGTTATTACGATCCTATTGCTCTAATGTCACGTGACCTCTGGCTGGTCCGGGCGTCTTCCCTAAAACCTTCAGTTTTGTCTTACGGCCCAATCCTAGACCACCTGTTAGTTTATAATATAAACTATAATTATAATATAAACATTATATAATTATTTATAAATAATATTATAATATCAATAGCAACAATTAAAGAAAAAAAATGCTAAAACTATAAAAATAACTATAAAAAAGCTTAATATTTTTTTAAAAGCGAATAAAAAACTGTTATAATAAAAAATTTATCGAAGCTAATTTTTAAAAAAAAAATAAAAATAAAAAATAAAAAAATAAAAATAAAAAAAATAAAAAAAAGTTAGCAAAAAACTAAACTTTTAAAAAAAATTAAACCATTTAAAATTAAAAAATTCATTTTTTTAGTAAACTATAAACTAAAGCTATTTAAAAATGCGCAAATTAGTTTAGTTTAATACGTTTTAATATTTAAATTAGTACATTAAAACGCTGCGTTTAAAACTAAACTTAAAATTAAAAAAAAAAAATTTTATAAAATTTTTTTAAACTTATAATAAAATAAGCAAAATAAATATATTAAATATTTATTAAATAAAAAAATTACACTTACAAAAAAAACATTTAAAAATATGAAAAAAATCTATTTAATATAATGTCTCCACCTAGTATCCTGGCCACACTACTATCCCGGCTACTTAATTTCCGCTGTTCTGGCCATTCAAGGCCATTTAAAGCTATTCAACCATTCCGGCCATTTAAAGGCCATTGAGGCCAATTTTTAACGCTAATATGGCCGTTTAATGGTATTTAAAGCTATTTACGGCTATTCGGCGTTAAATACATCTATTCCTATAGGTAATTCCTTTTAAACCACTTTAGCAAAGCCTATTTTGCCCCTTAATGCCGCTTTGCGGGCCTTTTTGTTAAGCTTTACTTAGTCAGCTTGTTGCCGTTGTTTTTATTAACAAACCATTTTACTAATAGTTAACATTTTAGCTATTTTAAAAGTTTTTTTGTTAGTTTTCCGTTAACGGGCTTTTTGTTGCTTTTTAATAAAGTTATAGTTTATAGCTTTTAAAACTTAGTTATCAGTTAAATTTATTAAATAGGTTTATTAAATAAAAGCAATATTAATATATATAAAAATTAAATATACGTTATATAACTGTTTTACGATATCATTAACTTTTTGTATTAAGTTTTAATCAAAAAAAATATCGACCTGTCGGCTATATTAATTAGTTAAGCTAGCAAAAAAAAAATATTGTTAGTTTATATTTAAGAAATAGCTTTTTAAAATTATATAAATATAGTTTTGCATTTTTTTAAACATTATTTATATTAAAAATAATAATTTTGCAAACTTATTAGTATAATAAAAAAAATTAAAAGTTATTAACTTTTTAAACTTTAAAAATAAATTGTTAACTAATTAACTATTTATAAGCTTTTATTAATACGTTAAAAATCCTAATATTTAAAAATTAAAAAACATAAATTATATATAATAATAAATATATAAAAATAATATATGTTTGCTTATAATATTCGACGAATTTTATCGTTTAATAATTTAAATAGCCGTTTACAATTAATAGCTAATATTTTTTTCGTATTTAGCTTTTAGTTTATTAATTAAAATATTTTAACTAAATTAAAATAATTTCGTAATTAGTTTAGCCGTTAAAAATTATTTAAATAACGATATTTAAGTTAAATGTTAAATTTACTTATAATTATTAAAATTGTTTACTTTAAAAAATAATAATAAAAAATAAACTATAGCTATTAATTTTAATACATTTAATAATTAAAACCTATTTTCGGTTATTAAACTAGCAAATAAAAGTTTTTTTTATTTATATAACTAATAATTATTTTAACATTATTTTTAATACTTTTTATAACGCTTTTTTCGTTTATATTATATATATATATTTTCGGCAATATTATAAAATAATCGAATTCGTTAATAAAACTCGAACTATTAACATAAAATTTCGTAATTAACACTATTTCGGCGTTATTAATTAAAGCTTCGAAATTTTTTAAACTTTAATTTTAAATATCGAGCTATAAATTTATTATACTAGTTATAACTAAATAGCTAAATATCGTTTTTAGCCTTTAAAAACCGTAAAACAAAAGCCTTAAAGCCGTTAATCGTTAAAAGCTACTTTTAAACCTGCATTTAAAAAGCAGCCTTTACAATAAAAACTTCTTCAGCCGCCGAAAATCGTTAAAAGGGTTCGCTAGCTTCGGTATAGGTTTTGCAACCGGCAAAGCGACTATAAAAAGTAAAATAAAAAACTTAGAATAAAATAGCGGCTTTTCGAACGCTAAAAGCTTTATTGTTGCAAATAGCAATAATAGCGTTTTAAATACGAGCTTCTTAGTCCATTTTGGGTAGTTGAAGTGGTAATAGGGCCTTTTGTTGTTGTTGCTGTTGGATTGTTGCTTTGGATGCAAAGCCTGGGAAATTAGGTGGCCGGGATAGTAGTGTGGCTGGGATACTGGGTGGAGACGTTATTTCTAATATTAAAAAGTTTTATCGATAATATTTTAACCAGCCGTAACCGAAATAAAAAAGCCGACTATTAAAAAAAAAAAAAAAAATAAAAAAATAAAAAAAATAAAAAAAACTTTTGCTAAATTTTAATTAATAACATTTATTATTTTTATAATATAAGCAAAAATAATTGCTTCGAATTTTAAGCGTTTTTATTTATTTAATTCGTTAAAAAAGCAAAAACTTCGCTAAACTAGTTTTACGCTTTAAAATTAAGCTATTAATTTTAATTTTCGCCAACGCATAAAACGAAAAATCACTTCGTCCGCTTTATTTTTTTACCGCTTAAGTTTTTCACAATAACGACGTTATAATTTAACAAAACGCTTTTCCGCTAAATTTTTTTTACGCGCTAAACGTTAATATTTTATTTAAATATGCTAAAAAAAATTAGTAAAACGCCGTTTTCGTTGTAAAAACAATTTATATAAACATATTTTTTACAACGTTTTGCATTTTTTATTATTACGTACTTTTAATTTTTATTAAAATAACAAAAACACGGCATAACTTTAAAACTAAAATTAGTAAAAAAAATTAACAAAATCGATATAATAAACAGTAAATAAAACAAGTTTATTGTAAAATTTAATGATATAATTTAACATAATAAAAAATTAAAAAATCCAAAAAAAATTTTTTTTATTAAGCATTAACTTTATTTTTATTAAAACAATAAATCTTAAAAAAAATTTTAATATTACAAACTAACGAAAAAAACATATAAAAAAACCTAGCCGCAAATAAATAATAAACTAAAAACACGGTTAAATAAATATATAATTAAAAAAATTTAATATTAATTAAATAAAAAAAACTGTTACGAACCAACAGTGGGGAAGGACCTGACTAGAGAAGTTATGGAGAAAAAGGAACCACTGTGGAGAAGTAGACGTGGCAATATAGCGTTACGTAATATGGATCTAAGGGATTTAGAGATTTAAAAGATCTAAAAATAGATCTAAAAGATTTAAAGATTTAAAAGATTTAAAAATAGATTTAAAAGATTTAAAGATTTAAAAGATTTAAAAGTAAATTTAAAGGATCTAAAGATTTAAAAGATTTAAAAAAATATAAAAATAAAAAAACAGTATAAAAAAAGAGGATTTTTTTATATAGCTAGTCGTTTGTTTATTATTATTTAATTTATGTTTATAATTAGTTTTTAAAAATAATTATAAAAAAATATTTTTTACGAAATAGTTAATTTAAAATATTATTGTTTTTATTGCTTATAATATTATTTTTTAACGTATATTTTAAATATAAATATAAAAATATTTTTAGTTATATTTTAAATATTTATAACTCCAATACTACGAAAATATATATAATGTTAAATATTAATATACGTTTTATAATATTTTAAATAATTTTGTTTTACGTTAAGCGGTTAATTAAAGTAATATTTAAACTATATCGGCATTAGTAATTTAAAAGTAAACAAAACTATTGCAAGTCGCAGCACTGTTTTTAAAACTATTGCAAGTCGTAGTACTATTTTTAAAACTTTCGACGAGTTTAAATTATTTTATAAAAACTAAAAAAAAAAATAATAAGTTTAAAATTACCGAAAAATAGTACGATTATTTAGTAAATTTAGTTAAAAAGCTTCGAAAAAAGCTAAACGCTAAAAATAATAAACGACAAATATTAAAAAAAAATTTAAAAATCGCTAAACTATTTAAATTTAACAGAACTTTTAGCAAATTTAAAAAATTTTTAATTTAAGTTTAAACATATTAGTATTATTATAACGATGTTTTTAAAAACGATAAAAAACGAATTTTTTACGCAGTATTATTGTTAAAAAAGAAAGTTTTAATTTAGTTTAAACTATATTTATTTAAAGCGACGAATAAACTTAAAAATAAATAGCTCGAAAATACGTAAAAAATTTTTTTAAATCGAGATTTTTTTAAAACCAAGCTTAAAAATCTATTTTTTAACTTTAAAAAAAAACGATAAGTTTAAAATAAGCTATAAAAACTATAATAAACTAAGTTTATATTAATTTATGCAATAAAGTTTTAAAAAATTTTTGCTATATTTAATATTAACGATTAAGTTAAAATTATAATATTTTATAATAAACTAAAAGATAAGGTTAAAAATAAAATTATTAAGCTATTATAATTTAATAAATTCGTAAAATATATTTTAGCGGCTATTTAAATCAATATTCGATTATTTAAACAATATTAAAAAAAAAAACAAAACTTTTTTAAAAACAGGAAAAATTAGAATAAAGCTAATAACTTTAAAAAACGACAATATTTTACAGTATACAGTATATATATAAAATTAATAAAATTTAATAAAATGCAACAAAGCAGAAAAAAATAATAAAAAGTAAAAAAAACTATTAAATATTATAATTATAATAAATTAAAGCATTACGTTAAAAATTATAATAAAAAATTATGTAAAAATTTACAAATATTAGAAATTAAAATATTTAAGGCTAAAAAAAGTAGTTAATAAATTAATATAATATAAGCTTATTACGACGGTAAAGTTTTAAACGTAAAGCAAAATAGCGAAATATTAACCGGAAATTTAATAGTATAAAGAAAAATATATATATTAATAAACTAGCTAATAATACGACTATATTTAAAACGAATAGTAAAAAAAATTTACGAATAAACTGTTTATAATAAAAAATAGTTTATTAACAATTTAAAAAAAAGGGTATAGCTTAACAAAATAGTACGTTTAAAACGTAAATTAGCTAGAGTAGTATAAATTTTAAAATAAAAACTTAAAGCTATAAAAGTAATTATAAAATAAATTTAATAAAAGTTATAATATTAAATAATTATTGCGCTAAACGAACAAAAAAGCGTATAAATTTAAAACGAATAGCTAAAATTTAATTAAAAAAATAAGAGACAAAAAGGTTTTAACCCGGCCGAAAAAAATTAAAATAACGAATTTTACGAGCTAGAAAATAATAAAAAATATTTTTAAAATTACATATATTTTTTAATCGATAAAACGGTATTAACATTAAAAATACGATAAATAAAAGCAAACCGATATATATACTAAAATATTAAAAATAAAATAATATGTAAAAAAAATTAGCTTAAAAAAGAAAAATGTTTAAACGATAATTTAAAATGTTTTTATAAAATTTGCAATTGCTAAACAGAAAATAAATAGCTAAACTAAACGATATATATAGCAATAATTCGAAAAAATGTTATATCGTATACGTAAAAAAACAAATTTCGTTTAAAATAAAAAATGATAACTTTAATTAAAAAAAAAATAAAATAAAAGCTTAATATCGAATTAAAGCAATAGTTTTTACGGTATTATAAAAAATATTAAAATATAATAATTAAAGCCGGCACGGATATTTTAAAAACGAAAGAATTTAACATTTTTATTTTAATTAGTTGTATATATAATAATATTATGTTTAAAAATAACGATAAGCGATTATAATTATATTATAAAAAATATTACGAAATATTATAGGCAAGTTGTATAGTGCATAAATGCGAAAAATATATAGCAGAAAAAATTAAGAATTTTTGGTTTCCGGCCTAAATAGCTAAAACAAAGATTAAACATTTTTACGAAAAAAGCAAAGTTAAAAAACTAGTAATAATATATTAAATAATTTACGGATATGCTATATTTAAATAAGATTTTTAATATCCCGAAAATTGCAAAAAAAGGTTTACGATTTAAAAACGATGTTAATATATTTAATGTAAAATTTATATATTTTATAAAGTTTTTTAATACGAATAAATAAAAAAAAAAATTAAAAAAAAGAATTAACGAAAATTGTTTTTTATTTAAAATCGTTAAAAAAATAATAAAACGACAAAAGTTTATTAGTAAATAAAAAACGACAAAAAGTAGCTATAAAACGAAATTAATAATTAATTTACGAAATTTTTAAGTTTTTGTATAAAATAAAAATATAATTTAAAAAAATATAAATATTAGTAAACGTAATTTATAATAAAAAAAAACTAAAAGTTTTATTTAATATAGGCGTTTATAAAAGTTTTATTTTTTTAAATTTAGTTAACGAATTAAATATAGCATAAATTAAAAAAAAAAGATTTTATATATTTACGATTTTTAATAAAAAAATTATAAATTACAATAACGAAAAAGTTATATAAAAAATTGCAAAACTTTTCGTAATTATTTAAAGTTATTTAAAATATTTTAAGCTTAATATTATAAAAATATTATACGATATAATATTAAAGTTAACCTAATTGCGGAAAAACAATTTTAAAATAAACTAAAAAACTGGCCGTTTTTAATAAAATTTATTCGAAATAATTAAACTAAAAAAAGACTTAGCTTTTGCAAGATTTTAAATATAAATTATACGTAAATTTAAATAGCTAAACGAAATATAAAATAAAATATTATAATAAATTAGTAAAAAATTTACGATCGAAGTATTAAAAAAGTACGTTAAATTTAAAAGTTTGTTTATAAAAAAATATAGTAAAAAAATAAAGCTATTAAAACATAATAAGTATAATTACGCGATTAATTTAAAAGAAAAAATGTATTTTAAAATTTTTAAATTATATAAGTTAAACAAAAAATAATTTAACGAACTACGAAAATATTTTAACAAAAACTTAAAAAAAAAGTTTATACAATATTTTAAGTTATCGGTAATAGTATTAATATTATAAGTATTAAAAAAACCGAGAAAAAATAAGAAGCGAAAATAGAAAAATTGTAAAAACTAGCGATATTTTAATTTTATTATTATTAAAAATAAAAAACTTATACCGAAAATAAATAATTTAAAAAATCGTTTAAAAAAAGTATAATGTTTTATAATATTTAATATTTTAAAAGCTTATTATTATATTAAAATTAAAAAAAACAACAAATAAAAAATAGTATTTATTATTAAATATAAATTATATAAATTTTTAGTAATAGATTTTAACTTTATTAATATATTAACGATATTTTAATTAATAATTACGAACGTATTATGCAAATTTGTCGATAAATTTGTAATAGTATATTTAAACGACATTTTAATTTATTCGAAAATATTTAAAAAATATAAAAAGTATATATAATAAATATTTTAAACGTTATAAAAAATAAAGTTAAAAATATATTTAAAAAAAAGTAAGTTTTATAAATAATAAGTAAATTTTTTAAAATATATAATATTTTTAAAAAAAGTACGAATTTAATAGTTTAAACTAAAAGTAATAAAAAACTAGCTTATATTAAAAAATATTAAAAAAGTACGATTGTTTATAAAATTTGCGAACTACGTACGTATATTTATTAAAAATTTTAAAAAAATCGCAGCATTTTTTATAAACTTTATTAAAAAAAATAAACTTTTTTAATAAACAGAAAAAAAGCAAAAAACGTTTAATATATTTAAAAATATAATTTTAAACGATTTAATATTTAAACTACTTAATTTAAATAAAAAATATAAAGTAAAAATCGACGTAAATAATTATACTATAAAAAAATAATTAATTTAACGAAATAAAAACGGCAAACTATATTTAATAGCATTTTTTTCAAAAAAGTTTTTAAAATTTAAATTAAACTATTAGATTTATAATAAAAAACTTATAACAATAATCGAAATATTTAAATAATAAAAATATTATTTAAATAGCATTATAGTATTAATAAAAATTTATTTAAATTATAAAAATTTTATAACGTTTATAATTATTAAAATATTAAATAAATAATAAATATAATAGGCAGAATTTTTATTTTAGTTTAATTTTAAAATTATTTATATTAAAAGCAAAAAAAATAATAAAGCCGATATTTTTAGCCGCAAAAACGATTATAAATAAAAAATATTACTAAAAAATTAAGTATTATTATATAAAAATATAAATAAAAGCTTATTTATAAATTTTATATAGATAAATTATAAAAAATAAGATTAAAAAATATAAAATATACTACAAAAATTAAACGAATTAATTAATTAATACTATAACGATAAATTATACATATTAAAAATATATTAGTACGGATTAATTAAAAAAATATATAAATATTTATTTTTAAAACATTAAAAAGTGTTTAAAACATTTAGTAAATTACGAAAAAATTACGATTTTTTAAAAGCATTAATAATAGTTAAAAAAGTTATCGCAAAATGCGATTTGTGTAAAAAGTCTAAAGCTACAAAATATAAACTATATAAAAACTTAGTACTAATATTAATTTTAAACCGAATATAAAAAATAATAATATTTAACTATATAATTAAACTATTAAAATTAAAAAAACTTATAATAAAAATAAAATTCGACTTTATTATAGTTATAATAAATAAATTTACAAAATATGTTTATTTTATATTATATAAAAAAGCAAGTTTAGCAGAAAATTTAGCTTACGTAATAATAAAACATGTTTTTAGCAAATATAATTATTTAAAAATAATTATTACCGATAAAAATAAAATAATAGCATTTAAGTTTTAACAGTTATTTATTAAAACTTTAAAAATTAAACATAAAATGTTTATAGTATACTATTTATAAATAAATAGTTAAATAAAAAAATTAAACTAAATACTAAAATAATATTTACGTTATTATATTAATTAAAATTAAAATAACTAAATAAAATTATTACCAAACGTAAAACTAGCATATAATAGTTTAATAAATAAAACAATAAAAATATTACTATTTAAAATAAACTATAAATACGATATAAATATATAACGACATTATATTAATAGTATTATTGCATTAATAGCCGAAATTTAAGCAAAAAAGTTGCTAAAACTATAAAAATAATTATAAAAAAAACTTATATTCGTTTAACAAAAAATAAAAAAATACTACGATAAAAGCAGATTATTAAAGCTAATTTTAAAAAAAAAAGATAAAATTTATTTTTTAAAACGCAATATTTAAACAAAACAAAATAACGAAAAACTCGATTTTAAAAATATCGGACTTTTTAAAATTAAAAAAATAATATTACTAATAATATATAAACTAAAGCTATTAAATACTATAATTATTTAATTAATTTTTTATATATTATTATTAACTAAAGCGTATTTAAACGCTGCGTTTAAAATTTAATTAAAAGCGGAAAAAAATAAAAATATTTACGAAATAGAAAAAATTTTAAATTTACGACAAGGTAAAAAAAAGTTCGAATATTTTATTAAATAGGAAAGCTATACACACGCTAAAACTATATAAAAACTAAAAAAACATTTTACGAACGTAAAAAATTTTGTTAAAAATTTCTACCGATAGTACTTTAATCGCCCGAAACTAAAAAAAAAAAGTCGACTACGAAAGCGTTAAAATCGTTTTAATCGAATAAAACCAACGCCGAAAAAAGGGACTTTTTTTTTATACGCTTTTTTTCGTTTAACTTTTTTTTTTTGATTATAATTTTTATTTTACGTTTTCGAAAAAATTTTTCGTAAATACGCAGTCGCTAAACCGTACTTAAACGATTAAAAATGTTTTTAAGCTTAGCTTTTAGTTTTTTTTATGCTTTAGCCAGATTTATTTGTAAAACTAAAAGCTTGCTTTTAATTTTTTTACAACGAAAAAACAAACGGTCGTATTCGTTTATAATATTACGAAAAAAAAATATTAAAACTTTAACGGTATTATAAACCCGTTAATACTAAATGTAAAATTAATAACTAAAAATTTCGTTAACACGAAAATATATAAAACTAGAAAAAAGACAGAAAGAACAAGAAGGAATTTTAATGCCGTTTTTATAAATAAAACTTTGCGCAAAGCTTACGGTTAACGCGCTAATTAGGCCGATAACGGGAACTAGAAGTTTTATGTACGCGACTAGATATAATGAAGTAAAAAAAAAAAAAAAAAAAAAAAAGAAAGAGAAAAAAGTATATTTACTTAAAGGAAGAAGGTACTAAGGCTTTTATAAATATATTTATTAGGACAACAAACTTAGAAAGAAGGGAATAATGTTACGAACTAATAGTAGGGAAGGATTTAATTAAAAAAGTTATAGAAAAAAAGGAACCATTGTGGAAAAATAAACGTAGCAATATAGCGTTACGTAATATAAATTTAAAAGATTTAAAGATTTAAAAGATCTAAAAATAGATTTAAGGGATCTAAAGATCTAAAAGATCTAAAAATAGATCTAAAGGATTTAGAAATTTAAAAAATCTAAAAGTAGATCTAAAGGATCTGGAGATCTAAAAAATCTAAAAAAGTATAGAGATAAAAGAACAGTATAAAAAAAGAGGATTTTTTTATATAGCTAGTCGTTCGCTTATCATTATTTAATTCATATTTATAGTTAATTCTTGGAAATAACTATAGGAGAACATTCTTTACGAAGCAGTTAATTTAAGATATTATTGTTTTTATTGCCCGTAATACTATCTTTTGACGTATACTCTAAATATAAACATAAGAGTATCCCTGGTTATACTTCAAGCATTTATAACCCCGATACCACGAAAGCATACATAGTGTTAGACACTAGTGTACGCTTTGTAACAAAAACCAACTATAACTAATTTATAGCAAATAACGCAAAATATAATTATAAATAATTAAAAAAAAATACTAATTATAAAAAATCACGCTAAAATAAAAGCTAAAAATATAAAAATATAAAAACGAAAAGTTTTTTATATAATTTTTTTTTTTTTTGGCACTATTTAACTTATATTTATAGTTATTTTTTAAAATTAGCTATAAAATATTTTTTACAAAACAGTTAATTACTATACTATTGTTTATTGCCTGCAATATTATAGTTAATATATACTTTAAACATTTATAACCCTTAATACCACAAAATATATACTTAGTATTAATCACTTTAGTACGCTTTGTAACACTAATAATTATTTATCTTTTCTATTTAATTTAAACTAAATATTAATTATTATATAAAAACAATTTTACTTTTAATTATTAAATTAATATTTTAGTTATTAAGTAATAAATATATTATTTTTAGTTATTTAGCGGCCTTAAATAATACTAATTTAGTATTTCAAAATCCTAAATAATACTTATTTATTCAATCAGTTACTTAAAATGAATAAATACTAATCAATAATTTCACAACCCTGCCGATCAACATATCCTTTCGTAACATAGTCCATTTAAAAGCCTTTGTCTAGATCAAATATTTGCCCGCGTCACGGCCACCGCCAGTCTAAACCTATCCCGAAAGAAGCCTTTAGCTTCTGGCTCCCCTTCTTAACGGTCAGGTCTAGATGGGAGGACTCTATATTAGGGAAACCACCTAACCAACTGGTTCCGCTCAGCGGTGCTCTTTTCCCCTGAACAATACTACTGTAGTAGTACTAATTTTCAAACCCGTAGGTGGCCCGTGAGGGGGGGGTCTGCTTAGAGTATGTGCTTAGATAACCCATAGATACATGTCATTAAGCTTTATCCGTGATCGAGATAATTTTCGTATAGACGAATGGGTGGATTTGCTGGCCGGGCAGTTTTTATTCTCCTTGCGGTCCCGGATGCGTTCACCTAGACGCCGGATTTATCCCTCCGGTTCTTTCCCCATGTTTTCGCGATCCGCTTGGTTATCTTCAGCTTGGTCATCTTCCACTTGCACCTTCGGGGCATTATTCGGTCGTCAAACGGCCAAAGGACCACATTGGGGACCTCAATAATTGTGTTCCATCTGGGGACAACAGGTTGGCTCGAACGGATATATACATTCGTTCCGCTTATGGGGAGATATAATACCTCCTCTGAGGTGGGCCTCAGTCCGGTACAAAATAATGCTTCCCTCAGGACATGCTACAGAGGACGGCAGCCACCATGGTCACACATATAACTCGACGAATACAAGGAAAATTCTATTACGGCATTTTTGATACAATAGTGAAAGAGATGGCTGACTCAAAGTCTGTTGAACGATATAATCAACCAGCGATCACTAACAACAGAAGTCCTGTCGGTGCCAGCTGCAGATCCAGCTCTGGCTTTGTGGGCAACTGGGATTTCCGTGGCAAAGGGGGAAGACTTAAGCTTTCATCATCGAACATGCTAGGCTGTGCGGTTTATTAAGCAGCCAGTCAAGCTACATTGGAAGAGGACGCCTCGCTTTAGGGTCAGAGTGACAGTTACCTGTTGCCAGGTAAAAGCCAATATGAATCTTATACTCCAGAATATAAGCTGCACCACATTACTGAGCAAATTGTATGGCAGGTTTGTAGTCGCTGTTATCTCGACCGTCTTAATTCATTGTCGTCACCGCTTGATTTAACATCCATGCCTGGTTTGATACTAAGAAACAACCACGTGTCGGCAAGCCTAGCTTCCTTATCAAAGACGGGGGCAGACTTGACTGGTTTACAGTTTGGTAAAATTCAAATAAAGGTCAACAGGCACATCATGCCATGATTCTTCTTCGTTTCAAAAGGGATATATTGTAATTTTCAGCTGGTTCGATCCACATAGGTGTTGGATGACAACTTAATGAAGTTCTAACGGGTTTTTATATTTTGGTTATTTATATAAATTAAGAAGTTCAAAATTAGTTACGCTGTGTACAGCGCTATAATTCTCTCGACATCCTATCAAACCAAGTTATTAAGGGCAGAGTGACGAATACGTGCTGTAGCTAATCTTTTTCACTACGTTGTAATGCTAAGGCTAGCATGATTGAGGATAGAGGCTTCCCTCCTTGGCTACTTATACTGGTACTTGGTGGGGGTCTGGGGCTTGCGTCTGAAACTCGTAATGTGTAAGTCGGTAGCTACCTCTACTTACCGTGTGTGGAGCATCTGGGTATAATGACACGAGACTTGGCTACTTCGTTCCCAATCACTACAGTCAACATTTCCCAAAATTCGACGGTGGGTTTCATTTATCGTTTCCATGATGTGATATGTGTCTAGCACCCTTGCCAAATACATGGATTACAATATTCATGACCACCCAGCTCTTATCCGTGCTGCAGCCCCGCTCCACAATCTACTCTTCCGACATGATACCAGTATCGACGAAAAAGTAGAGAAGGATAAGTCCAGCAGTTGACATGTGTTTCGATTATCGAGAGAAACAGTTCTCCTAGGAAAGCGTATAGTCCGGCTGTCGGTATCTGTTTTCTACACGATCAATATCACTTCGGCAGATGGGTTCTTTTCCGGCTCTATGTTACATTCTAGGATGTGGCTCTTAGAAGTTGGCTGCTATTACGGTTCAGCATCTGATTTGAAAGCAGTCTAAAACCATTTAAAGCGCTACGTAAGACCACACAAAATGTGACAATATGGTTACTCGAGCAACCTTTTTCTTTTCCTAATGCTCTCCACACCCTTTAACAGCGTGCGGAGTATGTGCCTGTCTAAGATACACGAGGTCCGAAGATGTTGTCTCTCCAAGAGCTTTTAAAGTACTAGTAAACTATCCCGCTTATCATGGAGGCGCTGAACCAGACATCGAAAGAGTTAGATTATGAGTATTGTATAATATGTTTGTATCGTATGCCAATATCTCTTCTCTGTCATGGCCTGGTTATGATAAGCATCAAGCTATATGGTAATCTTGGGGGTACCTCCGCTCTTTGGCTCAAATTACCGATGAGGTCTGTTAAAAACCAGACAGCCATTCCGCGTTATTTAGAATGGGTCGAAAAATTGATCGCTATCGCTTCCGTAATCAGCAGACACAGCCCTTTACTACGCAGTGCGTCGTGGCCAGATTTGATCCCAACTCCAATCCAACTGAAAACAATGCTGTACTGTCCTCATACGCCCTATTACCTATTCATTGGTACCCCGTTGTATCGATATTGCCAAAACCTGGCGGATCCATCGCCATGAATTCGAGTAAGTCAACACCACCAACGTTGACGCCTTGATCCGTCATGGTTACGTTCAAGTTGTCACCGACATTTTGAAACAGGCCAGCACCAGGAGGGAGATACCACATCTCGTCGGTGGTCCAGTCGGTGCCCGGCTCAAAGATATGCTCGCCAAGGCTAGTCGACTCTAACGCACCGCTACTCGGCACTGGGGTAGTGGGCCCGAACATCGAGGCCGATCCAACCGGAAATGAGAAATTGCCGGACGAAATGTCGAACGGCGTAGCTGATATATTTCCCGATGGAGTGGACGTACGCTCTGTATTTTCCCCCGTTTAGTATCTTTTATGCCGTGAGACAAGGAGGG
>MU624247.1:56879-78556 GCA_025201745.1 Xylariaceae sp. FL1651
GCAGAAGAGGGCAGAAGAGGGCAGAAGAGGGCAGAAGAGGGCAGAAGAGGGCAGAAGAGGGCAGAAGAGGGCAGAAGAGGGCAGAAGAGGGCAGAAGAGGGCAGATAGAGGGCAGATAGAGGGCAGATAGAGGGCACTATTGGGAATAGAATGGAATAATAGTGAAGAGAGATGTAGCTTAAGGAGTGTGAGCATGGCCTGGAGAATAACGTACCAGGTACCCCGAGTCCATCCCTAAACTTGTTCGTATGACCTAAGTACCCATTTTCCATACCAAGCGGCGCAACATGCCCATTGAGACACCCGGCCTTAGTAACATCTCCGTTAGGGAGGGGGGTTTTACTCTCAACAGTAGTTGTGGTGGGTGCGAACTTGAAACGATCCCGGAGCCGTGTCGTTAGCGACTCAAGCAAATCACCGAATCGCGTACCAAGGTGAATATCGTCTACAACGCAGGTTCGTAGCGCATGCACGGTCCTATCTAGTAGGCTGATGCTTGTCTCGACATCAGACTTTGGAGCGCCCAGCGCAAAAGTCTTGAGGAGAAACATAGCGCCGCTGATGATTCTAAAATACGTACGTACGGGGGCGTGCTTGAGATAGCCACCCTTGAACAGTCCATCTACAACCGTTCCCAGTAAATTTCTGCACCCTGTCACAACCTCTTTGACGTACTCTTGGTCTTCCGCACCGAATCGGCCTAGATGGCCAATGGGCAGGTTGCCTAAATAATTTTGTGTCTGCGGAGATAGTTCAGGATTTCCGTTGGCACCGCGAGGCACATGT
This sequence comes from Xylariaceae sp. FL1651, assembly GCA_025201745.1. Taxonomy (NCBI): domain Eukaryota; kingdom Fungi; phylum Ascomycota; class Sordariomycetes; order Xylariales; family Xylariaceae; species Xylariaceae sp. FL1651. The sequence goes on from MU624247.1 coordinate 57,666, forward strand.
AAACCGTCGCTACTCGAGGAGGCACCTGTTGCATTTGTCGTGCATCGTTCAACGACAGCTTGTAGTGCGAGAGAGTTGACATAGATCCGCACGTATTCGAATTCGATGGTTAGGATGTGGCGAATAAATTCGGGAAGACGAAAACGTTCGAATTCGCGCCACCACTCCCTCAAAATGGGCTGGAAATCCTTGAGTAGCCTCGTATAACTGCCGCTTTGTATGATCTCAGTTGTGTGTTTCCGACTTTTAAAGAGCCTCTCATTGCCCAGGTGCATGGCATTGCTTACTCCAACCCAGCATTGAATAATTTGGTCGTCAAGTTCGACGTCAGGAACGTAATTAAACGTGGTCGAAAGTATGGACGGGTTCGTCCCCGGTGTCGTCCCCTCATTCGTAGTCGGCCTCCTGTGAGAGAAGACGGGGTCCGTCTTTCGGATACTCTCTGGAACCATGTTCGTCCAGCCGAGACGACCGGCCAACTGCGTTAGATAGATAAGAAGTAGGCGCTTGATACGCATCGCCCGGAGGCGATATGCCTCATCTTCGTACTCCGGGCGCGTGATAGCGTTGGCCGCCAGGAGTTCATCAATATCGTCAAAGACACCCAGTTCATAGGCCAGACCCAGGGCATTGCTGAGCAGCATCCAGCACATACGGTCGCTCCTCCACGCGGGTTCGAGCCAGCTCTCGATTCTCCGGCCTCCCACATTGCCGCCAGGCCGCGGAGCCACGTCGTCATCAACGTTGTCCGGAATGCGAAGATCATGGGATGGAAGCATAAGTTCATCGATGGCCTCCTCCGGAGGAAAGTGAAGTGCACGGGGGTGCCACTCAGTTAGGATCATTAGCGACTCGATGGTGCCGAGGGTGCGGAGGCTGCCCTTTCGTAGGCCACGCCAGGGAGCGGTGCTCGAAGTCTGCGATTCGTCGGCACCCGATCCGCAAAAGCCTCCGCCAAAAGCCTCCTGGCCCCATAGGCATCTCTCTATCATCCTGCGTAGGTACCTCCATAGTTCTTCATGGATGGCGTGGGACCGACAGTGCCCCCCTGTTGTGCGGATGCTGTAATATCTCGACGCGATTGTTAGCAAGGTGACGGCAAGGATGGGCTCCTCCGTTAAGAGAGTGATGTGAGACGCAGGGCTACGGAACGTCGGCGGCGAGACAGGCGTCATGGGAGACAGGTATTCATAGTAACTGTTGTGATGCCACGTTAGTAGCTCTGCTCTACGAGAAGAAGTGATAGGAGTCCGAAGACGTACTAGACGATATATTTGATGGCTTCTTCCTTAGTGAACCACCCAGCGCGGACGAATCTAAATCTAGCCCATGCCCGTAGCGCTTCCTGGTAGCCAGGCTCATGTTCGACATGGAGGCGAGCTTCGACCTCGGCCCTCTCGGTCTTCTCGTCTGCAGCATCGGAAGGTAACAGGCGCGGGTCGATGGGGTCGACAGATTTGGAGGCAACACGTATAGGGGGCTGACCGCTAAAGGCAGATATTTGGGTACGAGGGATTTTGCGGCCGGGGGCGGAGGCAAGAGAAGGCTGGGCGGTTGTTGGGGTCATGGTTATGGCAGGAGAAGCTTCTTGACGGGGTTGTATAGAGTGCGGGCTACTGGGTCCATGAGCGCTATTCGTAGGAAGGGATGAGGAGATGTACCTGTCAGTGGCGGCCTTGTATAATAGATCGAGAGCATCATGGGGACCGTATACGCCCTTCCTCATGACATTCTGTGCCTCGGGATTTTCCATCTGGGCGTTGGAGTCTTCTGTGGACTCGGTATAGCTGGAGCGACCAGGAGCGTCGGCGATATCGTCATGGAGGGTATTAGGACGTCTTAGAGGTTGATTTCGGCTACCGGAGCTGCCGGGCGTCAGAGGCACTGGGTTGAAGGACCTCTTGTCTTCGGCGGCGATAGGAGGGGTGTCGTCAAGATAGTGACGCTTCCGACCGTTGCGTATGATGTACTCGTCCTGGAGTTCATCGACATCATCGTCATTTTTGCGCTTGCGGCGAGTGGCGCTGAAATAGCACTCCTTACTCTCACGACGGCAGCGCATGCAGGGAGGATCATGGGGGTTGTCGACGCTGCCGAGGTCGCAGCGGACCTTGCGACGGCGACACGGTATGCATGCCTGGTAGACACGCTTGTGTTGCGGCTGCAAGGGGCCAGAGCCGTGACCGCTGCCGCTGTTATTGATGTCGAGACCACTACTACCTGCAGGAGGAGCAGCGGCAGGAGGAGAAGACGTGGTGTTGGTGATGGTGGGGGTTGGCTTCGTCGGGTGCGTGGAGGAGGAAGCGGAGGAGGAAGAGGAGAAGGCGTTCTGATGAGACATGCTTCTAGTCTCGTTCATCATTGTTTTTGGCCTCTCGGTTGTCTCTGGCTATGACTCTGGCGGCTGCACCGCAGCTCTCGGCTTAAGGCGGGTTTCGAGGGCTTATGAGAATCGAGGGGGTAGGAGTTTATGTGGTCCAGGTTTATTATAATCGGTAGACGGCCGGCTGGCCACCTCGCCAAGTGGGACGAACTTGTTCCAGGTTGGGGATGAGGCTGGGGCGGGGGACAAGACCGCGGGGAACTAAGAACCTTTTTCTTTTTCCTCCCTTTCTCTATTTGGTCTTAGAGAGAAGCTTGACCTATCGGTGATCAAGAGGTATGTGTTCTCGAATTTCCGTTCAACTAGTAAAAATATAGGATATAGGGAAGGTGGTTGACAGATGACATACAACTGGATAACTTGTTGGCCCGGGTGAATCTGCGGGGTTTGTAGTTGCCATGTATCTTCTTCGTATAACACTGCGACTTCTACAAGCGTAGGTACTTAATACAGAACACAACTCCCCCAGATATGTACGATTTTTCAGATCACGCGATGCATATAGTATGTATGTAAGAATTTTAATTATACACATGTGAATTATGTACGACATTAGCACCTAGCTGGGCACATATCTATATATATGACAAGCCTCAGTAGGTACCTTAGATAACCCTCATCTGATACGTCAGGTATGCTTGTACCACCAGTAATACGTACCAGTAATAGTCTCGACATCTACATATCCCACGCCACCTACCGTGGCAGGTCACGTTCTCCAGACATCCATGTCTATTGCTTATCTGATTAATGCAGACTTGCATAGTACTTGGTAAGCAGTAGAGAGACAAGGTTGCCATGGTCCTGGCAGCACCTAGCCGGCAAGGTAGACAAGGCAGACAAGACAGACAAGACAGAGAGCACCAGGCCGACACGTTTTGTACATAGCCAGCAGCATCCCTTCATAAATATATATTCACGTAGTAGCTTCATGTCCAGACAAGACCTTTGGTAGTGTATCTGTGGCTAAACATATCTCTCTCACTATATCACACGTTAACTATACTTATCTATCGATGCACATTCGCATTCTGGTGTGGCACGGCATTTTGCCTGGGATGGTAACAGGCAGACAACGTAGAAATATAAAGTACGCAAGGCATCCACCAGAGAGGGCTACCTAGTACGTATACGGCCCCCACGTTGGTCGGCTTTTTAATATGTAACTGGGAATTGCATGTATATAGACCACACAGTCCGGGCATGGGTGACTATCTACATAGAGTAGGCGATGCATCCCAGTACAGGAAAGTTCCTTGTCGTTACTGACACTACCTGCAGGGGTATCTACCGCGATGGGCTGGGCGTGCGGGAACGCAAACCGTACGCCAAAAGAAACTAGTGCCTCCTGTCAATGCCCTTCTCGAGCCATTTCTCACATCGAACGCCATTGCCATGCTGTCCCTGAGTGATGGAAAAAAAGTTGAAAAAAAAACCACAAGAAACAAAAACAACCCTCTGCCTTCTTCCCTACTCCTCTCCTCTGCAGATCATGTCTTTCAACCTCTTTGCCCCCATTTATGGTGTTACAAACTTCTGCTCCACCTGTGTTCAGAGTCGATTAGCTGGCTAGACCCTTTCAAAATTAAGAACCGAATGTATCGTGAATAGGGCTAGGTGAGAAGGGAAGGGGGAGTGTGCGTGTGTCTTACCAGAAACTCCCAGATCATCTTGGTCAACGGCTCTGGCATCGTGAAAAGATCGACTGTGAACTCGCCACGGTCAAGGTCGTTGTTAGTGACCGTGTCCTCGCTTTTGTGGTCGTGGATCATCTGAATGACGTGCAGCAAATCATCCTCGCCAAGCTTAAGCAGTGCATCGCCAATCTTCTCGTAATCGTATGCGAACTTTCGCTTCTTGCTGTCCGCAGCCTTGCGGGCCTTGGTAGCTTTCGCATCCTCGTCATTACCCACGGGGCCTGTCTCTCGGAGGGCCTGAATTAGGGCTTGCGAGGGGTTCTTGAAAGTGATAGACTGATCCACCTTGTAGGTGGGCGACTGGAAGTTGAGGTCGTGGAAGATGGTGATCTTGGCCTTTTCGGTGGTGTACATGTCAATGGACATCTCGAACTCACCCCACCCCTCATTGGTGCAAGTGAATGGGGGTTCGTGAAAGGCTGGCGCACCAGACGGTCAGCGCACCTGGCGTTCTCGAGTATGTTGTTACTTACTCTGCTGGGGCTCCTCGAAAGATGGGTGAAGATTGTAGACGACCTTATTGAAGCAGCTTGCGGGATGTTCAACTCCCTCCTGATCGAGGAGGTAAAGCTTAACACTCCATTGCTTCATTGGGAATTCTGGCATGGGAGATTCCTTAGGACTACAAAAGCCGCGTGGCAGAATCAGTACTGTAGCTGGCGAGGCGAAACCAGTCACAGCCGGAGAGAGAAGGAACATACATGTTATGCTGCTCAGTAAGGAGCCGAATCTTGCGCTGCAATGCCACCATGTAGTCAGTATGGCTCAGTAGCTGTACGCCCAGGGTTATATCAAGTTATTGGGAGAAAAAGAACCACCAGCGGTCGCGGTTGAACGTTGGACGAGTCGCGAATCGCGTGCAGCGTCAATGGAGTATGGAATTGGAAACACCATTCTTACCTCGATCTGCATCTTGGACTGATTGCGCGAGCTGCGTCTAAGAGAAACGGGAGCTGAAGCAGATACAGATTTAGCCGAAGCGGGATTCTCACAGGTGTAGGATGGCAGGACTTTGCCAGTGGGTTTCTGAGAATGCAGCAATGGCTCAAAGTCGTCAGCTTGCTCGTCGTGATGCGCGGTTGCGGGAGCTACAACACTCGGACCACCTATATCGCTAGCGCAAGTGCCAGAGGTACGGGTATCCTTGGAGGGCGATCCGTGCTCTGATTTGTTCACGAGTCTGATTTTGGATGGAGCCATCTTGACGGCGTATCACGTGTCTGGCTAGGGTAAGGACGAAGCCGCTTTGTGGCGGTTTTTGGGATACGTGGCGCAAGTTGGTGTGGTGGCGGTGCAGAAGATGATTTTACGTGTGTGGGGAAGTTACGGACTTCCAATGTTTTGAGCTTACCTAATACAAAGGTACTTGCGTAAGGTCCTTAGTCTAGTTTGGCCACCGCTAACTTAGCACAATGGGCCGCAATTGCACACGCCTGTCAAGGTCAATACCTCCGATGGAACGGAGTCTAAACACTGTGGTTACTCTTGGAAGAGTTAGGTATACAGTGTTCTGTACCTCCCCTACACATCTACCTCACCTGTCTATTCTTAGCAGCATTTCCATTCCTTATTAAGTGTGTCTGCAGTGCTGTGATGAAATCTATGTTTTAAAAGTTTGCTTGGTTAACAGCAAGCAGCAAGTAAGTGTGCAGTTGTGTAGGCATGTTGAGCTTAGTTCTGATATAAAATTGTCAGCTCAAGTTCATGGGGGTTGATCCCCTTTAATGATTGACAAAGCTCAAATAGCACAAGGGAGATAGGCTCTAATATCATGACAGTACTCAGTTCTTCTAACTTACATTGCAGTATTCTACAATATACCATAAGCGAATAGCTGGAACTACACACGAGTCTCAGCTCTCCCACCATATGACTTGCCTGGCTACGGCAGTGTGGTAGTTAACCGAAAAATCTCATCATATTCTTGCATTTTATGGAGTTAGATACACGTGATAGAAAAAAATCTCAAGGGCATGCATATAGGTTGTCCGAGTCGTGTTATTTACGTTTCATGTTGTCATAGCTCTCTGACAGCTAAACCAGTCCTACAGGACATACAAAGAGAAGTGACCGCGCTGCTGCATCTGTTGCTGTTTCCCGACTGTACAGCATAGTTAAAGGACCTTGTGGTGCTGTTTGCACCGTAAGAGGCTCATATGAAGATCTTTCACATGCCTGGCATCTCTGGAGACAGGAGTAGGAGGCAGCAAGAAACCTACTTTTCCTCGATTTGGGGGTGCAGATACGCTCAGCACAGAGCGAGATCATGGGCACAAGGCACGTCACTCTGTGAGGATCGTCAAGTTCTGCACACGAAATATGTGTCAAAGAGCTTGATCGGGGAGCAGCTAAGTTTCATACTTCTTTTGGCAAGCAGAGGGTTCGTTGGCAGATGGCTTAAGGTCTACCGGTACCTGGCCAGTTTAAATAAAACAGCTATGTAGGAGAATAAGACCAGCATGATACGTGAGACCAGAGAGCAGCTTTGTTCACACGCTATGCATTTTGTCACAACGCCACCCCTGAAGACTCCCTCTTGTCCTTGGTAATGAATCCGACAAGGGCCCACAATTCGGATAACAGCATTTAAAAAGACACGGACTTTGGCACTCTCCCATAGCCCAAAGGTCTCGTCTCAAAGCGAGGCTGTAGATTTTGGGTTGCTTGCTTTTTCAAGCGTTATATGATCCCTCCAGGTGGATCATAACTAGCTCCCCTGGCCGTGCCAGAGCCTAGACCAGCGCTACCTGGAGTCTCGGCGTCCGCCTGTGCTGTATTGGTCTTCCGCAGCATGAACATAGGCTTTTTCCCCTCCTTGTCTAATTGTTTGAAGAGAATGAGAGGTTTTTCGTCAAGGCCTAAGCAGCGCTCCTGGTCACCATATACAATGTAGAGTGCATACTGGTCCCAAGGCGCGTTGATCTGGTACTTTTTAAGAGCAGCAGGCAAGACTTTGTAGCAAGGATCATCCATGCTCACACGGAATGACTTGAAGATCTCAACCGACGAGCCCGACCCGGGGGTTTCGGGCACAGGTGTCTGCATGCGACGCGGGGCCACAGGTTGTTTGGCGTTATAGCTGTGTTCGTTCTCGGGGAATGTGGAGCGGGTCGATGGTGTAGGTTGATCAGAGCGGTACGAGCGGGATGCGAGGGTAGCACTGGTCAGTGTCGGCGGCGATGTGGGTGATGGTATATTAGGCGAGTAGCCTGGGGAGGTGGCCTGGCCAGAGCCGTTCATGGCGGCCAGGTGTGAGGATGAGAGAACTGCTCGCTCGGCAGCACTGGCAGGGTCTAGCGTTTGTTCTACCGAAGGGCGCTCGTGAGTGGTCTGTAGATGACTAGGAGAAGTGCTCATAGGGTTCGTACCGAGAACAATCTTCTTGGTAGAATACTGTCGCTTGAGACCGCTTGATGACTGGGCGGACGAGGAAGTTAGAGCTGGGGGCGATATCGTCGACGTCTCATAACCATAATTTTGGTTGTTCGCCACATTAGGCAATGGTTGTTGAGCATTTTTGGCTAGGCGTAGAGCCGGCAGCATGTCTTCGCGCAGCCGTCGGAAGTCTTCTGTCAGTCGACGTAGATCCTGTTCTACAAGGCTCATCCTCTCGTCCCGTAATCGTAATTGTTCGACCAGGTGCTTAATGTCTTTTAATGTGGCGGTGGCATACTGGGCTTCCGCGTCGGCAGCTGCAACACGCAAGGAGCGCACTTGTTAACTCGGGGGGCTAGTGTAGGAGATGTTAAAGGTGGCGGCACATACACAGAGGAACATAATGGTCACTTTCTATGGGGATGTCCTGGGCTTTTTTGACGTCGTATACACTTTTGAGGATGGTCAAGCGGTGGCCGACGCTTGCGACACCCATAGACTTGAGATCATCATGCAGGAGAGCCACCAGTGCCTCACCGACGATTTCGTTCTCTGTGGACACATAGTCAAGCTGTTAGGAGAGTAGACTCAACAAGGGGAACGATGATAAAGAAACCGGTTGGCAAGGCGGCAACACGCACCAATGAACCGATCCGAATACTGTTGAAGGCCAATGGTGGCAATGAAGTCGGCACATTCCTCGGCCGTCCACTCTGAGATGATGGTCTCGGGCAGCCTATCAGCACTACTGCGATGACCGTAAGTGGTTGGGGTGTGCTCGGTCGAGGACCGACCGTCGGAATCGGTGGGTGATATCTCGGAATCCGTGGCCAGGACAGGTGAGCTCGTGTGCAAGCTTCGCTCGTACTCGTCATCAGCGTCGGATTCGGCGTACGCCGTGCCTGAGTCGAAGTTCATAGTCGTCCAGTCTTCTGGCGCGCGCACACACGCATACACATACACACACACACTCTCTCTCTTTCTCTCTCCCTTTCTCTCTCCCTTTCTCTCTCCCTCCCTATTTCTCACTATCTTGTCCCTAAGCTCAAATAACACGAGGTTTCGGATGGTGGGTGTAACGACGGGGTCGGGGGGGCGCCGCGAGACAGACACAAAGATGCTCAATAGGGCAGCGGGCACAATTTTTCAAATAAAGCTAGAAAAGTCTCATTTCTAGCTTGATCTGTGATGCCTTTTTTCGATAAGGCACGACTCGATTCGGCTGATCTCGGAGTATACAGCGAGCAGGGAATGACGATTGGCAATCTGGTTCGCGGATGGAGATGTTGGATGCTAAGATGATGCATCTTCAGAGAGTGCAAGACGGAACATCCGTCCAGCCAACCCGCCCAGCGGCTTATTAGCCAGCCAGGCCCAATAAGGCACGGCGGGTCTCCGTGTCGTAGCGCCCGTGGGAACGCATCCTGGTAGGCCCCTGACACTTGCGTAGCAATACTTTGTTCGTTCGATTTTTGTGCCGTATCAGACGGTATAGATACAGAGGGACAGACAGCGCTAGCCGCTGCACTTGGAAGTGGGCAGCGGGGAGAGGGAGCACATAACCTACACTATGCACTGCAGGTTATCCCAGTTTCTTCTCTACATAACATGACATGGAGGTACTTTAAAACATTCCCTAGACTTGCATACGGTACAAACATATGAGCTCAAGCACGGCGTACATACATTGATAGGTACGTGTCTACTATCAATATTTTATATATGTATATACATATAAATATACATATATTACTATCTCCGCAATGAAAGAAAAAGAAAGAAAACACCATGTGCAAGAAGCATTGCGGTCGTTGCTTCTAGTGTTTGTATACACTGCGATGTATCCCGCCACTTTCTTTTCCACCCGCTAACCAATACGTTTGTTTTCCATACCTGCGTAGATATAAGACACAAACCAACAGTATAGCGATAAGAAGGATTTACATAACAGCCAGCTTGTTACCAGTTTCATAAATGCTATGTCTAGATTAAGTATTTGTCGACCAAAGCAGGTTGTACCTGCATCCAGCCTTCTCCAAATACGACCGCAGTAGTTAGTAAGTGTATGATACGGTAACGTCTGTGAAACCACATTAAGCGCAAGGCCTAAAAAGCAGCAATAACCAAAGTAACCCATACGGCTGAATTGCTATTGCGAGATTCTAGCTATAATTAATCAGCACAGTGTGCGAAGTCCCATTAGTCGACACCTTTAAATGAACCTTCTCTCCTGCATGTCCGACACCAACGGCGCGAATAGACATCGCAGGCAAGGGAAAGCGACAAGGAAGCTGGTACTTGTAAGAAACCTCCAGCTTTTGACACCGTTGGTATACAAAACTGGTCGTCTGGCCACGCCCGTCCCCGATCGGGAACGTGGTGATCTAGGTCAAGAAGCGAACTTGTCTATCTGTTAAGCGAACGGCACCGGCCAACCTCCCAACTCCCCCGGTGAATTAGGATCCCATCCTTCGGTCCGTGATAGTGGGTACTTCACAACTCCAGGGCGCCCTTGTTCGATCATGTTCTTTGCCCCCGCCTATCTTCAAACGCCATGAATGCACGTAGATATAAGTCTTGCTGAAATAGTCATACACGAGCCATTACCGAAGTCGCAACTTGGCATCGACAGCGCCGCGAGCAACCACCTCCTCGAGAGACCAACGTGGGGGCTCGAAGACGCCTTCAAGTCCATTCGCTTTACGCCATGCCGCCTCATTTTCTGGAGTGACGCCATCAGGAAGAGGCTTCAGCCCACCCGCAACACCTGTCGAGAACTTCAGTTGCAATATATCCGCAACCTCGTCGCACGCTGCTAACATTCGATCCAGGTCGTCTTTATTATGCGCGGCGGAAACGCAGAATCGAGCGCGAGAGCTGATGAGTGGCGTAGCTGGGTAGCCAACGACGACAACAGAGATATTGCGCTTGAGCATCTCATGACTAAAGGCAGGTATTTTGGCCGGGTTATATAGGGTAAGAGGAATGATGGGCGAGTCATCATGACCATACACGATCATGCCTAGTCGCTTAAGGCCAAGACGAAGATAGCGCGAGTTAAAAGCTATACGCTGTAATCGTTCTTCACCTTCTCCGGGTACCAACTCGCCGGTAATTATCTTTAGGGAGGCATAAATCTGCATGAGCACAGCCGGCGTGGGGGATTCTCCGAGCATAGTCGCAGCGTTGGAGCTCTTCAGTTTATCGATGATATGCTTCTCAGCTGCCACATAGCCGCCGTTTGCACCAAAAGACTTTGTCAGGGTTCCCATTAGAATATCCACCCGGCTAGGATCGATTCCAAAGTAGTCACAAACTCCACGACCTTGAGGCCCTAGAGCACCGATACTGTGTGCCTCATCGACATAGAGAGCAAACTTGTACGTGTCTTTAAGGTTCAAGATGCCCGGTAAATCGACCATAGTACCCTCCATGGAGTACAACCCCTCAACAGCAACTAAAATCTTCTTCCAAGGGCGATGCGTGCGTGGTTGTCCCTGGGCAATGGCTTCTCTCAATTTCTTCTCCAAGTCCATCATGTCATTATGCTTAAAAGATCGAATGACAGCGCCCGACAGACGCGCACCAAGTCGAATGGAGGCGTGGTTAAGCTCGTCAGATATAATCAAGCAGCCTTTGGAAACAAGAGCGGGAAATGAGCTCGCATTTGTTACAAACCCCATCGAAAAGACCATAGCAGCGGGTTTACCCACAAATGCCGCTACCTCCTTTTCCACTTCACACACAAGATCCGAGGTACCGGCATCAGCGCGGGAACTACAGAAGCTTAAGCCATACTTGCGGACACACTCCTCCACGGCATTCGCACAGGGACCTTCGGACTGAGCAAAACCAAGATAGTTGTAAGAACTCATGTTCAGAGTCTCCGTGGTGGTGCCCAAGTAGTTGTATGATTCATTGAAATTGTCAGAAACGCGGTCCAGGAGATTGATATAACGGCCAGGAACTCCGGTACTTGTCCTCGCAAAAGTGTCGTCAATGCGAAGCTTCAAACGTCTTGTATAAAAGCTATCGAAATCGTCGTTCAGAGGTGCATATCCATTACAAGCCCTCAAGGTCCTGTATAATGGCTTCTTGCTGAAGCGCTTACCGAAGAAGTCTCTGATATGGCCAAGGGCGAGGAGCAGGAGATAACTAATATAGGTGGTGAGGACATAGTAGTAGGGTGGTTCATCGATAACAGGAGCGGCTAGGGGCTCTCCGTGATGCATGCTCACATAACGATGGCTCGGATGAATCAAAGGACCGAATTGGGCATCACGACGCTTTTGAAGCGAGATCTCAGCCGATTCGGTGGGCTGGAAAAGCGTGGTGGTGGATTCATTGTGATTTGGCTCGCTAGCAGTAGCTGTAGACAACGAGATACTCGGTAGGACGAGACTTGCGGCTGTAATAGAGGGCGCTGGATTGCTCTGCATAGCCATTAGAGCTTGCTGGGCAGTCGGCTGCTCCTTGGCTTTAGGAGACGAGAAAAATTGACTGAGGCGGTTGCCCCTGGATTGAGAGGGCCGTCTCTCAGCGGTGCGCTCCGGCTGAGCCATGGTATTTGAGCCGGTAAAAGGAATTGGAAGCTTTCGCGGCATGTTTCGAATCGAGCCGGTGATATCTAGGAAGGCGGAGCAGGTTGTGTAGAAGGATGATGTGATATTATAAGCTAGTGCTGAATGGGCCGTACACGTAGGGCTAAAGTGAATGGTCGATAATTAGCGAAACACTGCAGCAAAAAGTAAAGACGTTATAATGAAAGCAGAGTAGCCATGATGCGATGAACTGATATACTTCACCCCAGAGATGTCACCGGGGAAAATACAGTACGAGACAGAGTTTTAGAGCATGACGAATAGTAGAGGTTATAGTATTACATAGGACAGGCCAGGACTTACACAATTAATGGTCTTGTATCGGTACTCGGGGTCCAGATATTCTTGTAGGTCGATGCAGGTCGAGGCTGTTTGGGTACTCTTGAGCTTCGTCTGTCGTATTACGATTAAGGATTCGGCTGGATGTAGCTAGCTAGCTTAGGGGATGGGAGAAAGGAGCGTGGTAGGGAACGAATTCCCAGGCAGAGCGAGCCAGAGACTCGAAGAAAAGACAAGACAAAAAAGGAGACAACGACCAACACAACACTAACGAGAGCGTCTCTCTTCCCAGAAGGTAGAGTAGGGGGAGAAAGATCGTCTCGAGAGTGGGCGAAAGGGTGCAGTTGAAAGAGGCGGTAGGAGGAGAAGAGGGTAGAGGAGGAAGAATTGAAGCAGGAGAACATTGGAGGTCCTGATTGATCGAATGATTGGGATTGGACGATCTGCAACAGCACGACCGGGGGGTGCGTAGGAGCTTGTTGGCTGCCCAGAGCCACTACGCGAAAGCATAAAATACAGTATGTACCTTAAGGTGGCCATTCTGATAGGTATGCTAGTGTATGTACATAGTGCAGAGTACTAAGTAGAAAGATACCTAGTGTGCGGTTGCGGTTGAAAGAGTGCCCGTGGATACATAGATAGTCTACACCTGCCTTGGCAATCCGCGCATGTACCTTTAATCTTATTTCGCGGGACGGACACTTTCGACATTCCGTAAATTGATCGCTGAGGCAGCCTAGTACCTACCATACCTAAAATCGGTACGTACATGTAGCTCTTATCATACTGTAGATAGTCCTTACCAAAGGTACCCAGTATTTGGCAGCAATGTCGCTTTCATAAAACACCAGCAAGGTTAAAGTGACAAAAGCGACGGCTTTTATAAAAAAAAAATTTAAAAAAAAAAGTGCCTTGCCATTTTTGAGCTATTAGCCCATTAAACAAGAAAACTTAGGTGCGTACCTACGATCTAAGACATACTTGTGCAGTGATGTATACGTTCTGAACACTCGACCTCTGGAACAGATCAATAATGCGTGCGTCATCGTAGGTAAACAGATTCCTCGACCGAGCAGTAGGAACGAAAACGGAACCTCACTGGAGTAGCGTGAAGTTAGCCCAGCCCCCTTTTCATGGGATCATTTCCAGTCCCCTACCAAAATTTAAAGTTAGTTTATTACTAGTCCGACACCAGTCTCTCGGCGCGGATCGGCCGGAAACGTTTTAAATACTACGTAGGTACGCCTTTGCTCAAACTCGCTTAGGTAGGGACTTATACTCTACAGAGCTTTCTAATACCACCATGCAAGATAGGTACCTACTTTTATCTTCAACATGTTGCAAGCACTGCTAATTCATACCTATGCTGCATAAAACAAATACGTCAGTTATTGCGCATTCTAATACGCCGGTGAACGGGCAATGCCGTTCGGCTGTGTCCATGTGCAAAGTTAGCTCTATAGAGCCTCAGTTGGGGTCATGATAGGCCACTTATACAAACATCACATTGCCTACATTTAGTCCTCACCCACAGAGACAACCTGCAGAACGAGCTACCTACGTAAAGTAATATACAAACTTCATGTGCAATATTTGCGTTACCTTAGGCAGAAACTGTCCAAGACTATATTCTTTTGACCAGGGTATTAAGTAGCACTCGGAGCATCAGACCAGGCATAATAGTTGGCTCCTTAACCCGACTGACATGCCTCTTCTTTTGGTACCACAAAGTCATGTAATTCGTTGATCTGCCAGCATGGCACTCACTATCCGTCTGTGTTTGCTGAGGATACCTTTAGCTGCCCCGGCGGGCATGTCTTCTCTGGCAGCATTCCTTCGGAGTCAATACGCTACAGCAGTGCTTTGAGAGCAAGTACAGAGGAGCTGACAATAGATGAATGCGCTTTCAGATCCTGTTTGTGAATATGTACGATATATAACGACGTCACGCGTGGCCTCATCCCGACTCCAGCCCGACTTCAGTGGTGAATAGCTTCCTTGTAGACGTACTTTGACCGACAAAAACTCTCAGGCTTACATCGGGCTTCCTGGCTAAGTATAGGCGTCGCCAGCGTGCGTGTGGCTGGCAGCATCTGACCGGCTCCACGCAAACGCGGAAGGCCGCCGAAGTTACACGCCTTAGTCACCTCGGCCTCTGTCGGATCCCTTGCGCTCACTCGGCATCAACCAATTTCTCAGTCCTTTCCCCATATACTCTTCAACCCGGTCTCGTCTTTCGGAAGAGAGAGAAGTTGAACGTGCCCTCACCGAAAGATCCAATTGTCAGAAGCCGTTTCGCTGGCTGATACCAACCTGGTCGTAACACCCCGGCTCGGCCTCGCAAATATGACCGTCAACCATGAGTCCGTGCCGACGGAGCTATGGCGGCACCGGGATCCCACCTCAACCCGTATGTTCGCTTTTCTCGAGTACGTGAGAGACAAATACCAGCTCGACATCAAGGATTACCCGAGCTTGTACCAATGGTCGACCCAACATTTGACTGACTTCTGGGCGGAAGTCTGGCACTTTTGCGGCATCAGGGCTTCCAAGCCTTACTCCCAGGTACGAGTACAAATCACACGGCCATGGACATTGCCGAACTTTCCAGGGATGATTTTATCGAGTCGTTGAAGTCTTGTCTACTCTACTTATCTGCTTATCGAGGTTTCATGCCGTCTTGCGTGTCTAGACTCACTAACAACGACTAGGTCCTCCCAGCAGGGGCTCCCATCTTTCCTCGGCCGGATTTCTTCGCCGGAGCGCTGCTGAACTTTGCCGAGAATTTGCTATTTCCAGAGAACGTGCACGTTGATGGATCCTCCACGGCTGTTATTACAGCCACCGAGGTCGACGGTCAACTTGTGTCGACATCCTGGGCACAACTGCGCGAGGCTGTGCGTCAGTGCTCGAACGCCCTGCGGACGGCGGGTGTTAAGCCAAAGGACGTAGTCGCTGGCTTTGTCTCTAATCATACCGAAGCCCTCGTGGCCATGCTGGCCACGGCCACCATCGGTGCTATCTGGACCGCCATTAGTCCGGATAACGGGGTAAGCGCTGTACTAGATCGGCTGACACAGGTTGGAGCCAAAGTGCTTTTTGTCGATAATGGAGTAATCTACAACGGCAAAGAATGGTCGAGCATGGATAAGACAACGCAGATTGTAGATGGATTGAAGAACAAAGGCTTGGAGCTTGTCATCGTGATCAAGAACTTGGCGGGAGTCGAACTGGGCTTGGAGAATTTGAGATCCGCAGGACTCATTGCTACCGAATACCAGAGCTTCCTAGGCAGGTAGGCAGTTGATCGGCGAGGATGGGTTTGATATCATCTAATCGCGGTAGCTAACCCGCTCCCATAGCAGCTCTACCCATGAACCCCTCAGATTTGAGCAGCTCCCACCAGCCCATCCCCTCTACGTGCTGTTTTCTTCGGGCACTACTGGGCTTCCCAAGGCCATCGTGCACACGGCCCTGGGCACGCTGATACAGCACAAAAAGGAGCACTACTTGCACTGCTCGATGGATTCAACCTCCCGCTTGCTGTATTATACGACTACCTCGTGGGTAAGAGCGTACTTTTTGCATGTTGGGTCACCAAAGTTAACCTTAGATGCGCGCAGATGATGTGGCACTGGAGCGTTTCGGCGCTCACCTGCGGCACGACTCTAGTTCTGTATTCAGGCTCTCCCTTCCAGCCCCATGGCTATATGTCTCTACCTAAACTACTCTCTTCGCTCAAGGTTACTCACTTTGGTACCTCGGCCGCCTATCTCACTACGCTGGAGGCTAACAACATTTATCCTTTGGCGTCTCTCGACCTCTCCCACCTACAAGCCATCTACTCTACAGCATCACCTCTTCCGCCCTCAACCTTCAACTTCGTATATAAAGCATTCCCGCCGCATATCAACCTGGGCTCGATTACCGGCGGGACGGAGTACGTATTCCGGAGTCGTTTATTCCCCGTCTTGGCGATGTTTTTACTGGACCAACTGTTACCTGCTCCTGCATGCTCCTGCAACATACTCGGGATGAGCTAAACCTTCACTATAAGCGACAATTACTAATCTCCGTTTGCGGCAGCATTATTTCTCTATTCGGTGCCCCGTGTCCTCTACTGCCCGTATACGCAGGCGAAATCCAGTGCGCTGGCCTCGGCATGGCCATCGACGTCGTTGACTCTATTAGTGGTGAGCGGACGCCTGGGGAAGATGGCGAATGTGAGTAACCCTTTACTCCTCGGCTCATGTTTTGTCTTCTGTTCCTTTCGCTTTTCTTTTCTTTTGCTCTCTATTGGTTTCGACTCCTTGGGAGACGTCAACCAAGCTACGGACGCGCCATACTTAGCTATGAACTGATTTGTGGAACCACAGTGGTTTGTACTAGACCTTTCCCATGCCAGCCCTTAACTTTCTGGGGCCCTGATGGTAATGATAAGTACCGAGCTAGCTACTTTGAGCGGTTTGAAAACATATGGCACCATGGAGATTTTGTGCGGATCGACCCCCTCACGGGAGGCTTAACGATGTTGGGCAGGAGTGACGGCGTCTTAAAACCATCTGGGGTCCGCTTTGGCAGCGCGGAGATTTACAACGTGCTGATCAAGTTTTTTGGCAGCGAAGTCGAGGATGCTGTGTGCGTAGGTCGGAGACGGGAGACGGACCGCGATGAGGCTGTCTGCTTATTCGTGGTGATGTGTGAGGGATGTAAGTTCACCGATGAACTGCGCCTAAAGATTCAACAGACCATCAGGAACGAGCTGAGCCCAAGGCACGTCCCAGCCGTGGTTGAAGAGGCCGGGGCTGGCATACCCCGGACAGGCAATGGAAAGAAGTAGGTAAAAGACTCTGATAAGCAGCCTTGAGCACTAACTTGGTAACTCTGATAGGATCGAGGTAGCCGTGAAACAGATCATTTCTGGCATTAACATAAAGACCAATGCCAGCGTAGCCAATCCCGAGGCCTTGGTATGGTTTCAGACATGGGCGGCAAACCATTGATTTATGCGGGAAATGTTACCGACCAAGCCTGTGCAGATGAGACACGCCTCGTGCTTGTCGTTTGGTGACTTTGATCGGATCAATACGGCGACTAGATTGGTATTTACGCAAAAAGATTAGCGCGAGAACATTGTTGGCGATTTATCACAGATGAACATACTCTTCTCTGTTATAGAGCCGAGCTATAGAAGGCTAGATGATAAGAATAGAATGTGTGTAGACGCGTTACATAGTACGTACGATACCCGTATTGCTCCTAGTAGACAATAGCGATCGACACGTTTCTGCCCAATCTCGTCGAGAGGGATTGTGTAGCATCCTATAGATGTCCGTGTACACTAGAACTGGGTTTATGGGCAGACCGTCATACTACGTTGAATGGGATTAACCCCCTATCCAGTTTGATGCTGCTGGCATCCGAGTAAACAATATACTTTGCCTGAACCAATGTCTTCGCTATTCTCAACCTCTCCTCCGTGATAATAACCTCGAATACTTTGCTGTATATACTCTTGGACTTAGGACACGATGAGCTAGACTTAACAGGAGCAGCTAAAGACATCGACAATATCAGTACCTGTTTAGTTCCTAAGGGGGTGTAGTTTTTTTATCCGCATGATCAGAGGAGGCTTCTACATCCATATATAGGTACTTATACAGACCTATGTCCACCACATTATCTCTCGCAACCGACTTTTCTGCTCGTCGCCGCCGAAAATAACATCAATGCCCTTTCTCGCTAACGTTAGTATCTCTTTTCTTGAAAGGCAAAAGTGTTTCTGTATGAGTGCCCATTCGTTTGATAGAGGGCTGCCAAAAATACCAACATCATCAGTCTGAAGTGAAGCCATCACGTTAGCTGGACTTTCGGTTATCATTATATTCATAGTTTGAGGCTTACGCATGGCACTACTACAGGGCCCTCAACTCGCCACCACTCGCCGAAATGGTGGGCCTCGAAACCACCGGTGATCATCTTTGCGTGGACATTGCAGCTAAGACATAATTCGAGCCCGATGTTCCGAGCCGCTATCTGCGTCTTCACGCGTCCGGAGACGTGGATGACGTGGCCGAGACGGTCGGGCTTCCATTTCATGATAGTATCGAGTTCCGCCGAGCTAGAACTGCATTCAGCCTCGGCGAAATGGATAGTCACCTTCAGTCCAGCCGCCTGCGCCATCTGAATAGCTGGCGTGAACAGCGCGACATCTCCTTTAGTCGGATCACCACATAGATCAATAGCAACGACGCCACGATCTCTACGTTGCATGGCGAGCATGACGACCTCGTTTGCTTCTTCAAGGGTATGGCGACGATCGATGGATAGAATCAGGCGAGTTTGTATTGATGGAATCTCTCGGTGCGCTACGTCCATGACATTCAAGATCTCATCCACGTAGGCTGCCTTATCCAACCCTTCCGTAGGGATGGCCCTGGGCGTGGACCGAAGCTCAAGATAAACGACTCCATCGTCAGCGAACTCCTTGACGACCGACATGGTTGAGTAACGTAACGAATCGACGTCGTTCACAAGCTGGTAAATGTATGACGAGAAGAGAGGGAAGAAGCTGGGGTGGCTTAATTCAGTCCCTATCTAACCGCCTCTGATCCTACAAATAAAGTAGCAGGAACAGTTTGCTTACGTGTTTAGATCATAGTCATGCTTCCCCAAGGGCATGATAACCAGAGGATCCTCAAGGACAGTCTTACCAGCTGCCTTCTTCACCCTCCAGATCTCGTGCAGACATTGTCTGCTGATGCTTCCGGAGAGGTGAGCATGTAGCTGGGTACGAACGAGACATGTCAGCGTCAGATAGATTTCCAATGTGCATTGGAGACGGCCGAGTCGGCAAAGTGGAAGAAAAGTGAAGAGAGGGAGGAATTTATCCAACCTCTCTAGACGAGCTTGAATCGATCTATCGCCGTCCAACGTAAAGGGAGCTGGGTGATTTATGGTGCTCTGAATATGGTTATTACCTCAAGTTTTGGCATGGTCCTGAAATCCACGGCAGAATTTAGATCCATAATGTCAAAGGAGGCGTAGATATTGCTTCTTGATAGCTGAGTTGAGTTGGTTTATCCTGTACGACGCGCTGGAAAAATTCACCTGCACATTGCCTCGGCCACAGTACATGAGTTTCTGAAAGCAGGCTACGTAGTGAGTTGACCGTAGACAACTGACTTGTCGGAATGGTTGGTCATCGGTCATCAAGTTAGAGCCGCTACAGCCCGCGGAATTGTAAGCATATACAAAATGGAGCCCTGAGTGGAAACCAATGAATAGAGCATTTATATGGTGCACGATCTACCACGAAACAAGCTTTCCACGAGACGGGCTCTTAATACCAGAGCACATGAAACTTTCCCGTATCTTATTCTGCTCGGAAACTGGTGCTCATCGTTTCCCTCAGTAACTGAACAAATGAATAACTCATCTTCGTCGAGTCGGTTTAAGCCACTCATATCCTTATTCGGTGCCACAGTATCACAATACCTAGCACCTGAGCCCTAGCTGCAGCATACCATATGTAGAGTCTATAAGGCCATACCTAGACCTACTGGCCTTCGTACGCGCAGCGAATGCGCGCATACGAGTAATGTGCGCGTCTTTACGTAAGTAAGCATGACACTGCCGCCGTACTCCATATATCACGTACTGGCGCACTGCTGGCGCGCGCAACTGAGCTATACGCCAGGAGTCGAGAAGGTAGTGAACGATGGGATGATGCAACAGATAATTGCACTGTAACACTGAGTACTGTACATGATGACAGGCTTGAGAGCGAGTCGGAAAAAGGAGGGCCGGGCAGGGGTTTATTGGCGAGATTGGTTGTTGAGTGGTCAGCGGAAATTGAAGAGGGCCGAGAGGGCAAGACGGGATTGGCCAGCCGGAATATGCAAGTCGGTGGAACTATCGACAGTCAAATCTCTCTTAGGGAAAGTCTCGCAGTAGCCCATTTGTCCAGGTACGGAAAAGACGTAGTTTATAGATGTACCAATGGGCATCTTTGTTAAATTTCGTCAGTCAAGACTGGTATTGTCGTTGTGGTCAATAGGTAAGCAGCTGCAGGCGATACCCAAAATCAACCGAACAAGGCGAACAAGGCGAACGAGGCAAAGAGACTTGAACTTGTCCCTTGCGCCGGCAGGCAAGGTAATTGATGCGTGGCTCTGGAGCACTGATGTTAGCCAATTCTGTACTTACCTACAGGTGTTCATTGGAAGCAATTAACACTCGACCGACAGGTACTAGGTGCTCACTAAGTAGACCGGACGTTTTGCGCACCAATTGAGGCTCTTTACTGTACTAACCAGGGTACTAGATACCTAGCGAGCCTGGTAATAGGACACCTAGGTACTGTTTGTAGGTAATCACCCTACGAAGTACCCTAAGTAGGTTTCTTAGAAAATTGACACATCCTACACATATTCTGGGGGCGGGGGTGACAATTTTTTTTTTTTTTTTTTTTTTTTTTTTTTTTTTTTTTTTTTTTTGTTGGGGGGGTTAAGTTGTGTGAAGGTGTTTTTAAGAGAGATAAAAATTTTTATGATG